>LPNX010651546.1:3826-186629 GCA_001517045.1 Pseudotsuga menziesii | reverse complement strand
ACAAGAGAACTCCACTCCATTATTGATCGACAATACTTCTGCAATCAAGCTGGCTAAGAATCCCAGATTCCATGATCGAACCAAACATATCAACACAAAGTATCATTTAATTCGACATCATGTAGAGGCCAAGACAGTCCATCTTCGACATTGTTCCACAAATGATCAAGTTGCAGACATCTTCACCAAAACGCTTGGACGAGAAAAGTTTGAAACATTCAGAAACATGCTCAGACTTACTAACACCCCTTCGGATTAAGGGGGGGATTGTTGGAATACAATCTGCCGAGATTATATTTTGTAAATAAATAAAGGAAAATGAATAGTTATGTAGGAAGCTGAAAAGGCTGGGCAGAAGATGAAACTCAACCAGCATATGTAATGTATAAATAAATGATTTTGCAATGGAATAAACGAATCGGGAGTTATTTTACCTAACACTTCTAATGCCTCGTTATTTTATGCTCTGATGTAAGTGCTCTATATTTCAAGTTCAAAAGACTCTCAGGTTGAAATACTAAAATATTTCATGTAAACATGTCAATCAATGAAGAAATAGTGTCATTTCCCAACTATCTTGTTGTGAACCAATGTAATGTTGATGGATTTGAATGGATAAGTAAACTACTGATGGTTTATGGATGAATGGAATTTTACTTCTGTATTTAAAATTTCAGAAGACTCTTAGGTCGAAATACCCAAAACATTTCATGTGTAAATGTTAAATAATGGAGAAACAATACCATTTCCTCACTACCTTATTGTGAGCCAATATAATGTTGATAGATTCGAATGGATAAGTAAAATACCGATGGTTTATGGATGAATAGACTGTTATTGATGGATTATATTAGTTAAATGTTCATTACATAAGCATTTGGAGTTATTTTGTTGAGTTTCATAGCATTTGGAGAAGTTTGCCTATCATTTTCCCCAAGGTTGAAACTAGTATTTTTGCATTTGATTTAAGGGAGTTATAGCAGACATTACAAGTTGAATGGTGATGCATATGAGTTCATATTTATGTCCTTTACATGTCCCCTTCTTCCATTCAGAAATTTGAGTTGGATTGAGTGCATTTGGGAAGCCATTTTCAGTATTCATTGTGGGGGAATTAGAACCCCAAATTACTAGTCAAGACTCCTACCTCGACCATAATCTTAAACACGTTTGCAGAAGCCTTTAGAGGGTCATAAAGCTTCCCTGAACATCATATCCAAACCTTAATACTAGTCATATACCTTTTGTGAAGATTTGGACCAATTTGGAGACCTAGACATCAAAACTAGTCGAAGGTCGAAATTGGGAAAAAAGTGAAAAATTGGTCATTTCGAAAAATGGACGTTACATTTAGGAGGGCCTTGCGCATGATTTTAAAACCATGTATGGGGGAGATGTTTTGAATACTAATATACTTTAATTTATGCAATACCTGATAATTATATTAACATTATCCTAGATCCTCACTTGAAGTTATATTTAGGATAATATTTAAATGTATGTAATCTTGAGGTTCGTAACAATTGAATGTTTACATTTATGATAGTATTGCAAAGTTTTAAATAAGGGTTTTTAAATGATAAGACTATGAGATATATCTATTAAAATATGGTTTTTAATAGTTAATAATTTATAATAAAAAACATTTAAAAAATGTATTTAAATAAGTTTTTTTCAATTATATTTTAAATAAGGTTTTAAAAATATAATTAAAAATTTCAATTTATGGAATATTATAATATTATAATGTTTTAATAATTTAAATAGTATTAAAGATGTTTTTAAAAAATAAGGTTTTTAAAATATAATTGAAAATATAGTCCATTTATGGAATAGTATAACATTATAATGTTTTTAAAGTTTAATGTTTCAATAATGATAATGTTTTAATAATTTAAATAGTAAAAATGTTTTTAAATGTTTTCCAAATATATATTGAAATAAGATTTTTTTAAATATAATTACGTCAACAGACGTTTTTATTTGATATTTGGGGTGGACTACGACCCATGCTTTTTCATCTACGGACAAGGATGAGACAGGTGTACTGTCGAGATTGATTTTGTCGCAGTCGTTCAAAATTCAAAATAAACAATTATAAAAAATAACTAGTAGCTAACTGATGAGTGGATAACTGGTAGCAATGTAGGGATAACTCATAGCTGATGAATGGATAACCAACAATTCATGGTAGATAACTTGAAGAACGTGAAATAAAAAAGAAAAAGAATAGAAAAAATAACGGATACTTGATAAATGGATAACAAGAAGAATGTCGGTGATAACATGTAGCTAGGCATGGATAACAAGAAGAATGTCGGTGATAACATGTAGCTAGGAATGGATAACAAGAAGAATGTCGGTGATAACATGTAGCTAGGCATGAATAACTCACAGTTGAACCGTTTAACTAGAAGAATACGAGGAATACAAAATATTTTCCATTACATAACGATCTCTCAACCATTTGATCCCTATCGATGTGATCCAACCACAAACTATGTGGGTGTGCTAGTTGCAAACATAGTCAAATTGAAAAGTGTCATATTTGAAAATATATTGAATTTCAGTAACATAATTTCATTAAAATGTACAGTGCGTTTTTTCCTTGCATAGGTTTCAGTTTATGGTGTATTAATATTAATGCATAAATTTCACTATAGATTTCATAGCTGTATAAATTTCAGTGTAGCTACTAATGCATGAACGTATATATTTCAGTGTAGATTTCATTGATGCATAAATTTTAATGTAGATTTCTTGTATGCATAAATTTCAGTGTAGATGCCAATGCAACATTTTTGATACACGGTCTGGACTAAAAATGGAAGATATGCATGCAAAAGATGCCATGAGACAAACAATAGAAGAACAAAAAAACAAAATGCAGAACGACATAGAACATATCAAGGAAGAAAATCTAACAAAATTACAACAAAATAAGAAGAAGAAGAAAGGAAATGAAAAGCATATCAACAAAAAGAATATTGAAAAAGAAAGTTAGACGAAATGACAACAGAAGAACGAGAAGAAGAAAGGAAATGAAATGCAGATTAACAAAAAGAATATCGAAAAATAAAGTTAGATGAAATGACAACAGAAGAACGGGAAGAACAAAGAAAACGAAACGTTGACCGAGAATATCGAAAAAGAAAGTTGAAGCAATTGGAAGAACAAAGAAATCAAATTGTAGAACAACAAAGAAATCAAAATGCAGAACAACAAAGACAATATTCAACCAATATACTCGTAGAACCAACTATAGGAGATTCTCAATGTGTAATGGACACAAAGCGGCATGACGCTGACATGGTCCAATTTCAAGCAGTTCCAATTACTAATATGGTCAACGTTACAACAGTTCCAATTACTAATATGGTCCAATTTCAAGCAGTTCCAATTACTAATATGGTCCAATTTCAAGCAGTTCCAATTACTAATATGGTCCAATTTCAAGTAGTTCCAAGTTTAGATTTAGTGTCTTTAGAGTTCTTAGTCAAATAAGTTGATTTCAATGTTCCCCCGAGTTTCCGGGACGGGGGGACGCGAGAGCGGGGAAACGCACATTTGGGACGCATGGAGACCACCCCCAAATTTAGGGATATTCGGGGGGGACGTGGGGACGTCTCTTAAATTATAAAAATAAAATTAAATATCAAAAATAATAATTCATTTGATGTATATTAATGATTGTGCAATGTAAATACTAAATATATTAGTTTATTTTCTAAGTAGTACCAAGTAGGAATTGTAAAATGTGAAAATAATGGGAAAACATTAAAAAAAAATTCACAGGGGCATGGTTGGGGAGGGAAAGTTTCGCCCAAGAATCCCCAAGTCCCCGGGATGCAGGAAACGTGGAAACGCGTCCCCGACCCTGTGGGACGCGTCCCCGTGGAACATTGGTTGATTTTGCATTAATTTACTTCATGTCATAATCTGCGGCCAGAAATTCCACGATGTTTCCCTAGTTCTCTTACAAATGTGATGAAAAGATGTTGGGATGCAAATCCATATAAGAGACCAAAGATGGATGAGGTGGTTAAAATGTTACAGAATTTAGATACTAATAAAGGTGGAGGAATGACCCCTCTTGATCAACCTCAGGGTTGTTTATGCTTTCTCAAGCACCATGGTCCTTAACTTATCTGCTTAGAATTAGCTTGGAAAGGCTTAGTATGACATTTACAACAAATATATGGTATGAAATTTATAGCAATATCTCGAGTTATAGATTTGGCAGGTCTACAATTTCAATCTTCATTCTCATATGATCGATATGAGAAGATGTCAAAACTACCAGGTGTGAAGATAAGAAAAGATGAAGAAGATAGATTGAGAATGATATTTGTGTTTTCAACTTCACCTATTCCTTACAATATGATAATCGTTAAATATATATAATTACATGATGATGATCAAACTCCAGTTTTGTGTCACTGCCTACGACTGGATGGTCCAACCTAGATCCAAATCCTAGGCTCTATCAAGTGCCAAGAGGGATCAAATCTCTTAAGGTGCAAACCTCTTCTCAGGTATTACATTAAAGGAGCTATTCAAGGAGATGTTCACACATCGAGGTATTTGATCCCTCTCGGCTCTTGATAGAGCCTAGGATTTGGATGTAGGCTGGTCTTAAACCATCTATGAAGCATATAGGATCCGATTTTTTGAAATATAAACATTTACTTAATATGTAAAAAAAATACACCTTATAAAATTAGATCCCTCTAGATACTTAATAAATCCAAGTTTAAGATAAACCTATACTTATTAATAAAAAAATAATAATTGAAAATTTATAATTTTTTTTCTTACTAACTTTATAATAAGTTATCATAAAATGCAAATTCAATTTTTTTATTTGTAGATTGAAAAATATACATCATGTTTTGACATGGCAGCGAGACTCACAAGTTTACTTTTACTGACCATTCACCACCAATTTAAGAACTTCAAACTGCCATGGAGGGAGTCAGGGTCTAACAAACTGATCCCAAGAACTTCAAAAATATCATCATTTTTTTGCATTGCCGCTTGGAAGATTGAAGACCCGAAATAAAACAAAGGCCGTAACGGGAATTCAAAACCTTTGTTCTATGTGTGGTTTTGAGATATCTGGAAAATATTCAATTTATTCGAGTGTTAAAAGCATCCCGGTTTCGATTCCCAGATAAAACACAGCGAAATGGCGACGAGGGCGCCTTCGCTTTTTGCTGGCTTACCCGAGGGCCTATTTCAATCCATGGACAAATCACAGAGTATTTGTGGGCTCTCTGAAAATCTGCTCCCACACCCACCACCATGTGAGGAAGTGCTTCCTTCACAGGTAATTTCATTTTCTCTTAATTTTGAATATCTTATTGGGAATGTTAATGGAAAAAAACTCAATTAATGGCAATGCTTTTGGGGAAAATTGTAGAGTGTATTTGTCTACTATTTACAGGATTATTACTCACATTGTGGATTTTCCAATTTTATCTGCATAATAATGACCACATGTCATGTAGTTTTTATTTATACTCTGCTGGGTTTTCTTTCGTTTAAAATATTGACAACCCTTTTCCGAAATTCTCCCTAGCGCTTGCATCCTGTCAGAAATTTATACTTCTTCCCTAACTCTATGCAAAATTTCAAAATTTACCATTCCTACTATCTTTAATTATGTAGAAGTTATCTTTTTGGTCTTTCAACTGTGCATTGCAAACTCAAGGACAAAGACCTATTACATGTTGGATATGGGTTCTTAATCAAAATTCCAAACCTCAAGGGTATTTGGCAAATTTGGAATTGGCACACTCAACAGCAAAGACCAACTACATGTGGATATGGTCCATAACCAAAAATACCAAAACACTGGGCATTTGGCAAATTCCGAATTGTGGATTATTAAATGCAAAATTCAAATGCCTTTCTGGAGCAGGTTATGTTGGCCCTTACTGACCTGCAACCCAAATCTGGAAATGACTTTGGTCCACAATATTGACTTTGCAGATCATATTGCACTTTGTTTTTGTGAACTTGGTCAACACCCAGTTTGCGTTTGCATGACCCTTTGGTTTGCAGTCAGACTTTGCATGGCATCGTAGCTATTCCTTTTGTTAGTTTTTCTTAGATCTTATTAGCTTAGTTAGGATCTTTATCTGAAAGAATAACAAGTACAACAATATGCATAAGATAGAACAGATACATAAGACACAGATTTTCATCGGGGAAACCATAAAGAAGAAAACCTCGCAAACTTCCTCAGAATAGTACAGTGACAAAGACTGTGTCATAAGATGAACAATCCTAGTAATAAGAAGTCTTCAGCAGCTATCTATCTCTCCTCGTCTCTTTCTCTCTCTCTCATGCGAACTTGAGTGAGTGTGGGGTGTGTATAAATGAGGGAGGGCGCCTCCCTTTTTATACTAATCAAGTGACTGACCTATTACATGAATGGGGCTGACCTCTTACCCTAACAAGGTCGACTTCTCCTAGAAAGACTCCAAAAACACATTACATGATGTTTCACTGGGGACTATTGCCTCGACTTACAATGGAGGTTGTACCTCAAGGTCTATACCATCCTGAAAGGAGGAAAACACGTCTCCGATGGGGGTACAACAACATATAATGATAATATACATCAGAATATCTTCTGAAGTTACAAATACAATATCTTCTGAAGTTACAAATACATCAACACTCCCTCTTACCTAGGAAGGTATTCTCTCTCTTCCATAGTCATCAACACATTTGGTCCAATCATCATCACAGAGTCATTATCATAGTTGTTGCCATCATCATCTTCTTATCGATCATCGAAAGATTCTATCTGTCATCGAAAGTTTCTATAAAGACAATCCTTTTTCATGCTGGGTATAGGCCTAGTCCTCATCCAGGTCTTTATCACATCTACGAGCAAGCCATCGCGTAGGAACAGTCCAGGATCTTCTTTACATTGCCATGGCAATAACCCGCATCTCCTACCTTTATCTCGTCATATCTAGATCATTTCTTTTCTCCTGCATAAAATAAAACAAAACACACAGACCACAACTCAGATGCAGACAACCTGTGTTCTATCACCATAGTAGTATGCTAGGATCTTTCACGTCATCGAGACAACATGTAACATCTACTATGCAAGAATCGCCTAGGAGCACGCCAAGTGCATTACGTCTTTCCATGGTCAACTTGTGTTCTACCAGCATAGAAGAACTGCCTAGGTGCACCTCAAGTGCTTCGTGACCTTATCATCTCCAACATGGGAACACACATATATAGATATATATGTAAGTACTGATTACGACCGAACAACCTGCTACACCAGGGCTTTTACGTTCTAGGTCAACCTCAAGGACTTATTACATCTGAACAACCTGCGTTCAAGATCTTTTTCCTTCAGACAACCTTTGGGGTGTATTATATCCGAGTAACTTGCATACCATGCCAGGGCTCCTTTTTACACTCGAACAACACACAGGACTTATTACACCCGAATAACCTGCGTACCACGCCAGGGCTCATATTTATATTTGGGTAACTTGTCTTAGGACCGATTACGTTCGAGTAACCTGCGTATCATGCTAGGAATCGTATTTACACTCAGACAACCTACAAGACTGATTACGTCCGAGCAACCTGCTATCTTCGCCAGGATTTTACGCTCAGACAACTTGTCTCTCCAGCTATGCTAGAACTCATCGCTCCCTCTTTCGAGGGGTCTCGTTTTGGATCACACCAAGTTTTTCTTTGAAGTACTCGAACTTCACTATGGCTGGAGGCTTGGTCAACACATCGACTATTTGCTTGTACGTTGCCACGTACTAGAGCTTCATTGCTCCTCTCTGCACTATATCCCTCATATAATGGAACTTGATCTCTATGTGCTTCGAGCGATGAGTTCTAGCATAGCTGGAGAGACAGTGAAGCTCTCTAGCTATGCTAGAACTCATCGCTCCCTCTTTCGAGGGGTCTCGTTTTGGATCACACCAAGTTTTTCTTTGAAGTACTCGAACTTCACTCTGACTGGAGGCTTGGTCAACACATCGACTATTTGCTTGTACGTTGCCACGTACTAGAGCTTCACTGCTCCTCTCTGCACTATATCCCTCATATAATGGAACTTGATCTCTATGTGCTTCGACTTGTCATGGAACACAGGGTTCTTCGACAACTTCATGCAACTTTGATTGTCCCAAAAGATACAAGTCACATCTAACTGGAGATCAAACAAGTCAGACAGTAGCTTTCGTAGCGACACTGCCTCGCAACTAGCCGAGAAGGAGGCAACATACTCTGCCTCGGCTGTACTTAGCACCACGCATGACTGCTTTCTGCTAAATAAGGAGATCATGCCAGATCCCAAACTGAAGCAGCAACTTGAAGTGCTCTTCCTATCAGTGGCGCTACCTGCCCAATTTGAGTCAACATAACCGTGTAGGTTAATGTTCTGATTCGCATCATACTTGAGCCCATAATCCACTATACCGTTTATGTACCTCAAGACATGCTTTGCAGCTATCAGGTGAACATGTCTCGGATTCGTCAGGAACTGGATCAGGGTGTTCACAACAAAGCATATGTCGGGTCTTGTATTCGTCAGATACATCAATGAGCCAATCATTTGACGATACATTGTGGCATCAACCGACTCAGATGAAGCATCACATAGAAGCTTCAAGTTTGATGCCATAGGTGTGGCTATCACCTTGCAACCCACCATTCCGAATCTCTTCAGAATCTCCACTATATACTTTCCTTGACTAAGGAAAATCCCATCTGCATTCTGCCACACCTCCCTGCGTAAGAAGTAGTGCATCATCCCTAGGTCTTTCATCTCGAACTCTGTAGCAAGTTTCCTCCTTGCATCTTTTATGAGTTCATCCTCACTCGTTAGAAATAAGTCATCGACATATAGTAGGAGCATCACTGGTCTTCCACCTTCAACCTTGAAGTAAAGGTTGGAATCCGCTTTACTCTTGGTTAAGACTTGGCTCATCAGGAAGCTATCCATCCTGCCGTACCATGTCCTCGGTGCTTGTTTCAATCCATACAAGGCCTTCTTCAATTTGCACACATGAGTTTGCATGTCATGTGTATCGAATCCCAGTGGTTGTTCCACGTACACTTCCTCCTCGACTACACCATTCAAGAATGTTGTCTTGACATCCATCTGGTGTATCTTCCATGTCATAACTACAGCTAATGCAAGTATAGTCCTAATGGAAGTGTACCTCGCCACAGGTACAAATGTCTATTTGTAGTCTATGCCTTCTTTCTGTGAGAAGCCTCGTGCTGCGAATCTTGCCCTGTATTTCTCGATGCTGCCATCTACAACATGCTTGATCTTATAGATCCACTTCAAAGTCACAATAGACTTCTTTTATGGTCTCAGAACTATCTCCTAGATATCATACTTCATGATCGACTGATACTCCTCGATCATGGCATCCTTCCATTCTTTCTTTTCTGAAGCCTATTCATAGGGGGAAGGTTCCTTGTCAATGATGTCACACAGCAGGGCCACATAGCTGTTGTAAAGCTTTGGCCTTTTCCTTTCTCTATGCATTCCTTGTGGAGCGCCATACCTTTTTGCTTCTTGTATAAGCTCCCATGCCCATGCATGTTTCCTCTTGTGGGAGTCCTTCTTGAGAAGTGTCTCTACCAACTCTTGTGGTTCTGCCATGTCATGATCTTCATTGTCTTTTGGAATTGCTTCTCCAATTTCCATGCCTCAGATTCTCGTTTCTTTGGGTTCCTTGACCTCTTGAATAGGTAGCCTCCTAGATCTGAAGTATGCCGAGTCTTCATCAAAGGTTACATCTCTGCTGATGCCGATCTTCTTGAATCTTGGGAAGTATATTCGATAGGCCTTTTATGTATCACTGTATCCTACGAATATACCCTTCCTCCCAGAAGGATCGAGCTTGGTCCTCTTCTCCTTTGGGATATGTATGTACATTGGGCAACCAATTATTCTAAGATGGATGACTTCTGGTTTCTCTCTTGAAAAAGCCTCTTCTGGAGTTTTGTTGTCAGGTACTCGATGAGGAGTACGGTTCTATACATACAGAGCTGTCCTTGTTGCTTTTACCCAAAGGTGCATAGGAAGATCCTGGTCATGTAGCATTGCTTCCATTATGGTTTGGTTCTTTTGTTCCGCAACCCAATCTGCTGAGGATTATATGGAGTGCTCAATTCCCTCTTAATCCCAGACTCTATGTAGAGTTCCTTGAATTCTTTTGAGGTGAATTCTCTGCCATTATCTGACCGCAAAGTCTTGATCTTCCTTTTGGTTTGGTTCTCGACCAAGGCTTTATATTCTTTGAACTTACTGAATACTTCATTTTTCCCTTTCAAGAAATATATCCAAGTCTTACATGAGAAATCATCTATAAAGGAAACATAGTACACATAGCTGCATAATGAGCTAGAATACATGGGTCTGCATACATCCGAGTGTACTATCTTCAGTATTCCTTTAGCCTTGCTTTCACTACTGGGAAATGTCTTCTTTGCATTCTTTCCTTGTGCACATCCTTTGTAGATGCCTTCATGCTTTGCCTGGATCTCTGGAAGTCCAGAGACTGCTTTGCTTGCTCTTGATAGTGCTCTGTAGTGCACATGCGCAAGCCTTCGGTGCCATAGCTCACTTGGTTCTATTGATTCATGAATCAATGCTTGCTTAGGCTGTCCCTTTAGTTTGTACAAACCACCGTCTTCTTCTCCAATCACTGTTGCACCATCTATTGTCTTTCCTTTAGGCCACATTAGCACTTGGCCATCGACAAATGCAACTCTCATTCCCTTTGCATCTAGTGCAGAGATGGAGAGAAGATTCTTCTTCAATCCTGGAACATATAACACATCCTTCATCTTTAAAGATTTCCCGGAGTCTAGCTTGTATGAAGCTACTCCACTCCCTTTTATGGGGTATTGATAATCATCCCCAAGTTTTACCTTGTGAGGTGACTCATGCTCAGACATGCTCAAATCATTTTCTTCAAGGATCAGGGAGATTCTGTACTTCCATGCTCGGAAGTTATCAACCCCTACAAGCTTTTCCTTAAGTTGAGTATGGTGAGTCATCTTTTCAAATGAGAACCTCAAATGGAAATAACAAAGATTTAGATGTTACCGATTTGAGGTATTCAACCTGGTTCCGGAGCTGGCTAACTTAGGGTTTGTCAAAGAAACCCTAATTTTCCAAACTTGGAGTTCGAGAATTCTGTTTGGATAGAAAGATGCGCCTCCTTCGGGCGAGTTGCTCACCAGGGTCCTTTTCTGAAGACTGAGGTGGGAAGCTTTCGAAACTTGATGCCCTAGTTTATCCCGACATGAGGGACAGGGTCAAAATTGAAATTTCTTCAAATTTGAAACTGCTTCCACCAAAAGATGTGCCCTACTGAGGCGAGTTAGCCTAGCCCTCTTTTCTTGATGATTTGTGGAGATGGGACCTTGACCTAGGAAGCCCTAGTTTCTGCTGTTGCACAGTGCCCTCTTTCAGAGATGTTCTGATATCATGTTAGTTTTTCTTAGATCTTATTAGCTTAGTTAGGATCTTTATCTGAAAGAATAACAAGTACAACAATCTGCATAAGATAGAACAAGATACACAAGACAAAAAGATTTTCATGGAGAAACCATAAAGGAGAAAACCCTGCAAACTTCCTCAGAATAGTACAGTCACAAAGACTGTGTTATAAGATGAACAATCCCAGTAATAAGAAGTCTTCAACAGCTATCTATCTCTCCTCCTTGTTTCTCTATCTCTCTCATGCGAACTTGAGTGAGTGTGAGGTGTGTATAAATGAGGGAGGGCGCCTTCCTATTTATACTAATCAAGTGACTGACCTATTACTTACAACGGAGGTTGTACTTCAAGGTCTATACACAATAATGACATCCTGAAAGGAGGCAAACACATCTCCGATGGGGGTTCAACAACATTTAATGATAATATACATCCGAGTATCTTTCGAAGTTACAAATACATCAACACCTTGTGTAACATACCTCTAGGCAAATGCAGTTTTTATCTAGGTTGCTCACATTGGTCTTTCCAGCAAAGCTTTGCTATTTATTTACCTTTTTATTTTGGTCAGCACCAAAGGTGCATGATCCACTTTAAAACGGAATGGCCCAGCCATACCATTTGTCCCCATTCACCCTTCCTATTCACCATGCATCAGTTTAGAACACAACAACAGTGCAAAAGTTTCATAGTATGGCACTGATTGGTACAAAGTTGCAAACTAGAGGCAGTAGATTATAATGAGCATAACATTCTCATGAAGAAGATGCTAACTGTAGCTTCCATGGTTTGAAGTTTTAATTACACCTTCCAACAAGTTTGGAGTGCAGAGGGATGGACTTGCTTTCAGATGGACTTCAAACTCAAAGAACAGTCCATGACTAAATTTAAGGATTACCTGGTAGTGGTTTTCAGAATGTTCCAGTAGACGTGCTTGATGAAGTCCAAGCGAGTTCATCTGAAGAAGAAGATCGGAGCCCAGTAAACTTCCGAAAAGATCAAAGAAGCTGCAATAGAATCACTGTATCTTGATAGTATTGGACTTTTCCTTGTTTCTTACTATGGATGTCTGCCAAAGTTCACAGATATAGGGTGGCTTTGCTTTGTTGCAATTTCAGTTTCTTTCTGTTCAAGAACGAAAGACTATAAACTTTGTTCTTTAAGTAATTTTCGGTTTCTTCATAGACTTCTCTCAACTTCATTCTAAAGGATAACATATTAATTTTTAATATGCACATTGTCCTTGTGATGCCAACAAGAAGCTCCCTACATTGTGTAAAAGATATTTAAGACACACATTTATAATATAAATCACAGACCAGAAGGTGGATGACTTACTTCAGCATGACCCTGGCCAATATGAATGAAAAGGTAATGCATTATGTTAAGGAGGGCAGAGCCAGTCACATACATTGCAAGAGAATCGGCAGAGTATAAAAAGACATTTTGAAGCCCTTCAACAATGGTTTAGAAGGCTCTACATGAAGGGAACAAAATGCAAGGATAAGATTGCCTTCTGAATTCTGGATGATAAAGGTTTCAGATAACCTCAAGTATCAAAAAGACTTGGATGAAAGAAAGACTTGAAAAGATAATTCAGTACAGACATTGATATTGATAACCATTGAATCCCGACCTCTCTTGGCTTCCTTTATGAATCGATTTGCAGACCCTTGAAGTCCCGACCTCTCTTGGCTTCCTTTATAAACTAGGACGTGTAAAAACTTGTACCCTTGTCTTTAGGAAGTCTATTTCTGGCATTGTTTAGAACTGCAGTCATAGTTAGGCTTTCATATTTTTGCCCATTCAAGTAGGAATAATAAATATGTTAAAGGGGAGAAATCAGAGGATTGAGAAGAATTCACCTGAGTTATGCAATTTTACTCAAAGTTTCAACAAGCCACCAGATTTGAAAGTAAAACGTACATTGAGTGATGACTCAGAACAAATTTACAAGCACATTTAGGATGCCATGCAGAAATATCATGGGCTATAACAATATAATATGCCATTTGAAAAATGATTCAAATTCTTTATTTAGAGGGACTTACCACATAAATATCTTGCAGACTAATTGACTATAATAGCAGTCATTTTACCCACTAATCCTACAGTATTTACTATTTTCATAGCAATCATGAAATCAATAATGGAATTTTATTCATCATCATAAAAGAATTATTTCCTAACAGAGGAAATCATGTGGATATTCAGGAATGCATGAACAGTCCAAGGGGCCCAAAAATTTGTCCAAATATTGCTTCCATGAACTAGTAATTTTTTTTTCATGCAAATCAACTCCTTGTGCCATGCTCTTATTTCAAATCTGCAATATGGAAAGCTGATATGAAATCTGAAAATGCATGACCCTCATACCTCATACCAATGCAATGGAGTTGCCAAGGTGGCCTTTGAATGCCTTCAAGTTTGCTGGATGTCCTTACCTTTACAAACAACAAATCTTCAAGGAACAAAGGCTTCGTTCTTTCCGTTGGAAATGTCCCCGGAATGACACTCCAATGCAATTCAGAAATTTCAGCTTCTTTCTAGAAGGTTTGTTGGATCTTATCCCCAGGATTTTCTGCCCTAGGACTGCTGCAAATTAAAGTAGAAAAAATAATGGAAGGAGTTGAATAATTCACTTTCAAATAGCGTTAGACTCCGCTGCAATTAGGGAGAAAAAACACCAACCAATGAGATAAGTTTTCAGCCCTTCTAGGGCAACTTATCAGTCAATTTTCAGATCTGAAAATGTACTTTTACAACAGAAATAACAGCAGTAAAATCAACCCCTTATCTTCTTCTGTAGATGTCAAATCACTTTAACAATTTGCCCTTTTACTCATCCCTAATCAACAACATTATGAATAAATGCAAACAGCAAAATATGAAGAACACATGTAACTAAAAATCAAATCTAAATTTGATGCAAGATATGTCTGTCTAGAAACTAAGTTGCCAGGAAATTTGGGTACGGGTATGGGTACGGGGATGCCACTTTTTGAAAAAGGGTAGTACTTGGGTACGCCGGGGGTACTGTGTGTATATATATATATATATATGTCATAGTCACATCATACATGCATGTAGATTTCTTCATAAATTATGTATCATGTTTCATAATTATAAATTCGATGATTCTTTGAACAATGAACATTCAGATTGAAAATTTGGAACATAAAATTCGATAAATTATAGACTCAGTAGATATCAATTGGAAGACTGGAAGTTACATAAAATTTGATAAATCATTGTACCAGGCAGCTGTAACAGACAATCAAACTCAGACATTAAGGTACACTTGAAATCTTATTTTAAACACCTATTTGTACTACTTTTACAGGCAATAAAAAATTGCAAATTGCCAAATATATTCCTGCGTTGTTGTGAGTGTATTTCTCGGTATTAAATACATATGTATATTTTTTATGTGCACATTTTGTAGTCAAATTATGTTGTATGAGTGCTGAACACAAAACCATAAAAAAATTCATTGTAAATCAATGTAAAATCAATCTACCAGATTTGGACAATATTCAGTGGAATTTGAACAGTGTTGCAAAGTGTTTGACATAAGTCCTGACCCAGACTCCATACGTAGTTAGCAAAAAATTAGTTCAGATTTGGTGGGGGGTCATTACATTTTCCCCAATGGATTGCATTTTACTAAGTCGACTGTACCCCTGGAGTACCCAAACATGGGGTACGAAGTACCCAAACACAGGGTACGGCGTACCATTTCGCTTGTAAGTACCCCTTTTTTTATAACGGAGTCTTGGGTACGTGCACCAAGTATGGAGTATGACAGGAGACCTACCCTACGAGTACGTGTACCCTACCCCTAGGTATGGGTACCCTGGCTACATAGGCTGGAAACAATTTATATAGCCCAATGGTGAAGTACACACCATAACCTCTCAAGGCTACAAAATCCATCCATGTAAAGTGCCCTAGCTAGGGTAAATCATCAAACCCTAGCTACATCAAGAAGAATAATTGCCAGAATCCATTCAACATTATCTCCAAAGTAAGACGTCCTCCTTTTCTCTTTGTGGGTATAGTTCACAGGACCTCGTTTCAGTTTATGACATGCCCTTCAGCCCCGAGTCAACAAAGGATATGGATCCTTAGCTAGCCCTTCCTGAGAGATAGTGCTTCAGACGCCATTTCAGGTCATCTCATCCAAGATGTCCCTCATGGACACTATCATTCAACCCATAGCCCTCTATGGTTCAGAGATTTGGGGGCCTTGTCTACTAGACATTGATTAGGCCTCAAGAGAGAGAGTGCAGATCCTCCTCCTCCATTGCATCATTAGATGCGAATAAATAGTTCCTCAACCCATCATACTTGCAGAGTTCGATGCCCACCCCTTTCAGCTTGAGGTGGTGTTCCATCTTATCTCATTATTACACCATCATTGGAGCTTCACTAACTTAGTGTTAGGGCAAGATTGGTATCCATACTTGTCCTACCTCTCATCGTAGTCCATTGCCTTGGCTAGCCCTTCGGGCCGTACTAGATCTTGGTATGCAAGGGTTATGGACCTTTTGGCTTCTGTTGGTATTGCAATGGACCGACTTTGTCCATTTCGATATTCTTTGGATACATCTGGTTGCCTCTTACCTACTAGGCAAGGGTTGAATAGAATCACTCAAGATGACATTTATAGACAATTCTTGCAGGTCACTTGGATCAACCCTCAGGGCGTTTTACGTACAAAGATGGTCTTTTATGTTGCACATTCATGGATCTGAGGGACAGTCTTATTGTTTGACTCCATTGCATACTCCGTCATTGGACACATGCTCTGTAAATTTTCATTCACTGCTCTAAAATCTCAGATTCCAACTCGGTTTCAAGTCTCTCTAGTACATATGTGTAATGTCCTCTTTTAATTAAATCACCAGAGACACTCGTTAACCTATTTTATTCTCATAGGTTCGAGCCGGTATTAAAGAAAAGGGAATAACTGAGGACTAATATCACTAGGTGCAGAAAGGAACATCAATTCAATATTATTAAGTCATTAGTATAGTAAAGAAGGCCATCAGAGTTAATATCATAAAGCATGCAGAGCATGCAGTCCTTATTTCTTCAGTCTTAAAGTCAACGAGCAATTAGAATTGTATGTATGCAAAAAGTAAAGTGCAAACCTTGAAAGTACATACTAAAGCTATATAAGAAGGGTAATTGAACCAAAAAGATGATCCATGATTATTATTACTGAGTTTGGTTTTTAGAGCAGCAACAACAGGTGCCGCAGCAACAAGTTGGGGTTGGAGACGAAGGTCTTCAGCTAACAAGGGGTTTTGGTAGCGAAAGCTATTTGCCCAAATCACTTCCGGATAGATCATCCAGGTCTATCATCAACTATTCATCATATTCATTCTTCAACAATCCAGTAGACAGAGAGAGTTTTATTGCAAGTTCACGTTTTGCTGCTGGGGAGCAACTCCAAATCCCAGAACCATTCGCTAGTACTCAGAAGCTCATTAAAACTTTTGCATGCTTCCATCATTCTTCTCAACAGGGGCACACCACTATATTGGGTGATTATCATTCCATTTCGGGCACATTCAGAGCATCCACCAGCAAAAACGTGAGGAAGTAGGGCGTCACCCATCCAGGAGAAGATCAATTTGCTAGGGCACTTAAAGAGGTCAAAACTTCTGCATGTATCTTCCTATCTCTTTGGAAGACCTATACTAGCCTCCCTAGCAAGTCTTAGCTTCATCGATCGCTTATTGGATCCAAAACATGAAGGATAACACTGAGGTGGGCGTTTTCCTTAGCTGGGCGTCAACTGCTGGAGAGCAACATTAGATCTTCTTCATCCTACGTGCATGGCTTGCATGCCTCCCATATATTGACAGACTATCAGCAATTTTATTAGTGGTATGTGTACCTTCTCTCACTGAAAGTCTTTCTCCTATTATTTCTCCAGATCAGCTATTTTTAGGGCCTTTTGGCACGACATTGTTTTGCATGCAACTTTTATTTTTCTTTCTAGGACATCTGAAGCACAGAACCCACAAACATAGTATCAAACACAATAGAATATAAGTTGGGATATTACACTAGATCTTGGTATGCTAGGGTTATGGACCTTTTGGCTTCTGTTGGCATTGCAATGGACCGACTTTCTCCATTTTGGTATTCTTTGGATGTATCTGGATGCCTCTTACCTACTAGGCAAGGGTTGAATAGAATCACTCAAGACGACATCTATAGATAGTTCTTGCAGGTCACTTGGAACAACCCTCAGGGCTTTTTACGTACAAAGATGGCCTTTTATGTTGCACATTTCATGGATTTGAGGGACAGTCTTATTATTCGACCCCATTGCATACTCCGTCATTGGACACAAAATTTTCATTCATTGCTCTGAAATCTCAGATCCCAACTCGGTTTCAAGTCTCTCTAGTACATATGTTTAATGCCCAACCCATTCCTGTTGCCCAAAGACATATAGAAGCATAAACAATAATCTATAACCAGAAACACATGATATCTAAGTGCTCTTTTAACCAACAACAATACACACACATAAAATGGACACAGGATTTTCAGTCAATGTGGCCCTGGAACAAACCCTTACGGGAAAACCAATGAGAGAGTAGAATAACTTTTATTATCTCACGCAATTACAATGAGGTTCAACAGAAAACTTCCAACACAAACTTATCTTTGAGCCAATGGATTTGATGCTCAAATCTGATCTCTGATGGATAGTTGGGAAATGCGCCCCTCTCTGAATCTGCTCTTTGACTCAGGCTTTATGCACCTCTGCTACTGAATCATTGTCTTAGTGAATTCCCTCCTTCAATTTGATGAACTCGATCTCTGAGCTCGCCCTCCTCCAGTGACGTGCCCCCTTTGCCTTGTTATCGGAGGAACTAGTAGTCTAGTGTTCGATAAGCACATATGAGGAAAGTGACCCAATGTCACCTTAGTCACATTCCTTGAACTACTTTGGAGAGTCGGAACGTCCAAGGGGAGAGTCCTTATCTATGCACCTGTTAGTAGTTACACCAAGCACCTTCCACAACCTCATGTAAAGATCAGTGCCTTATGGAGTCAACACAGATTGAAGGGAACACACCATAAATATAAATGTGATAGATTTAAAACAAGTGTATTAATACCGTTACCAAAGCATTATCCACACAACACTTATTGTAAATATGTGATCATTCAATTAAGTGTGCATACTGCGGTAAAGTAAGCAAAAACATCCCAATAGTGAACAGTCCAATTATCATTCAAAGACTTATGCAACCATTTACCATCAAATAGAAGATAAAACATACAAATACTGTGACCAATTAATATATATAGCAATGGATAATTTATGTATTGATACTAAATAGTGAATGGAACAACATTTACACACCAATGTAATTTAATCATCGATTAATTATGTCCAATGTGTGTTGACCAATGCTGACTTGAAAGTATATCCTTTAGCATGCAAAATAGTATTAACTCCTAGCCTATAAGTCAACCTTCAATCCACACAAATTATTTGTTAGTTTTTTTTGTAGCTATTGTATTCGTTTTACTAACCCCTTTTTGTGTTCTTTGTTGGTAGATTTAGGGTAGTAACAGATGTGATAGGCTATTACAGCAGTAGTTGCAATAGGATGTTATTGTAGCAGGCTTAGATGAAGGCAGAGAGGATTGGAAAAGGTCTGAAAAGGGATTGTTTAGGCAGGCCGAGGCCTTAAACTTCACACGAGGTACAAGGGTGCCTGAGGGTCGTCGATATGCGATTTTCAGCGGTAGTGATCGTAGGCAAATCAACAACATGAGGACCTCGACATGGCCCAAACCCCTTAGTACTTGAACGGAGTCTTCTTCCTTAGGTCAGTTGCCTCCTACCAGAAGGGAGGTAAGATAGTAGAGCTATAAGACTGGCTTGAACATAAAGGATATGCATGAACCACCACCTCCTATCCTGCCATGGGTTCAGATCTTTTCTTTGCATTTGTTTGTTGCGACAGGTAATGCAAAAGTTGCAAGGTTGTGTAACCTCACTGAAACTATTTCCTGATTGCATTATATACGTTAATATTCCAAACCCGTGCATAATCACTTCCTTCCTTACCCTCCTGCACAAAAGAGGTTGGCCGTGGGGTAAAAGAGGTTTTTGGGGCAACAAAAAGGAGGGTTGAAGGTTTAGGAGGGAGGCTCGAGTTCTTAGGGTAGCCCAAAAATAGGATTTTTTGATTTTATAAGTTTTTGGGTTTTTTTGGGCTTCCTAAAATTTCGCCCTAGGGCTTTAGGGACAAAGGAGGCAGGCCGAATTTATAGGGAGGAGGGCGGAAATTTTAGGGAAGCCAAAATCTGAATTTTATTTTTTAGGGTTTTAAACATAAAATTGCAGACCTAAAACTACCTTATCCTACCATGAAAATGCAATATGCACATATGCCAATGCAAGGTTTTGAAGGAAGAATATAAGCCAAAAGGGTTTCTTAAGGTTTTACCCTAAACCCTAGGGCATCACGAAAGGTGACCAACCTTCCTATGAGATGTCTCTTCAATGTTTCGGCCAATTAGGACCTTCCCAGACAACCACAAAGGATTGGTTAGTGGAAGACTAGCTAAGACAAAAAATCAAAGATCCAAAGCCTAAGCTTAAAGGAACTCCTTCTAGAGGACGTTCTTCGACAAACGAAGGTGACAAAAGGCTGATAAGTGACCTAATTAAGAGAAAATGCAGCATTTAGGTTACCATTCAGTCCACAAATAAGCATCATTCATCAACTTTTAACAAAGAGAGATCAAGAAACAAACCCTAGATACCTCCTTGTGTGTGTTTAAGAAACAAATCTAGCATCACGTTAGCAAGAGCATGAACCAAAGATACTTCAGAAATTGCCTTCAAAACAAGAAAGAGATTCTCCTTAAGAAGTGTGCATCTCTTAAGATCCCTAGTAAGGGTAAAAAAGTAACATAATATTTTGTCCTTGTTACCGGATGAACTAGCAGGGCTAGTCACCGATGAGCATATGCAAGAGAAAGTGGCCATTGTCACCTGAGTCACTTCCCAAAACTTCTTCGGAAGTCAGAACCTCCTAGGGGAGAGCCTTAAATGCAAGTCTATAAGGACACTTAAACACCAAATTATATCTTCTATTGAAAGGGTTAGTGATCAGTGCCTTTATGGAGTCAATTTAAGAATGAAGAAGACATACTAATATGACAATGTAGACTTGATAAGTGCAAAGTTAGTATATCAACTCATTTAACCAATGACTGTGGTGTAAGCATAAGTGTATGCAACTAAGTATACCAATATAGAAGTAGTAGGGCATACAGTCATATTAACTCATCTCTTTAATGTATTCCCAACCACATTCAATCATGCATCAAACACAATTTTCCAATAACATGTAATTCTATCTTTAAATCAACGTAAAGTGCAACTCAAACCACATAATGTTGTTTGTTAACAATTTGATATATATTCTTTATTAGCACTAGGCAAGGTAATGAGAGCACAAATATGATAACGATAATGAATAATGACAAATGTATAAGCTTTCTAGGTGTTCAATAGTAAACATTATCCAAATAAAGCATAGTTTATTGGTTAGTTAAAAGTTTTGAAAACAATTATCACTTAACTATACAGACTGCCTATTCACATGAAATATAACAATGTGTGTGTGTGTGTTGCTGCCTGAAACACACTTGGACATGGGTAAGTCTCCCAACCGCTGTGTGTGTTCATGAGGGCAACTTATGAGTTGAGAACCCACTGTCACCTCGGTTTTAAACTCCTTCATTTAGACCACAACTCCTAAAGTCCAAGGGGGGTAGTCCCTACTTACTAAGTTCTATTTTGAAGAATGTTTCCTGGGAGTTGTAAATTACAAAAATGACAATCAGCGTGAAGTGATGTAAATATTTCAATGCCAAGCAAGCCCTTTAACAATCAACCAATAATGCATGCAAGAGAGAAACAATCAAATAATCAAAATGACCAGTGCCGCCTATACTCGGGCTATGGAGTCACAATAATCAACTTCAAATAATTTTCCTAAAGCATCAACTCATTTACTTTAACAAATATACAAGAACATGATGACTTCCAGTAAATGAACAAATTAAAATAAAGTGTTCGCAAAGTAGAGAAATGTAAATGATTGTAACACTGTTATGCAAGTGGATTTGTAAATTTTAGTAAATTTTATGTCTCTCTTTGACTTAGGGAATTAAAGTGTTTGTTGCAAAGAAATGAACTATTCTGGATGTCTACCCCAAGAGACTATCTCCTTCGATTAGAGAGAGAATGGCGAGTGCTCAACATGGGAACACAAGGTTCTCAACTAGCTCCATGGGTTAAACTTGAAACTTGCTGGGTGCTCAACTGGAGGACATAAAGTGGCATGAAGCCCCCCTACGGCCTCTACCCCACTAGCTCCATAGTTCAAGCCTCTTTTTCTTCTTTCTAATGAAGATACTTATCTGGGTGCCTATTAAACTAGCCAACAAAAATCTTTGCCCTTTCTCGTCACCCCAGATCGGTTGAACCGACGAGAGGAGAGGATACAGGGCAAAAACGAGGCTTATGGTAAATTTTATCCTTAAAGCAAAAATTAATCAAAACAAGCCGAGCACGATATCACAACGGAGGCGGAGCCTACTCAATTGTGAGGTGTGGGCAAAAGGAAATAAGCAAATACTTGAAATAAAAATGCCAGCCAACGCGATTTCACATGGATGGGCAGAGCCACTTCACTTGTGAGGTGCGGGCAAAAAGAAAACAAACAATGAAGTAAACAATTCTAAATCCAAGCAACTTGCAAGTTACAAGGTCGTGCAAGGATGGGCAGAGCCACTTCACTTACATGCAATCGAAACCAAAATCACTAAGTACTGAAAACTCGAAATGAAGCACAACAAACTCAAGCCCAAGAGACTCTCTTGGGCTTGTTACAAGGATGTAGATTTCAACACTAATATTTATTAAGAAATGAGAGAGAAAGAGCGATTTTTAAACCGTTTTTTTGTGAGGTACTTAAAGTAGACGCTATTGGGTGTTGTTGGTGCTTGCTAGTGGCTAAACTCGAGCATCTCCCCCCCCCCCTGTGAGATCCGAAACCTGCACAAAACAACAAGCTATTATAACACAAAAGTGATAGAAATGAGTTTTAACAAACTCAAAATTTTTCATACAAAAATCAGAATTTTTTCTAAGGCAAAACTAGCATGTAAAAACTTGAAAAATGATAATGTTTGAGTGCAAAATGAAGTATTTAAGAGTTGCAATAAGAATAAGAATGTTACTAAAGATGCCAAGTCCTTTTCGAAATTTGTAGGACAATTGGGCATCCCACTCGGGAATTCCACTCTCCAAACTTGGGAAACCTATAACAAAATTAGATCAACAATGCAAATGGAGTGAGAAATCCACAAAGACTGGAGAAACAAAAGATTAAAGCTAGAAACACTTTGACTTCCCAAATTCTAAGGAAGCAACCCACATAGTATGCAACAAAACTATTACAATACTATTCTCAAGCAAAAACTTTTGCTTGAGATTCCAAATACAAAACGAACCAAGAATGGGACAAGATCACCTCAATCACAATGCATGGACAATACTTCCTCCAAATATTTCTTCTATTAAAATCCAAACTTGAAAGTACAATGGCTCCTCTTGGACAAAAATGGAGCAAGAGAGCAAGAATGGGAGCAATGGGAGAATGAGAGAGCAAGAGAACATGAGCAAAATGAAGCAAGAGCTTAAGTCAATCTAGCCCAAATGAGGAGTAATAACCTCCTTAAATAGGAAAAATGAAAGAGAGAGGCTCTTTGCATGCTAGACAAGTGTCACAAGGGAGAGAGGGGCGACCCAAGAGAGGGGTGCGAATTTGCTCAAGGAGGGAAAAACCATGTTTTGGGATCTCAAATATGGGGAGAGAAACCTCCATTTTAATGCTTTTAACCTTATTGCTATGTCAAATGGGGAGGAAACCACCATAGTGGGGCCCCTCCCATTGAATTTCACTCACCCAACCAATCAAAGAGAGGAGGGCGCACCCCCTAGAGTGGGTAACTCAAAACTTGTTACATGCTTGCTTGGGGCCCCCCTTTGGGTCTTAAATTTGTCTTAGGAACCTAATATAAACATTAGAACCTTTGCTTGACCACCCCAAGTGACTATAGTCAATTTTCCAAAATTTGGCTCTCTAATTAAATGCCCCAATTTCCTAATTTCCATGACTGACCTGAGAAAAAGTGACCAAAACCATAGTAATACTTGTTCGAATGACTTCAAACTTGGCCTAAGGGGTGTCATGACATTTGTCTTGAGTACCCATACTCCTATACAACATTAAAAATGACCAAGTAACCCTCTTTTACATTACAACAAATTGTCCTCGAGTGACAATTTTTAATGGCCAAAAAAAAAAAAAAACCTCTACAAAACGTAATGAAATTCCGCAAGACTTTGGATAATGTCTAGCATGGTAATACAGAACATTCCTAGGTCCCAATCACCCCATTGATGTTGATTTTTCCTAAGCAACATCAAGAGCTATTCTCTTGGAGAATGGGGACATCTGGTCAAGTCACCAGGATGTGTAACCAGTCTAGCACTGGGGGAACTTAGCCTTGAGCTGAGTAGCCATTCTTTGAATGGAGACATCTGGTCAAGTCACCAGGATGTGGAATCAGTCCAGCACTGGGGGAACTCAGCCTTGAGTTGAGTAGCTATTCTTTGAATGGAGACATCTGGTTAGTTACCAGGATATGGAACCAGTCCAACATTGGGGGAACTTAGCCTAGAGCTGAGTGGCCATTCTTTGAATAGAGGCACCTGGTCAGTTTCCGGGTTGATGAACCAGTCTAGGAGTGGGGAAACACACATTGGGGACGTGCAGAGGCAACCCCAAAATTTGGGGAATTTTGGGGAGTGGGGGGTCGTCGGGGTCTTCAAATTTTAACATAGGGGGGCATCTCTAAAATTATTAAAAAAAAATACATGCTAAATTGAAATTCATCATTGTGCAATGTAAACAAGATATTCAGTTCATAATGACTATTTTAAATTTTAAATACATGCACATCTTCCATAGCAACTTCGAATCATAAACATAAACAAGTAACAAGTTAACAACAGATAAATTATTAAATTTTAAATGACAAATCAATAATCATAAATCTAAATTAGTAAATCATAGACATGTCACATAAATGATAAACTGTAAACTTTAACGTTTAAACACTAAACACTGAACAATAGACTAGTAAACACTGCAGTATAATATATTTGGCAAAATTTACTCAAAATAAATAGTACTTAAGAGTAAAGTACTAAATAGTCAATGAGTGATGAGTCAAAGTCTAAAGACTCAGTCTGAGTTCATCAATGACAGTAAATAAAAGTTTAAAAGTTAAAACTAAAAGTATCGAAAATAAATCATGAAAAGAGTCAAGACTCAAAGTGCATCAAGGAGATAGATCCATGGACTGGTCCTCTTGATGCATCCGCTGCATGAAGTTACCATCTATGGGAGTGTCACCATCTAAGTCAGAGTCACTTTCAGTCTCAACCTCAGGAGTGACCAATGGCACACCAACCAAACCTTGTTGCACCTCATCTAGTCTCTCCTCCTCATCTATTTGTGCATCATCCTTTGGATCGACATCCCATCGTGTAGCCGGTCCCATCTGATACTTTGGTGTCTTCCTATGTGAAAGACGTAGGGCACTATGCACTGCAACTAGCTTCTCTGCTCTCTTAGAGGTAAGTCTATTCCTCTTGATAGAGTGGATGAAGCTATATGTAGACCAATTCCTCTCTGCTGTAGAGGAACTAGCAATCTGTGACAATAAGCGACTAGCAAGATATTGAATCTTTGGAGCATCATCCCCATGCATCCTCCACCAACCAATGGCGTCTTCTTGGCCTAAGTCCTTAAGATCTTCTTTTGCATCATGGTTGTTGAAAGGACCATTGAGATTTGCAAAATGAACCCATTGTCTTCGAATTTTCTTTGCATCATCTTCATCATACATCTTTGTTATGGCAGCTCGAAATCCCCTCTTGATCTTTGGATCTTCAATGGGGGAAATTCTACCAGGCCTCTCAACATACCATTTTGGGTTAAGTGCATATGCTGCCATGTGCAAAGGTGTGTTCATTTGATCCCATCTACGTTGAATAGTGGGTCGAATTTGGGTTGTATAGAACTCTAAGGATGGCTCTTTCTCACGAATGGCTGCCCTTACTCGACCCAACATGCTATCAAATGTCTCATGGATTTCTCCAAGGCTAGGAGAATCTGAGTCCCCATAGCGAATAACCTCAACTATAGGGCGCAAGAAAGACACCAAATAGCTGCAATCTGCCCACCAATCATCATCCAAAACCTGAAGCCTGACCTTCTTCCCCTCATTTGTCTTGGATCTAGTCCACCTTTTCCAATCCGGAGTCACAACCATGGCCTGCAATGCTGGCTGCACCTCCAACATCCTATCCAACAAGAGATACTAGCTAGCATATCTAGTGTCTGTGGGCTTCAGGAATTTCTTCCTTGAGTGAGTCTTGTACATGGCTAAGGAGGTGTGGTGGTTGCAGATAAACATCTGCACATCTCTCGCAGCTAACACCAATGATGATACCCACTCATTCTTCCCAATGTCTTTCAGTGCATTATTGAGTGCATGCACACAACAAGGTGTCCAAAAAATATGCCTACATGTGTTTTGAACTAGTAACCCAGCGGATCTACACACTGCTGCCGCATCTGTCACAACCTGCACGACATTTGTAGGTCCAGCCTCCTCTATAGCTTCACGAAGAAGCTCAAATTGGAAAGCTGCATCTTTGCACTTTCTTGAACAATCAATAGCTCTAAGAAAGAAAGGCCCCTCTTGGCATGTAACTATGATGTTGATAAGTGGACGTTTGGAAATGTCTGTCCACCCATCCATAACAATGGAGCAACCTTTCTTCACCCATATTAGTCTCATATTTTCTTTCTGCATAGTGATATTGGACACTTGCCTGTCTAAAACAACTGTCCTCAACTTATGTTCACCTGGTGGCACATATGAAGGTCCTGATGCTGCAATTGCTTGGACCATCTCCTTATAATAAGGAGAGCGACTAACATGAAATGGAATTCCATTGGTAAAAAGGAATTTGCGAATGGCATCATCTGTATCATTACGATTCAACCTACCATACATCCCTGAAATAGTTGGTCCTATTGCACATGAATGAGAAGAGCCCTTCTTTGAGGATGATGTCGTAGCAGGAGATGGTGGAGGCATAAGGTTGGATGCTTTAATTGAAATTCTAGATTTCCTTTTGGAATTAGAACCTCCCTCTAGGGCCTCCACATTGTGGCTAGAGAAGGTGCCCTTTGTATCTGCAACCATTTGCAACCTCAAAAGGTCAGATCTTTGTTGCATGCTTAATTTTGTGCATACATTAACTCCTTTTCCACCTTTGCCCAAAAGTTGTTGCTTAATTTGACTATAATTACTAACCCAACGATGGCCACAGACATTGCATGTCCAATGACGTGAACGACCACCTCGCTTTGCCGTAGATTGGGGCACGGATGCACCTACTTTTGTTACATATACCAAAAGTGGTTTTTTGGGATCATATGTTCCCTTGGCATATTCAGCCATTATCCTTGGTGGATTGGCACCTTGGCTGCCCACATTAACAGACCTGGATGAAGTATCTGCATCTCCAGTTCCAACCTTTGCCCCACTACCAACTTGACCCTCAACATGAGTTTCAGAATCTGAATCATTGCCACTGTTAGTGTCACTGCTACTGCCACTAATATTTTCGAAATGACTCATTTTTTATGGTTTATCAACACCAAATTTTGGCAACCTGAAATCTCAACAAAAACTTAAAACTTAAAAAATAAAAACTACAAGTTTTATTTTTATGAATAAACTTAAACATTAAAAAAATTTAAAAAAACAGAGCTAAACAATTTATTAATTTAAAAGGCTAAACAGTGAACACTGAAACAGAGCTAAATTTTTTAAAAACATAGCTACACAGGCTTCAATCTTCAAAGTTCAGAGCTAAAAATTTTAAAAACAGAGCTACACACTGTCACACTCATAGGCTTCAATCTTCAAAATTGAAAATTCTGAATTCAGACCATTTACAAACTTTTATTATTTAATGAACATTGAATATTCAATAAACTGAAACATTAAAAAAAAAAAAACAGAGGCAAGCAAGTTAATTGCTAAACAGAGCTAAAATTTTAGAAAAACAGAGTTAAAAATTTAAAAAACAGAGCTAAAATTTTAAAGGAAAAGTTGAAAATTTTAAAATACCTCCACACTGCACAGTAGAGGGGAAGAGCAGTCCATGGCCCACAAAAATTGGTAAATCGTTACCCACTAGCACAGTCCACTCCACGGCCACCAGCGTCCACTCCACGGATGAAACTCCACCGGCCACAACTACCATAGTCCACGGGCCACTGCTGAAACTCCACCGAATGCTCACGGGTTGAGACTCCACCGACTGCTCAGCTCAGCTCGCAGGCATTAGACGGTACTCCTCACGGGCCCTTCACGGGTGATAAAGGTCAGACTGTGCTCACTCATGGGCGGATGATAAATGCCAAATGGTGCTCCTCACGTGCCCTTCACGGGTGATACTGATAAACGCCAACGGTGCTACTGCTGGCGGGCTCACGGTGCTGACAAGCTCAGGGTGCTCAACTCTCATTCATCACGGTGCTTAGCTCGGCTCTCACTGCCCAGCTCAACTCTCACGGCGGTAGAAGTTCAGAACATGGAAAATTGGAGGCGCGGGATAATAAAAAAATTATGGTCACCGTGAAAGTGAGAATAGGTTAGAAAAAAAGACTTTAGGTTAGTATATTCCTTTTTTTTTAACTAAATTTCGTTTTGTGTTTTTTAATTAAAAAAAATAAAAAGTTTGGGAGGAGGCGTGTTTTTTAATTAAAATGGGGGAGGGGGGGAGAGGGGGGGCGCGTGTAGAAGCCCCCCATCAAGGAACGTCAAAAAAGTGCGTTTCCCCATGTTTCTGAGAAAAGGGGGTGCTGGGAAACGTTTCCCATGGAGCCTCCCAGCCCCCGGGGCGTGGGAAGCGCAGGGGGCGCGCCCCCGAACCTGGGAGACGCGTCCCCGTGGAACACTGCAAAAAATACTTTGGGCAACATCTAACAGGCTCGGGCTGTAGAGAAAATTTTTGGGCAGCAAGAAAAGGTATCGGGTAGCTACAGAAGAAGTCTGGGCATTCCGGGCAGCAGACAAAGAAATCCGGGCAGCAGAAAAAGACAAATGTCGGTAGTTTCCCTAATTTGCAATTTTCTGTGATATTTATCTTGTGGAAATTTTTGGTCAAGATCTATTATTGATTGAAATTGTTCAAGCCTGCTAGGGTTTGACAATTTATTGAAAAACATTCATCTCAGAATTCTGAGATTGAAAACTCAGTCATCTCATTCAAGGGATGAAATACTAATGCTTTTGGGGTTTTTGTTCTTTAAAGGTTTCCCCGTGAAAAACATCTTGTGGTCATTGTGTTGATTTGTGTTTATCTACTGCACTTGTCTTATTGTTATCTATGTTATAGTCTGCAAAATTAAAAAATATGTGCAAATGCTAAAATTCAACGATGGACTCAATCACTATAACACCTTTCACCACTTTGGAGGTAATTTTGAGTGAAAAAACTCAAATAATTAAAATCTCTAAAAATAAATTTTAATTATCCAAGTTAAAAAGCACTCGATGAAAGGACTTTCCTAATGACTAAGTCTTAGGTGATTAAGTTACAAAAAAATGGACCTTCATGCTGACATATCCTTACAAAATCCCCCGTAGGGGTACGGAAATTTCATAGAGAGAAGAGGAGAAGAAGAGCTACCTTGCTTGATATAATCATTAAGTACTTTATTTTTATCTTTAAGGCACATCCAACATGTGCATGGTACATCGTTGGCCACCTAGTAGGTTTTGGTGGTCAACAGTTTGCAAAAGAAGTTTGATATGTATCATAAGGAATGTTCAAGTTGAAGAGCATCAAGAACAAGTTATTTATTTCTTATTCAATCACTTAACTAACAGTTTGTTTGGTATGTATGCAGGTGTAAACATAAGGTAGTGGTTAAGGGACAGTTTGCAAATGAAATTGTAGGCTGTATAGTGTTTGGGTGAGGCTGTAACAGCTTGAAACAAGCCCAGAGAATGGTGGATAGAGGGCCAATTTAGGAACACCAGAGCAGTAATAGGTAGCGTCCCTTAAAGAGAAGAGCTAGGACAACCCTAAAGGACTCCTACAGTCCATAAAGAGCTATGCAGATGAAGGCCAAGGTCCTTTTGGGATAGGTCGAGGGTAAAGTAAGGTAGGCTGAGTCCTAGAGGAAGTTGGCCGAGGTTGGAAAAGGGAGGCCGAGGGGAGAAGAAGGCCTCGTAAGGGGGAGCCGAAGTAGAAAATCAACTGGCCAAGGGTAGAAAGGAGAAGGAGGCGCAGGCTTGTAGGTGGAGAGAGGATGGCTAAGCATTGTAGGGCATCCAAGCATTAGACTTGAGGGTTGGAAAGGGATGAGAAGAGTAGGCCGTGAGGGAGAAAGGAAAGGTGGGAAAAGGAGGGCGAGGGTTGGAGATGAAGGAGAAAGAGGAGGCAAGGAAAGAGAGAGATAGGGTGAGCGTAAGGAGGAGAAATGAGGAGACTGTTTTAGGGTATGGGAGTGAAAATGCAGCCTAAACTAAGCTAATCTAACCCGAATCTAACATGAAATGCAATATTTTTAAGGTATGAGAGGGTTTTAGAACAAGGGTTTTATATTACCCTAACCCAGGGCATATAAGGAGGTGACCAACCTTCCTTTTGAGAAGCCTATCCTAGGTTTGACAACAAAACCTAAAGGCCTAAGGTTTTAACCCTAGAAGGACTCCTATGAGGGACGTACTTCTACAAGCCAAGGTGACTAAAGGTTGAAAAATGACCTTGCCAAGACAAAATGTAGTTCTAATGGCTACCATTCAATCCATAAACATACATCATTCATCAACATTTAACAAAGAGAGACCAAGAAAAACCCTAGATACCTCCTCGTGCAAGTGTTTTTTGCCAACAAATCATAGCATCACCTTTAACAAGAGCATAGAACCAAAGAAGCTTTAAGAAATTGCCATCAAACCCAGAAAATCATCTTCCTCAAGGAGGGTGTGTCACTTCCAAGGATTCCTAGTAGGGTAAAAAGGTACATATTGTTTGATCCACTTGTCTTATGTTAAAATGAAGTGAGGAGAGGTTTATTTATAACCTCCCACATTCACTTTACAAATATATCCTCGTCGACATGCCTTTAAAATGTCCATTTGAAATTATAAAGTGTCAACTTAAAATTATAACAAAAATAATATAAAATAATTCAAAAATAACTTAAAGTACGCTTAAAGTAGGCTATGTGGGGTATTTTTCCCCAGGTGCCTAAAACTGCTAAAAATAAGCAAGTCACTTCGAACAAAAGACTAGAGTGAGTTGGAGGGAGGGTGTCATGCCACATCTAACCCCGAAAATGCTGTAAATCCCTCAACGCCCCCCTCAAAGTAGCAGTATGGCCTAGGTGGAAGGATGATGTCATCTGTGGAAGGAGCCCAAGGAGAGAGTGTGATAGCCGGCTGAAGGGCCAGGAGGGTGTCTGAGGTGGTTGTGAAGGGAGACCAAGGTCTCACAGTCGAAACAAAAGCCATCGCTGCAAGGAAGCAAGGTGTGGGGTCATGTGCTCTAGTGATCAACTCCTAGGAGCCTCGGACACCAACCCCATGGTTAAAAACCCCAACAAAGGGCAGTCAACAGTGCCATTAAGCCATAGTACTCCTAAAGGAATGACCAAAGGGCCCGATCATGACCACCACTGCTGAATAACACCCATCCTAGTAAAAAAAATGGCCTCTCTCTCCCTGGGGCATATTTGAAGGTGCGTTGCGTACAGGTGTAGCATAACACTGGCTCCACTTGCGGGACGAGTGCTCTTCTCAGGAGTGCTTGAGAACCTGTGGATCTTTTTGTACCTGTAGACCTACACACACATCAAATATCCAACGGGATTAAAAGCATCATGATGCAGAGTCAGACACTTTCATTCCGCCTTGTTCAAAATAAAAGTAAGTAATTCATGAGGAATAACAAAAGCAATGCAAAGTAACAGTAGTATGCTTAGACTCAAACGAAACTAATCCTACTTACCCTAAAGAGGATAATAAAAAGGGTTAAGTGTAATCATACCACCAATGTAACTAGAAGAGTAGGCGATTCATTCCTAGTCTTTTACCTTTGTCTTTAGATAAAATCCATGCTAAAATCTCATCAACGACAAACCAAGTACGTACCAAGATCTTCCTCTAGACAGGAGATGGAAACCAAATGACTGCAAGAGCCTGGAGGCCTTGATATTGGTGCCATGTAGAGGGATTGCTCTGACAAGCTTTGTTGATCCATGCTTCTACTGGACTTATGTAAGGGACACCTCTATCATACATTTCCATTGAGAAAAAAATTGCCTGAAACTCGTTGAAAGATATTGAACTTGGGAGGTTATTAGTAAGCAAGCCCTGGCAAATCTTCATATGTCAACTACAACTTGTCCCTGCATCTACTTAAGCATTTCTTTGGATATACAAGTATATCGCCCATCTTTGTAGTGATAACATTAGTATCCCAAATAATCCTTGAAATTTTGAAATTGTCAGCTATATAATTCATACCTTCATGCTTCAAACGAAAAGATAAACAATAAATACTATGAAATTGAAAAATGAAAATCATACCTGTCCACATACATGTCTTGATTTTGTTGAAATGAATCATTATGGACTTACCAAGATAAGATAGAAAAGGCTGAGCAACTTCTTCAACACTTGCCGCAAGATAGTGCTGTAAGTGTTGATTTGGGGACATTATCGACTGGAAGGGAGTGGGGACCTTTTGCATATGGCAGTTAGCAGTAGGAACCACCCCTCGTACTAACCCCATCATCAAGCAAGGCAGCAAAAGGATTAATCCATTTTTCATTGATGACAGGGAAGACTTCTTTTCCCACATGTGCGAAGGAGAGGGTCCACTATGATGTTGCAAGGTCTTGAAGAATCGTATACCAGTGGACTGAGGAACTCCCAGTAATCGTTGTCTTCTATACCCTTGTAATTTTCTTCCAAGAGAGACAAAACTTGAGGATATGGAGAACTCACCAATTCTTTGGTTCCTTCAACTAGGGCTTCTTGGTCCACATTTTTTGAAGGAATTTCACTTTCATCTTCAAGAATCCCTTCATCTTTGGACATAAGAGCCATAATGTTGGTGACCAAGCCTTCAATAATGGCTTCTTTAAGCAAACCGTTCAAACATTTCATAAACTTCGTCATCAAGGAGTGCTTCATGCTCTTTTGAAATATGTTCATCAATATGCTCTTCCTTATAAATTTTTAGGATTCCTTTCTTAGTGTTAGGATGCCATTGATTGCAGAATGCTTCAACCAGTCGTAGATAGGAGGATACCCCCCTAGGAGGGAGTCCCTCATATCAAGCATCCACATCCTGGTCCCCTCCTAGACCGAAGGACATTACAAATAGATGCATCATGGTATCCTCTTCTGTGATATCCCATGCCACAAGAACTTCTTTGAACTTCGTAACATGTTTTGTAACGATATCTTCACCCTTGTGGAATGTTGGAATAGATTTGAAACAACGATACTTGTCAAACTTATTCGGGTATCCCAAAATGTTTGAGAAGTCAAACGGATCGAGAATCCCCATATCTCTTAGTCTTGTTCTTGCAAAGCACTTGTTTTGATTTTCTTTAGTGGAGTCTCCAGGAGAAACCTGTCAGGTTAAACAAATCTCACCAAAGTTCATGACAAATAAGTATACTTGATTGATGGGTTGAGTTCTTTGTGGAATCGCTAAATAAGCCTGCAAGATTAGTCCTTTCTAAAATATATGCAATCATTCAACCATAGACTTAAGACTTACCAACAATGTCGTTCTTGCCCGGATAAGTCACCTCAACAAATTTGAGGTTCCCTAGCAACAGTGCCAAAAATGTTACCAGATGATCTAGCAGGGCTAGTCATCGATAAGCCTATGCAAGAGAAAGTGACCACTGTCACCTTAATCACTTCCCCAAGCTTCTTTGGAAGTCAGAATCTCCTAGGGGAGAGCCCTAAATGCAAGTCTGTAAGGACACTTAAACACCAAATTATATATTCTATTGAAAGAGTTAGTGATCAGTGCCTTGATGGAGTCAATTTAAGAATGAAGAAGACATACTAATATGACAGTGTAGACTTGATAAGTGCAAAGTTAGTATATCAACTCATTTTACCAATGAGTGTGGTGTAAGCATAAGTGTAGGCAACCAAGTATACCAATATAGCAGCAGTAGAGCATACAGTCATTAACACATCTCTTCAATGTAATCCCAGCCACGCCTCAATCATGCATCAAACACAATTTGCCAATAACATGTAATTCTATATTTAAATCAACGTAAAGTGCAACTCACACCTCATAAAACTGTTTGTCAACAATCTGATATATATTCTTTATTAGCACTAGGCAAGGTAATGAGAACACAAATATTATAACAATAATGAATAATCACAAATGTATCGACTTTCTAGGTGTTCAGCAGTAAACATTATCCAAATAAAGCATAGTTTATTGGTTAGTTTTGAAAACAATTATCACTTAGCTATACAGACTGCCTATTCACATGAAATATAACAATGTGTGTGTGCAAAAGAGGTCTGATATGTATCATAAGGAATGTTCCAGTTGAAGAGCATCAAGAACAAGTTGTTTATTTCTTATTCAATCACTAAACTAACAGTTTGTTTGCTATGTATTCAGGTGTAAACATAGGGTAGTGGTTAAGGGACAGTCTGCAATGAAATTGGAGACTGTATAGTGTTTGGGTAAGGTTGTAACAGCCTGAAACAAACCTAAAGAATGGTGGATAGACGGCTCCTATAGGGATGTCCTGGCTCTTCTCTTTAAGGGTCGCTACTTATTACTTCCCTGGTGTTCCTACAATCCACAAAGGGCTATGCAAATGAAGGCCAAGGTCCTTTTGGGAGAGGCCGAGGGTAAAGTAAGGCAGGATGAGCCCTAGAGGAGGATGGTTGAGGTTGGAAAAGGAGGCCGAGGGGCAGAAAGGGGAGAAGAAGGCCTAGGAAGGGTAGCCAAGGTAGAAAATTAGTTGGTCGAGGGTAGAAAGGAGAAGGAGGAGCAGGCTTGTAGGTGGAGAGAGGATGTTCGAGGGCTGTAGAGCAGCCAAGCAGCAGGTTTGAGGGTTGGAAAGGGATGAGAAGAGTAGGCCATGAGGGAGAAAGGTAAGGTGGGAAAAGAAGGACGAGGGTTGGAGATGAAGGAGAAAGAGGAGGCGAGGAAGGAGAGAGATAGGGCAAGGGTAAGGAGGAGAAATGAGGAGATTGTCTTAGAGTTTGGGAGTGAAAATGCAACCTAAACTAACCTAATCTAACCCTAATCTAACATGAAATGCAATATTTTTAAGGTATTAGAGGGTTTTAGGATAAGGGTTTTAGATTACCCTAACCCTAGGGCATCTAAGGAGGTGACCAACCTTCCTTTTGAGAAGCCTATCCTAGGTTTGACAACAAAACCTGAAGGCCTAAGGTTCTAACCCTAGAAGGACTCCTATGAGGGAGGTACTTCTACAAGCCAAGGTGACTAAAGGTTGAAAAATGACCTAGGCAAGACAATATGCAACTCTAATGGCTACCATTCAATCCATAAACATACATCATTCATCAACATCTAACAAAGAGAGACCAAGAAAAACCCTAGATACTTGTGCAAGTGATTTGCCAACAGATCACTTGCACAAAAGAACCAACGAGAGCATAAAACCAACGAAACTTCAAGAAATTTCCATCAAACCTAGAAAATCATCTTCCTCAAGAGGGGTGCATCACTTCCAAAGAGCCCTAGTAGGGTAAAATAAGTGCATATTGTTTGATCCCATTTGTCTTATGTTAAAATCAAGTGAGGAGAGGTTTATTTATAGCCTCTCAGACTCACTTTACAAATAAATCTTGGCCGACATGCCTTTAAAATGTCAATTTGAAATTATAAACTGTCAACTTAAAATTATAACAAAAATAACCTAAAGTAGGCTACCTAGGGTATTTTTCCCAGGTGCCTAAAACTGCTAAAAATAAGCAAGTCACTCTAAATGAAAAACTGGAGTGAGATGGAGGGAGGGCGTCATGTCCTATCTAACCCCGAAAATGCTGTAAATCCCTCAACACCCTCCTCAAAGTAGTAGTACGACCTGGGTGGAAGGATGACATCATCTGTGGAGGGAGCCCAAGGAGAGAGTGCGCCAGCCGACTGAAGGGTCAGGAGGGTATTTGAGATGGCTGTGAAGGGAGACCAAGGTCTCACAGCTGAAACAAAGGCCATCGGTGCACGGAAGCAAGATGTGGGGTCATGTGACCCAGTGATCAAATGTTATATATATATATATATATATATATAACATAATTTTTTTTTATAAATATAGATAAACATTAAATATCAATATTAATTATTAATATTAATAAATATTAATATTAATAATTAATAATTAATAAATAGAAATGATTAATCAATTAATTAGAAAAAAAGTAAAGAGATGTACCCTTTCTTTGAAAAGGCACGATAAGGCTTATATAAAGCCCTACCAATGTGATTGTAAATCATCATCATTCATCTTCAATATTTATTTTATATTTTCAATATGGAGTTATTTTCCATAGGTTGATTATTCACTTGAGTAATCCTTGAGAATATCCTGATACGGATATTACATTAGTATCAGAGTGAATCTGATTCCTTCTTGTGGCCAAAATTGTCAAGGTTTTCTTGAATTTAGGTCTTTGACCTCACAGTGGCTTCCAGATATTATATTAGTATTAGAGTGAATCTGATTCCTGCTTGTGGCCAAAATTGTCAAGGTTTCCTTGAATTTAGGTCTTTGACCTCACAGTGGCTTTTAGCCATCGATACTCAGAGTTTCTCTGGTAAACATTGGTTTTTGACTATTCGAATTTCATTGAAGAAGTATTAATTCCACTCCAAATATGAAGCAGAGACCAAAAGGGAAAAATGAAGAAGTAAAAAAAGAAAAAGAATTATCTGCAAGAGAAAGAAAAAAAAGGGAAAAGTTAAAGAATATAATCCATAAAACCTCACATGGTTTTATGAAATAGCCCATGGTTTTACTTACGATTTTTAAATTATAAACGAGTTTTATAAAGTATGCTTTGAGGACAAAGCAGCATGAACAGGAATGCAATGTTATATAAAAATATATATAAAATAATAAGATATATAAATATATATAAACATTAAATATCAATATTAATTATTAATATTAATATTATAATTAATAATTAAAAAATATAAAGGATTAATTAATTAATTAGAAAAAAGTAAAGAGATGTACCATTTCTTTGAAAAAGCACGATAAGGCTTATATAAGGCCCTACCAATGTAATTGTAAATCATTATCATTCATCTTCAATATTTATTTTATATTTTTCAATATGGAGTTATTTTCCATTGGTTAATTATTCACTTGAGTAATCCTTATCTAGATACAGATATTACATCAACCCCTAGGAGCCTTGGACACCAACCGCAGGGTTAAAAACCCCAACAAAGGGCAATCGATAGTCGGTAGTGCCATTAAGCCATAATACTCCTAAAGGAAGGACCAAAGGCCCCAATCATGACCACCACTGTTGAATAACATCCCTCCTAGTAAAAAAAATGGCCTCTCTCTCCCTGGGGCATATAAGAAGGTGTGTTGGGTACAGGTGCAACGTAATAGTCCCAATTGTCTTATCTTCAAATGAAGTGAGGAGAGGCTTATTTATAGCCTTCTCACATTCACTTTACAAAAATAACCAGGTTCGACATGCCTTCAAAATGTCAATTTGAAATTATAAAATGTCAACTTAAAATTATAACAAAAATAATATAAACCAATCCAGTTTATGAGTAACTTGGGGCATTTTCCCCTAGAGACTACCCAAAATGACAAAAATAGCTAGAAATAAGCAAATCACTTTGAATTGAAGGCTGGAGTGAGTTGGAGGGAGGGCGTCATGGCCCATCCAACCCTGAGAATCCTGAAAAATCCCTCAACACCCTCCCCAAACTAGCAGAATGGCATGGGATGGAAGATGATGTCATCATGAAAACAACCCAAAGAGAGAGGGTGCTAGTGTGTAGAGAGACCCGAAGGGGTGTATGAAGTGACTATGAAGAGAGACCAAGGTCTCACAACTGAAAGAAAGGTCATTGGTGCAAGGAAACAAGTGTGGGGTCATGTGACCCAATGATCAAGCCCTAGACACCAACCCCAAGGTTAAAAACCCCAACAAAGGGCAGTTAGCAGTGCCATTAAGCCATAGTACTCCTAAAGGAAGGATCAAAGGGCCCGACTATGACCACCACTGTTGAATAGCACCTCTCCTAGCCAGAAAATGGCCTCTCTCTCCCTGGGCACATCTGAAGGTGCACTGGGTACAAGTGTAGCGTAACACACCCCATCTCAACGGTTGGTCAACTGCATCCAAATCGTAGCAATAGGCCTCCCACTCTAGGCGACGATACTCAACACATTATAGCTCTTCTTCCAGCTCTTCCAATTTTTCTTTTCGACATATTTATTGTTTCGAGATTCCTTCATTCAGCTTCAGATGTTAGGAGAGATGCTTCCAATGTTTCGAGTGGACCATGACATGTTGTAATCTCACAGATCATATAGGGTTACCGATAATACACATTAAAAGCATACATACATAACAGAAACAAGAGATAAGAACAAGTAGGTAGAATAACAGATTATATTATAATGAAAGGGTCCATACAATACAGAGAATTGAACCTAGTTCTCATCTGGCTCAACAGCCTAATATATATGAATTACAAAACAGTTACAAATAACTACCTGTCGATTCGGTCAACCGACACGACCTTATGTGGCAGACCTAATCTCTAATTAGTCGGCTGATCGACTTAGTCGGCTAATCGACTAAGTCGGCTATCGTTCTAGTCGGCTTACCGACTTGCTCCTCCAACATCTCCCCCACAAACAAAACGTTTCTTCGTCCCGAAGAAATAGGGAGGTACCAAAATTTCTTTGCTTGTCCTAAGTAGTTATTTCTGTGTTCGATCTCATGGGCTGTGAAGTCTGATGGTTGGCCTTTTCTGTACACAGACTTCGATAATTGCTTCAGTTGTCACTGCCAGCTGATGTTGGAATTCCGTCCAACTTTGCAGTATTTTTTGGATGTCGATGGTTAATGTAGTCAGACTTGATAATATCGACATCTTCTCTTGAATGGAAAGTTCTGCTATCTTTTCCATGTCGGGACCCATAAATTGGTCCTTTTCCTCTGCTGTTTCAAAAAGTCGTTTCATCTGCGGGCAGATGATGTCTAATTTTTCTAAACTTGGAATTGCTTGTTGCACCCACTGGTGTGCTTGTCGCTCAAGCTTCTGCAATTTGGCTGTTTCGAGCACTATTTGATTTTCAATTGTGCTTCCTCTATGCTTTTTCTCTTCTCGAGCGTTTGGATTTCTTGTCGGGTCTACCGGTCGATTTTACTTCGGTATTCTTGGCTTTCAGTCGTCTGGTTGCTAAGTTGCTCTCTCTGTTTGAAATGCTATAAATGATCCTCTGGCGGTTCAATATTTATAGTTGATGCGTTTGACGTTTTTGTCGATGGGTGTATTAATGGCGGACATGATGGTCCAGCATTAACACTTGGTTCAATATTCCCTGTCATACTTATTTATGTATTTCGATCCTATTTTGCTTTTTGGATTTTCAGATTTTTTATAGCTTTTGTTTAACTGTTATGGTCGTTATATATATATATATATATATTTTGTTTTGTTTTTGTAAGACTTGTTTAGTTTCTGTATTTGTTTTAGTTGGGCACCGTTAACAAGTTTCCGAAATACTATGCCTTGTAACGTTCTTAGTCGGACTGATCTGTTGGCATGTATCTCTTCGACAACATAGGGTCCCATCCATTTTGTATGTAGCTTTTTGCGTTTTCTTTTTACCCGACTATTGTATAGTAAGGCAAGGTCTCCTACCGACAGGTTTTTGTTTTTGATGTTTCGATCGTGCCATGCCTTTTGTTGTTGTTTATGGATTTCCTGATGTTGTAACGCGATTAGTCGGTGTTCTTCAAGCTTACTTAGCTGCAGCAGTCAGTCCTTTCTTCCTTGTTCGACATCGACATGTAAAATCTCTGCGATACTAGGTGTCTGTTGTCGAAAGTGTAGTGGAACTACTGCTTCTTGTCCATAAACTAGTCGAAACGGTGTTTGGTCGGTTGAACGCTTGTATGTTGTTTTGTATGCCCATAGTACTGCATGTATTTTTTCATCCCAGTCATCTTTGTCGGTGTTACATATTTTTGTTAATCCTTTTGTTAATGTTTTGTTAAATGCTTCAATTGCTCCATTCGACTGAGGGTGGTAAGCTGTACTCCGACGGTGGTCAATTTGGAACTGATCTGTTAATGTTTTAATAGTTTTATTAATAAAGTGTGTTCCCTGATCACTGATTAGAGTTATTGGACATCCAAATCTGGTAATGATATTCTCATAGATAAACTTAGCAGCTATCTCGCTGGAACATGTGTTGACTGGTTCTGCCTCTGCCCATTTGGTTACGTACTCAACTGCAGTTATTATGTACCTTGCACTTGTTCTTTTTGCTGGTATGGGAAATGGTCCTATGAAGTCGATGGCCCAAATTTCAAATGTTAAACTTGGGTTTACTGATATCAGGGGCATTTCTGTACTAGGCAGGGGTCGACCCAGTTGTTGACATCTGTCACATTGGCTTACAAAATTTTTGCAGTCTTTGTGAAGTGTCGGCCACCACAACCCTGATTGTTGGATTTTCTTTGCAGTTGTGTCTGCTTGGAAATGTCCTCCGGCAGGTTCGTAATGTGCTTCATGCATAATATTATTTCTTTCATGTTCCAGTACACACCTTCTGAGGATGTCGTCCAGACCCATTTTATATAGGAATCCATTTATGAGGCTATATGGTGCAGCTTTCATGGCTAAGATTTGTTTCTTCTTCGTATTCATGCCTTCTGGTGCTTGCCCATTTTCTAAGAACTGAGCTATTTCCTCCAATTTTGCTGGGACTGCTTCTATTCGATATAGATGTGCATCCGGTAAGTCATCTTTGACTCCTGTCGGTTCCTCTCCTGTGTCGATTTGGGATAAATGGTCGGGACCGACATTTAACTTACCTGGTCTGACGACGACTTCGAATTCAAATTCTTGGAATAGAAGTAGCCATCGACAAATTCTTCCATGGCGTAGAGGCTTATTTAGGAGGTATTTTAGTGCTTGGTGGTCGGTGTAAAAGATAAATGGATTAGCTAGTAGTTAGTGTCGATATTTTTGTAGTGCAAAGACCATTCTTAATGCTTCTCTTTTTGTTGTCGAATAGTTTCTTTCAGCTTTGTTTAGTTTTCTGCTACTGTAAACTATAGGGTAGTCCATTCCATCATCTCCTGGCTGAGTTAATATTGCTCCTATTGCCAGGCCTGATGCGTTGATGTGTAAATGAAATTTGGTTGACCAGTTTGGAAACCTTAGGATGGGTGTTTCGACTAGCTTTCTTTTTAGTTTTTCAAATGATATGTTGCATTCCTCTGTCCAGTCGAACTCTTTATCTTCTCTTAATAGTTCTTCCAGTGGGTAGGTCATGTCTGAATAATATCTTATGAATTTTCTGTAATATCTTGTGTGACTGAGTAATACCCTGACTTGTTTTGGGTTCAATAGTAGTTTTAAGTCGAGGATAATTTTTATTTTTGCAAAGTCGACCTTAATACCTTCTTACAGACAATGTGTCCTAATAATATCCCTATGGGGGTCAGAAATATGCACTTCTTGATGTTCAAAGATAGCTGGATCTATCGACATCGTTCCAACATAAGCCTTAGCCATTTGCAATGATCTTTTAACATAGAGTATATTGTCCAATCATCAAAGTATACTGCCATTGTTTTGTAAATATATTCTTGGAATGTTTTGACCATAGTTCTGGAAATACTGCAGGTGTGTTTTTTAGTCCAAAAGGCATAACCCTGTAAGCAAATGAACCAAATTCACATACAAATGTTGTCTTTTTTCTGATCTTCTTTGGCTATTGGTACTTGGTTATAACCTGAGAATCCATTTGTAAATGAGTAGCATTCATGTCTTGCGACCTCATTTAAGATTTCATCTGCATAAAGTGTTGCAAATGGGTCTGTTAATGTAACTTTATTTAGCTCTCTAAAATCGACACAAATTCTTAGCTTGGTTGGATCGTGTTTCTTTGTTTGAACAACCATTGGACTTGCCCATTCTGATTGGTCAATAGGGTAGATAATACCTGCTGCAAGCATGTGATCAATCTCCTTCTTGACTATCTCTTTGTATTTATGAGCTAGCTTTTATGGTCTTTTCTTTACAGGTCGAACATCAGGTTTAATGTTGATTTTCATTTCACCCATTTCATGGACTAAATCTTTGAGATCTTTATAATCTCTGGCAAATACATCCTGAAATTCTTTTAATAAGTTCACTATTTCTGTTGCTTGCTCTTCACTCCAGTAGTCTCCAATTTTTGCCATTTTTGGTCGGTCATCACTTGAGATGTCGAATTCTCTAGTTTTGACTTTAGCATCTAGCCATTCCGGTGCTTTGGCTTCATTGATTGGTCGGCTCCCTTCCTTAAACTGTGAAAATGTGGAAGGAAAATCTACTGTGGTCATTCAGTCGGTATCCTCTTTGTCGATTGTCTCAACTTTGAGTACTGTGCGAATTGGTTTTGTTGTTTTGTCATGGTTTGATTTCCATCTAAAGCTTTTCCCTTCTGGGTTTTCATTTTTCATCTGTAGTCTTGTTGACTGTAGTATTGTCCCGGTTTGTATATTGTTACAGTTTATTGTCGGTTGGTTGTCTTTTAGGGTTTTGTTTTTTGTCGGTTGTACAAATGCTTTGATCTGTTTTGCCGTTTCGACCAAATTCTCATTTTGTGGTACAAAGTTGAAATCCTTGATAAAATTCTCTTTGAGTTCATGCCATATGAATGTTTCACCTCGAGCTTCTTCCATTTTGTACCATTTGTTTGGTAAGTCGGAGAGTGTTGATGGAAACAGGTGTGGTCATGTATGTTCATCTTTATACCCAAGTCTTTTCCATTCTTTTTCACATGTTTTTATGTGGTCTTCTGGATCTTGCCCTTGGATGAACATAGGTATTTGGACTTGATTGGTTAATTTTTTTCCTCACAATCTTACTTTGAAAAAAGTTGAAGCTGTTGTCCATGTTTGCAATCTTGATTGATGGGTATCCCACCATCTAGCAGCTTGGCCTGTAAAAGTTTCCACCAAGCTTTGTAGTTGTCCATGTTCACCAATGTTTCTGGATACTTGTTCTATATGCATGACTAGTGATTCTCTTTCTTTATACCTTGGTATTTGTGTATTATTTATATTTACTGGTTTTAAGGTAGAATATTCCCTAGTTTTCTTTTCAAATATTTTTGGTATGGACACTAAGAAGCGCTGTCGGACTGGTTTTTTCTGCACTTTTTGAATAGTCTAGCAACCTCTTGCTTGTGTTTCATAGTTCTCAACTTCCCAATCATATAATTCTGCGTTTGAATTATATCCTACTAAATCTTGATTACCTAAGTGAAGTTCTCCGTAGACATTAGGTTTTGTGTAAACTTCGTTATTCTGTATCTTATATAGTTGTCGGATGTCAACTTCTTTATCAATAGGTTCTGTCCAAGGTTCTCCTTGGGATGGATGAATAGGTACAATGACCTTTTGTCTGTTTCCTTTTAGTTTTATTCTTTCTTTGTCTAAGGATATCGATACTTTCATTTTTCTTCCCCAAGGTCGACCTACTAACGCTGGGAAGGAGCTGGATTCTTCCTTAGGGTCAATAATTTCAAAGTCGACTTTGGTCGATATTGCTTTTATTGTTGTGTCAACATTTTTCCATACTCTGATAGGTTCAATTAGGCCTTGGTCCGCTAATTTCAAGTATATTTTTGATTCGTATAGTCGGGGTCTACCCAATTGTTCCCAAGTGTCTCGAGTCATAATATTTACCCATGATCCGAAGTCGAGCACGACTTGTCGGACATGGTATCCTTCAATTTCTAGGTCGACAAGTGGGTCGGCATCACTTTTATTTTTTTGGTTTAGACTGCAGATACTCTGTTTGTTTTTCGGTGTTGTTGTTGTGTTTTATTTTATACAACAAGTCGATGAATTGAGGTACTGTTTTATTTTTTTGTACTAAGTGTATTGACTCTTTTACTGTGTTATGTCGGTTGTCATCAACTTCTTCTTGTCGGGCAAATTCTTTAAATACATTTGTTGCGTCTTTATATATTTGTTTTTCTTTTACTGGGTCAGGATAAACATTCTTTTATTTTATTTTGCTTATTCGTGGGTTATCATTCCCAATTTTTGTCCCTTGTCGGGTTACTATATGCAGATTTTTTGTATTAATTATATCATGTTTTTGCATACACAACAAAACATTAACATTTTTTTTCTTATTTATTTTTTCAAGCATAGTAGGGCAATCCTCTAATGAGTGATCCCCTATTGCACAACTAGTACAGAATTTTAAGTCAGTTTTGTCCTTGTATGGACAGTCTGCATATTGGTGTCCTTCCTTGTAACATGTGAAACATTGGATGGGCCGACGTGGTCGGTTGTCGCGATTCCCAAAGAATCGACCTTGACTTCCATATCCTCCACGTCGGTTGTCGAACCGGTGCTCGTATCGATGACTTCGTACCTTTGATTATTCTGATCGTTTTGCGCGTTGTTTCGTTGCTCATTGTTCTGTGCGACTGCGTTAGTTTGGTAGACTGCGTGATAGTTCTGTCGGTTTTTTAGGTTTAGATGGCAGTCGACCGTGGTGTGATTCTTTGTTTCGCAGATAGCACACCAAGATGCTTTGCCGTTTTTCATGTTAAACGGGCAATCTTTTGTCGTGTGATTGCCATGGTCTTGGCAAATGTCGCAAAAACACTTTGTTTGCACAAATCGAACGTTCTGTCGGCTGATATCCGGTCGACAATTGTCTTTTGAATGTTCGGCCGTTGAGCATTTCGTGCACCAAATATCCTGACTCTTAAGGTTTAGTTCTTTTAATGATTTCTGCACGATCTCAAGCTGTTCCTCCAGTCTATGATCCGTCGGGTATGCTGGAATATCTTCATCCATTTCTACTTGTAGAGCTTTAGTAAGCGCATCTTCATAAGTTTTGAATGTCTCCAGACTTATGTGCTGACGAATTTTCTGTGACAGACCTGCAAGAAACCACTGGATTAATAGTTGATCATCAATGACATAATCCAATTGGTTGAGAAGGTCTTTCCAGTGTTTGTCATAGTCACGGACAGTTTCTCCTGACTTTTGTGATGTTGTCTTCAATTTCTTAGCTGCCAGATGTTTTGCATTTGGAGTTTTAAAGAACGACAAAAATTGTGCTTTGACTTCTGCTTTAGTTGCTTCGGGGGTTCTTTCAGAAAATGTCATATACCATGTTAATGCTCTTTTCCTTAAGGCACCAACGAACTGCGCCATCTGTCTGTCTTCATCTGTGACTTGGTTTGCCTCCCATGTCGATTCGCAGACGAACCAATGTCGTGTGGGATCCTCGTCGCCCTCATATAGAGGGATGTGTGCTAACCCGTGACCCATGTCGGAGTCACTGTCACTGTCTTCTTCAAGAGGTGGCAGTGGTGGGGGTAGTGGGATGTTTTGTTTATTCCTTTGTGCAGAACTATTGTCGACAGAACTCTCGTTTCCGTCGGTCATTTTTGTTGTCGTTTCTTCTCTGACAAGCAGCCGGTCGGGGTCGACTTTTTCTGTCGATGTCCAGTTGCAATTATTTGTCTGTAGATTCAAATTTTCTGTATTCTCCAAAGCTGTATTTGGCAGGGGGGTGCTCCTTCATGTGTCTGGTAAAGTAAGTGGATACTTCGGTTGGAGGGTAACGCTTGAAGCGTGACCCAATTTCCTTCTTCTGGTCGACGGATAAGTAGATGATTATCATCGTTTTTCTCGTCGTCTAGTCGGTTCCATATACCAAACTCACCAGCTCTTTGTCTGAGGTCCTCTTCGACAATGGCTTGTATCCTGGTACTCGGATTCGTTGGAGATAGAGGTCTCACCTCCCGGGGAACTTCTATTTGGAGAGCTTCTCGTTGCTCTATCCACAAATCTTCTTCCATAGGGGACGCTTCTTCTTCCACGCCTTCTTCTTGTCGGTCATGACCCGACTTTAGCGGATTTCTCTCTTGGTCTGTCAACCTAGTACTCATTCCTCTTTGCAGTGCTATAGCTCTTTCTCTTTTTTCTTCCTTTCTTTGTAGCCTCTTCTCCCTCTCTATTTTCTGTGAGTCCGCCGTACCTTTATGTGACACTGTCCTTTCCATTTCCTTTTTAGGCCGACTTCTCATCGCTGGTGAATGGTATCTTTTTAGTCGACTAGAATCCTCTCCACTTTACCCCGACATACGACCAGCTACCCCCCCATAGCCTACTCGACGCTTTAGAAAGCCCGAATAGTTCTGTTTACTTGCTTAGGAAGTATTCCCACTCCCTTTCGGCAATGAATTTCTCCCACTTCTTTGGTTTTTCCGCCCAATTAGGGTTTGTTGGCGGTCCGCGTAGTGATGGACGAGGTTCAACGATATGACCCACTCTTTTCTCTATTAGAAACTTGAACAACAAGGTCAGTAAGGAACACAAGAATTGCTCGGTAAGGTCTGTATAGAATTTCTTTTGAATGGTTTCCATCGAAGTTCTTTCTTCTATAGCTTGTTCCTCGTAGAATTCGTCGGTGATCTTTTCAAACCACTCCGACAGGTTTGTCCTTCCCCCTCGAATCAGTTTTCCTAGCAGCTGTTGGTCTTTAGTCGCTTCCAGCTTTTTCATCCAGAAGTTTTTTTCAAGAGCTGGGGTACCGATTCTACAAACTTCTCATGGGTTTCGGTAAAGAACCTTTCCTTTGTTTGAACAGTCGTTAATCTGTTTCTTCGTGCGTAATTCTGCAAGTAGTTTGCTATTTTACGCTCCCACCAGTCCTTAATCTCCTGTTCTGATATCCTCTGCTTGTATACATCTCAGACATGTACTACCGGCAATAGAACCAATGTTGTAATCTCACAGATCACATAGGGTTACCAATAATACACATTAAAAGCATACATACATAACAGTAACAAGAGGCAAGAACAAGTAGGTAGAATAACATATTATATTATAATGAAAGGGTCCATACAATACAGAGAACTGAACCGAGTTCTCATTTGGCTCAACAGCCTAATATATATGAATTACAAAATAGTTACAAATAACTACCTGTCGGTTCGGTCAACCGACACGACCTTGTGTGGCCGACCTAATCTCTAATTAGTCAGCTATCATTCCAGTCGGCTTACCGACTTGCTCCTCCAACACATATTTAGTATATTTGTATCACTAAACCTAGACCCACTTTCCTTGTAGATTTTCCTTCTTTATCGACTCTTCTTGTACTTATCTCTTTTGAGTTGTTTCTCCATCTTTGGAGTTTGCTCTTTTTGTTTTTTAGGTTAGCGTCGTGCGTCTTGCTTTATATAGAAGTTGTCTTGGAGCTCACACTTTGTATTGATATTATGATACCACATAGTCCCACTGATCTACTTTGCGGCCATTTGTTGGAACTTGGACATTAATAAAATTATCTTATATTTTCTTATCTTCTTTACAAGTCCTCCTTACGTTTTTCTCCCAAAACCCTAGTCTACAATCTTCAAGGGTAAACCCCTAAGCTTAGAACTCTAAGATGCTCCAAGAAACTCCAAAGAGACCAAGAAACCTATTATCACAAACATTGTAGTTGGGATACCATGATGCGACAGATGGATATTTTCTCTTTTCTAGAGCCAGTTCTATTTTTTGGGGATACAACATGGATCATTTCATAGCACAAGCCATTTAGAGCCTTCCACGGTAGCAGATGCATACCATTCCCTTGCCATGATTAAAGTTTCCTAGCCTATTAAGATGACCTTGGTGGTGACATAGTCCATTTGAGTAGAGCAACAGAGATGGTACAAAGTTGACAGATTGGCACTTCAGGTAGAGACATGTGTATGGTTGAGCAGGTATATAGGTAGTACTTGGATGCATTTCTTGTCTCTATTGGTTATTGTAGTAGCTATGACTTGACATTGATTAGCTTGTGGTGTTACTATATTTTTGAGTGACTTATATTGTGAGTGGCTAGGCAATCTTTTATATAAGGCCTTTATGTATGCTCATCTTGAACAAACTTAGTCTATCTTGCTATGTGGCACCATTTATCACTTTCTCCAGTCATCCGTGTCTTCCATTAGACATTTACCCAGACTTGAACTTTGACTTGTGAGATTGAGGACACTTTTTCCCCCACTTAGTTTATGATGATAGACCCCATGTTATTTTGTGTCTCGGATCTGAGTTGTGTAACGGTTCAGTGATTATTATCACTTTATTATTGTTCTGGTCACATTTTTATTGATGAGATGCTTCATAGAGTAGCGCTCCTTAGGCGCTACAATGCTCCAGAGGGTATGAGTAGTCACCAGTACCATTATACCATGTTTTTGGTTACATCTGTGCAGTCAGTTTGTCTCAGTTTTCAGCCGGGAGATAGTTATGAGGATTTTTGTTTTATTTCCAAAGGTTGTACTAACAAAAAATGGACTGTGAAATTCATTGAGGAAATTGATTTGGCTAGTGGGGTCAAGGAAATGGCTTAGGAATGATTTTTGATGATTTATCATGGCTCTTCGAATCATTTGGCACTAGTTTCACTCAGCATGACGACCCAAATTATTTTATTGGCTCTCCTAGGCAGGACGTTCCCCATGGGGCGCCACTCAGCTTGGTCATTGATGTATTACATTCTTATATCTTATGTTATGATGTTATATGGTACATAAGGTGATTTATGCCCCTTACAAAAATTTCACTGCTGCTGCAAAAATTGATGGACACATCGTTCTTGAACTTACGAGTATAGGACTGTTTATGAGCTTCAAATGAGGACTGGTATGCTGAGATAAAAGCGCTACATCATGTCATGTTGGGACTATTTGTTTGACTGTGAAATAGCCTCCAAAGCAGTCACAAACATAAGAGTTTTCCAAAAAAAAATGTCCAAGAAGAATACTGCCTCAGTCTGCTTTGTGTTTTGAAAACCCCAAGACAAGTCACAAGAAAGGACTGTAAAAAATTCGGGACTGTTCCTTCCTCACCGAATTTTCCTCAGTCAACTGCTCCTGCGAACTTTCCTCAGTCCAACAGTCAACTGCCTCGGTCCACGAAAAATTCAGAGCAACTTCCGAAATTCACCATGCAAAAATGAGTGTTTGGCTCTTATTTATACACATTTCCATGTGTATTTTTTTATGGAGCCGACTTGTCAAAAATACATTTTTATTTTTATTTATTTTATATTTTTAATTTTTAATTTTAATTTGAATTTCAGTTGGGGCCGACCTTCAACAAGTGAGTTTAATTCTTTTATTTTTTGATTTTAGGTCAATACTTCCTCAAACTTCAACCTTACCATTTAAAAAAAATGGTTTTACGATTGCATGTATTATTTTATCTTTGTTATACATTCTTCAAAGTCATTCTTACCATATGAGGGACCAAGGACCCTTATTCAAGGTCTTAGGGTATGCTCCATCTTTGTCCACAAACAACCTAGGTCACCACATGCCATGCCATCATCTTAGTGCCATCATGCCGCCATGTAAGTGGGTGCAAGTTCTTCTTCATGCCCTAACCACGTCAAATGCAAGTAGTGGGCTCCAAGACCATACCAAGGGCATTAAGGTCATCATCAAGGGTTCCAAGTCTTCATCAAGTCAACAATGATCACATCATCACCTTTAAGGGGACAAGGATCATATACAAGGGTTCCATAGCATGTCAAAGACCATACAAGGTCATCATCATCATGCAAGAGCTCCATGACCCCAACAAGGGTTGCAAGATCATCAAACCACTCAGTGTGGGTCCAAAGACTTCTTCAAGGCTTCTTCATAGGCTTTTCAACCACCTCAACCACACCAGGAGACCTCTAAGGGTCAAGATCCATATGACATCACCTGTGGGGTTGCTAGGCCTTCTCTTGGAGTACCATGACATCATCAGAGCATGAATGACCACAAAATGGGTCATTAATCCTTCTCCAACCCATCTAGGACTTCACCATCATCCACAGGGGCTTCAACACCATCTCCAGGGTCTTCAACATCATCAGTAGGGTCTTCAACATGTCAACTAGGAGGTGGCTCCAAGATCCATCGTTGTGGGTACAGGGACCTTGTCAATTGGGTATTGTTGCCTCCTTTCACACACATGGGGGGGATGTGACAGAAATATTCAAGCCACTCAGTGTGTCCTTGGGGGCAAGTCTCGAGTCAAGGCTCTCACCTTGTTCTTGACTCCTCCATTTAGGCCAGCTCTTAATTGAAGCCAAGAGGGGTAGATCCTATTAAATTGCTAAGGCTATTAAAGCTTAGTGTGATGGTGATGAATGAGTTTATTAGGAGTTTGATAAACCAAATTTGACACAAGATTTTGCACTATTAATTAAACCACAACAACAAAAAGATCAATATACGATAAGCAAAGCATGTGGAAACATATGATGATATCAAGTAAAAAGAAACTAGTACCAATAATGGAGTCTACAAATGAAAATGTTGTTGTATTGTTGAAAGAAATGTTGCAAGTGCTCTTGGTTAAATTTTAGATTAAATATTGGATGAGTTGATTAAATTAGGGGAAAAGGGGACTCCAAATATACCCGAAGGTACGTGGAGTATGTCCAAAATCGTTATCCGATGCGGCTTCCCGCAAGGAAATGTGAGCTGGTTGGAGTCTCTGAGACGTGTTCAACACTACACCAACAAGGGTGTAACCTAATGGTGTCTCGAGGTCGCTACCCAGTTGTTCCCGCTTCCTTTGTGGATTTTGCCACCGCAACGAATTAATTCGAGGTGTTGGATTTTTGCCTGGGAGGCTAATTCGAGGCGTGAAGACTTAATTAATCTAGTCACCCACGTTGCTTTTGATGCAGCCGACTGATCGGAAGAACCGCAACAGTGTAGAGCATATACAACGAAGTTTAAAGGATTTTAAAGATTTTATTAAATGTTTTTTTTAAAAGAAGAAAAATGAACCTCCAAGGATCTCTTTCGGTTCAAGTGAACTGCAATTGAAAAAGCAAGGAGTGGTTGATTTTATGAGTGTTTTGAGTTCTTGAAATTAGAATTAAAGTGTTGAACAAAAAGAAAACACGGTTGTCTAATTATCCTACCACGAATCTCTTTCCCCTTTCGGGTCAATCGGGAAATCGTGGGGTAAGTAGTAAGTTTACTTTGAGAACTTGAAAGATGTAAACAATTTGCAATGTAATCACAAAGTACGCTACTTATATGTTAATAAACAAAACAAAACTAAACAAAATAAAAGAAAAGCAAGAAAAAAGAAAAAAAGAAAAAGACGTGGATCCCCCTAGGGGGGATGGGGAGTAGGCTCGAAAGAGCCTACTTGAGTTTGTTTTTTATTAAATCTGGTTACAAAACTTAATTGAAAAATGTTGCTTAGTTCTTATACAAAACAAACCCAAGGGCTTACAAAGTACAACAATAATGATTACGAAAGATGGGGAGACCCCTGGGGGGTTCCGGATGGCCCAAAATTCGCTTTTCGGACAACACCTCCTCCTCTTTTTGGACGAACCTGCTAAAAACCAGCAAGCTTTAATTAGTGTAAAGTGCCCCAAAACACTTTAAAAGTGTCTTTGGACAACCCCCAAAAAACTACTGAAAAATAGTAAGTTAAAGTACTTTCAAGAAAAGACAAAAATAACTCAAGAGGACAAGTCCTCTTGAGGATCTTGCCTAGCTTTGGGTCAGCCAATCTAAAGCACTTGATTTGCTAAATAAAACATGTTAGATTCAAGGGAACAAGCATGCATTCAACAAATTGTTAGATCTACTCTCAATGCCTTGAAAAATGACGATTTCCCTAAACTAGATCTAAGATGCTTATGAATTTTTTTTGAAAACGAGATCTAGCTTTGAAAATTTATATATGAGATCCAATGAAAGAATTTTGCATATGATAAAACTAGATGCTCATACATAAATATAGTAACGAAGGAAAATTTTAATTTTAATGAAAGAGAAAGAGGAGAGAATTTTGGTTTAGCTGCTGGGACAACAAGAAAGCATGAGGAAGGCCCTTTTGTGGAGCACCGAGGGACAGTGTCTTGAGCTTATTGAATAAGAAGTGGCGTCAATCTTGATCCACACCTCATTCGATCGGGAACTTGCGACTAGATCACAAAAACTTGCACAAAACCGTGAGATCTAGATATAAATGTATGAAAGAAAAAAGCATGCAAAAATAATATTATTTAAGCAAAATCTTAGATCTTTGTGTTAATGTAATTGTAACTTCGGAAGATATTCACTTGTATATTTCATATTGTATTTCATTGTACCTCGACGAAGATGTTTGTTCCTTCGATCGGGAGAGGCATTAATGCAATTAAGTCATGTAAAGTCATTGAGGTTAACTCTCCATTGTATGTCGGGGCATTAGACCCCTCAGTTAAGTTTTATTAGGGTTATTAGACTCTCCTAGAGAAGTCGGCCCTGTAGGGAAAATGTCAAGTGGAAAAAAGGTATAAATAGAGAGTGTGACTCTCTATTTTAACACACACACTCACTCATCAATAGCGCAGGAGAGAGAGAGAGGACTAGCTCGCACAAGTGAGAGAGAGCAGCTGTCGAAGATCATCTTTATACTTTTGCTACTGGTGCTCATTCTATCTCTGAGGAAGTTGCGGAGTTTTCTCCTTTATGGTTTCCTCGAGGAAAATCTTTGTGTCTCTTGTGATTATTGTTGCGCATGTTATTCTCTCAGATAAGATCCTAGATCATATTGATTAAATTGCGAAAATCTAACATGGTATCAGAGCTAACCTGAGAAGAAGACATTGTGCAACTGCGGAAGCTACGACTTCTTAATTTTTGGGTCTCTCTCCATAGATCATCAAGGAAAGGAGTGTTGAAATATTGTAACTTCGAAGAATATTCTATATGTATTTCTTTGTGGTCCCCGATGGTCCTACCGGGAGAACCACTTGTATTACTTTGTACCCCGATGCTCCTAATTGGAAGAACTAATAAGAGTCATGAGGCAGTCCCCTCTAATTGTAAAGGTGGGTCATTAGCACCCCAGTGTGGTTACTTGAGCCTACATGTGTAACTCGAGCCTACATGATTCACTCGAGCCTACATGACAGATGAGTTAACTTAAGTGAACAGATGAATATAAATAGAGGTGTAGTGCTCCTCATTTGCAAGACACACTCTCACTTGTGTAAGCGCATTAGTGGAGAAGAGAAGAGCAGCTGGAGAAGGAGGATCAGGCTTTGATCTCCTTGTTGGTTTTACCTTTTATCTTTTTGGGGCATCTATATTGAGGAAGCTTTTGCTGGGTTTTTCCCTTTAGGGTTTTCCCAGGATAAATCTTTGTGTTCCTTTTGTATGGTTGTGCTTGTCTATCTTTCAGTGATCCTGTTTATATGCTTTTGTCATGAATTCGAAATGAAATACTAATGATCTAGCTTAGCATATGAAAATTTAACATGGTATCAGAGCCACCTTGAAAGAAGACATTGTGCAGCTACAGAAGCTAGGGCTTATTACTTTTTGGGTCTCTATCCACAATCGATCAACAAAAGAAGGCTAGACTGACTCTCCATTGAAGGGCGCATCTTTCTGTCGAAGCGGAATTTGATTTCGAGCATTTTTAGTTTTGGTGCGAAAAAAATTAGGGCTTTCTACAGAAGGGGAATTTTTGAGTGAGCCCAGCATATGATTGTTTTCCTCATCAAAATCGAAGTTTAGAGACCTGGATCAAGAAATTTGGTTGGGTGAAACTCCGGGAAAGTCAAACCCTAGTTTGACCCCGAGCTAGAAAAACCCTAAATACTAAAACTGCTAAGTTTTGGTACATTCGCTATATCCTGAGATTGGCGAAGGATCAGGAGCTGAAAATTACAGAGGCCGAAGCTACAATCCTGATGTACAATGTATCCAAAATTCAGCCTCAGATTCGCTATATTCTGGGAGATATGATCCCTCCAAGTTAGGGTTGCAGCCTCTTCCAGAATTCATCCCTAAACATGACACATGGGGAGAATTTATGTAACTTGGGCTACAGAGGTCCAAAAGGAATTCCTGAAGATGTTCCAGAAAGAGCACGGACTGTACTTTCTGTGGTACAAATTTCAGAACTAGAATATGAAACAGTGACACGTGGCAGGCCGTACAACTTCACTGTTCTGAATAGTCCTGTAACAGGTCACCTTGGGAAAATGATCATAAATCCCAATTGGTGAAACCAATTCTGATGAAACCTGTGGTGTTGGATTAGGGACATGCGAGGTTACCTTAGTGCAAAATTGCAGAAATAGAGGAGCAGTAATTTCGGAGATATCACAGAAATAGTGACAGGCATTTTGGCAGAAGAAATTGAAAAACTAGGGCTTCCTGTTCCGGGAGCTTCCCTCCACTGTTTTTAGAAAAGGAGTACATTGGACAGCTCCATTTGAAGAGATCTATCTTTCTATCCAATCAGATCTTAAATATTCCAAGTTTTGAAAATTAGGGTTTCTCTGACAAATCCTAAATCAGCCAGCTCCGGAAGCAGGACGGACACCTCAAATTGGTAAGATCTAATCTTTTGCTATTTGCATTTGAGGTTCTCATTTAAAAGTGATCTATCACATCAGCTTGATGATAAGCTTGGTGAAGTTGAAAACTTCCAAGCATGGAAATATTTGATCTCTCTGAAGAAAATGAATTGGACACCTACATGAGTAAAGAGGTTCCAGTTCTAGAGGGAGATGAGGCTCAAAGCCTTATCAAGGCCAAAAAGATCATTGTTGATTCAATCAGGGATCAACTTGTACCACAAGTGTCTTCCCTAAAGACACCGAAGATGTTTGATTCCTTGATCAAGCTATTTGAAGATAAGAACATAAATCAGAAGATGGCTTTGAGAAAACAGTTGAAGAATGTGAAGATCCAGAATGCAGAACAACTTAAAGCGGTAGAAGAAGAAGTAGAGAATGCAGAAGTGGTGATAGCCACCTTGAATGGCCTCCCAGGATCATGGGATTCATTCATGCGAGGAATGTATGCCAGAAGGAAATGATTACTTTCAGTTGACTTTGGGAAGAAGAAGAAGCTCGACTCATAAGAAGAGAAGAAGAAGATGGGAGCAATTGAAGATCAAGCTCTCACCATTCAAAGAAGATCCCTCAAGCAATGAGGAATATGAAGAACTCAATTCTTGAAGAACCTCTTATTCATCTTATCATTTGGATAAGAAATGATGATTTCATGAATGAAGAAGATGATAAAGCAGAATGATCAAGATGGCGTCTACCCATGAAACAAATAAAAGATAAGTATTCAATTGTCATTTCATGATATTGTTTTCAGTTGATGTGTTATGCATGATAGATTGTTTGCATTAATGACTGGATACTACTAATATGCATGTGATGGGTAAGTAGCTCATGGTGCTATACAACTCTCCATTGCTACTTATCAAACCTCTTTACTGACATATTGGATTAGTGCACAATCTCAATGATGTCATGGTAGAGATGGAAGGCATCTAGAAAGTTTCCGTGAGATATGGATGAATGTTGTATTGACTAAACAGTTGCATGATGCATAAGAATTTGTCGTTATGCATATGTTTTTATGAAATAGTTCTAACCATGCAACTGGTGCATTTGAATTGTAGGAAAGCTCCTGTACAACCTCCTACAAGAAAAGAAGGATGAGACTTGACAATTCAAGATTCACTCCAATAAACATGAATCTGAAGCTCCCAGGGTCAGAGACACCATGACGGAAGAAAGAGCTTCAGAGAGTGGTAGATCCACCTCGAAGGATGAAGACCACCATGGGTACGAGAGATAACTCAAGATGAAGAAAAGAATGCTATGATCAAAGAATAATAGTTGATCATGGGGAATGATGTATACGATATGATTTCAAGACATAAAGGGAAGTACGTAGTATCTATGGATCTACAAGAACAAGTGTACAAAGCAAGGTTCGTGATTTGCCTCTGAAAGAATAGACTATGACATAACATACTCTATTGACCAGACCTACTAGAAGTATATATCAAGCATAGAACCACCTGTACAGAATGAAGAAGGAAGATGATACTCCACTTTAGGGGGAGTGACTACAGAAGATATCTGAGCTCGACATGGTACGATATGATGGATAGCTTCGTGATGGATCAAGACTTTACCAAGAGTAAAAGTGTATTCCAACCTTCAAAGTTGAATGCAGAAGACTAGGATATGTTGATGATCTGACAAGACAAACTCATGGAAGATGTTATGATGAAAGAATACTAGAATGATGTTTGGGATATAGTACTCAAACCAGAAAGCAAGAATGTGGCATCTTACAAATGGATTTGCAAGATAAAATATGTTGCTGATAGAAGTAAGGAAAGACTTGTGGTTTCTATCATAAAGAGGGAATTAATTCTGAAGAGACACTTACTCCAGGAAGCAAGGTACACTTCCTTTAGAACTATCATGGTAGTTTCTTCCATGATGAAGTAAAGACAAGCCTTCCTTAATGGTATGATTGAGGAAGAGTTTTACATCGAATAGTCACGAAGATTTGAAGTTGAAGATAGATGGAATCAAGTATGTAAGTTGAAGAAGGCCCTCTATGGCTTGAAGCAAGCTTCTAGAGCTTGGTATGGAAGAATAGATAGTTTCCTGACGAGCATGGGTTTTGCCAAGAGTAAAGTCGATCCTACCCTTTACTACAAGGTTGTAGAAGATGAACCTGTCATACGATTACTATATGTGGACGACTTATTCTTGACAGGGAATGAGAAATAGATTGTGGAAAGCAAGAAGAAACTAGCAGAAGAATTTGAGATGAAAGACCTTGGGTTAATGCATTATTTCCTAGGTATGGAAGTATGGCAAAGTTAAGAATGAATCTTTCTCAACCAGGGAAAGTATGCGGTAGAGATTTTAAGAGATTCAATATGTTGGAATGCAAAGCCATGGCCACACCCATGGACTCCAACCTGAAGCTGTTAGCTAATGACTCATCAGAGTTAGTGGATGTGACTCATTACAAACATATCATTGGGTCATTGATGTACTTAACAAATACCAGACCAGACATTTGTTTTGCTGTGAACACCTTAAGTCAATATTTTGTTCAACCAAGACGGGTTCACCTAGTAGCTGCAAAACATGTGATGAGATATCTGAAAGGGACTATAGACTTTGGTCTATACTATGATGGTAGCCATGAGTATAGATTGTATGGCTACACAAATGCAGATTGGGCCGGAAGTATCTCAGACAGAAAAAGCACTTCAGGAGGATGTTATAGCCTGGGATCTGCTATGATTTCATGGTTTAGCAAAAATCAGTCTAGTGTTGCTCTAAGCACAGCTGAAGCAGAATATATAGCAGCTTGCTCTGCTAGTTGTGAAGCCATATGGCTTCGAAAGCTGATGTCAGGATTATTCAACCTAGAGTTGGACACTACCGTGATTCTATGCGATAATCAAAGTTGACAGAGAACCCAGTATTCCACGATAGATCGAAGCACATAGAAATAATGTATTTCTACATACGAGATAGATGCAGATGATGGTGATTCAGTATATCTATACTGAATATAGAGATGATGATGTTTCAGTATTCCCATACTGAAGATATAGATGATGTTTCAGTATTTACATATTGTAGATGCACATTAAGTGATTCCGTATTTCTATACTGAATATAGAGGTGACGATGCTTTCAGTATTCACATACTGGAGATACAGATGGTGATAGTTCAGTATTCACATACTGAAGATGTAGATGATGATGATTTAGATGATGATGATGCTGATGTGCTACTGCTGCTGCTGATGATGATTCAGAACGGATCCGGTGTAACTTCGGTCATCGAGAATGTGGCTGGATTGTATCATCCTTGAACTTCGGTTCAGAACGGATCCGGTGTAACTTCGGTCATCGAGAATGTGGCTGGATTGTATCATCCTTGAACTTCGGTTCAGAACGGATCCGGTGTAACTTCGGTCATCGAGAATGTGGCTGGATTGTATCATCCTTGAACTTCGGTTCAGAACGGATCCGGTGTAACTTCGGTCATCGAGAATGTGGCTGGATTGTATCATCCTTGAACTTCGGTTCAGAACGGATCCGGTGTAACTTCGGTCATCGAGAATGTGGCTGGATTGTATCATCCTTGAACTTCGGTTCAGAACGGATCCGGTGTAACTTCGGTCATCGAGAATGTGGCTGGATTGTATCATCCTTGAACTTCGGTTCAGAACGGATCCGGTGTAACTTCGGTCATCGAGAATGTGGCTGGATTGTATCATCCTTGAACTTCGGTTCAGAACGGATCCGGTGTAACTTCGGTCATCGAGAATGTGGCTGGATTGTATCATCCTTGAACTTCGGTTCAGAACGGATCCGGTGTAACTTCGGTCATCGAGAATGTGGCTGGATTGTATCATCCTTGAACTTCGGTTCAGAACGGATCCGGTGTAACTTCGGTCATCGAGAATGTGGCAGGATTATATCATCCTTGAACTTCGGTTCAGAACGGATCCGGTGTAACTTCGGTCATCGAGAATGTGGCAGGATTGTATCATCCTTGAACTTCGGTTCAGAACGGATCCGGTGTAACTTCGGTCATCGAGAATGTGGCAGGATTGCATCATCCTTGAACTTCGGTTCAGAACGGATTAGGTGTAACTTTGGTCATCGAGAATGTGGCAGGATTGCATCATCCTTGAACCTCAGTTCAGAACGGATCCGGTAACCTCGGTTGTCGAGAATGTGATAGGATTGCATCATCCTTGGATTTTGAGTCCAAAAGAGATCCAAAGACTTCTTTGTCTTTGTACTGTGGGCTGTTGCTGATGATGATGATGTTTCCTGATCGAAAGATCAGAGTGTGATGATGAGGATGATGTTTCTGATCGAAAGATCAGATGTTGCTGATGATGATGATGTTCTCTGATCGAAAGATCAGAATATGATGATGATGCTGTTGTTGATGATGATGATGTTCTCTGATCGAAAGATCAGAATATGATGATGATGATGTTTCTCTGATCGAAAGATCAGAAGTTGCTGATGATGATGTTCTCTGATTGAAAGATTAGAATATGATGATGATGCTGTTGCTGACGATGATGATGTTCTCTGATCGAAAGATCAGAATATGATGATGATGATGTTTCTCTGATCGAAAGATCAAAAGTTGCTGATGATGATGTTCTTTGATCGAAAGATCAAAATATGATGATGATGATGTTTTCTGATCGGAAGATAGAAGTTGCTTATGATTATGATGTTGCTGCTGATGATGATGTTTTCTGATCGAAAGATCAGAATGCGATGATGATGATGATTTTCTGATCGAAAGATCAGAATGTGATGATGATGAGATCCTGATGATGATGATGCCATATTATCAAAGTATGATGATGATGACGTACTGATCGAAAGATTAGAATATGATGATGAGTTGATGTTAGAGTATGATGATGTTCAGTTGATGATGTTTTTGATCGAAAGATCAGACGCTGATGATAATGATGATTTTGATTGAAAGATCAGAGTATGATGATGATGATATTTTGATGCTGATATTTTGATGATGATGATGTTGATGTTTTGATGATGTTTTCATGATGATGTTTCTGATCGAAAGATCAGAGTATGATGATGATGTTGTTGTTGATCGAAAGGCCAAAGTGCTGAAGAAGCTGATCGAAAGGCCAAAGTGTTGAAGATGATGTTGCTAATCGAAAGGTCAAAGTGCTGAAGATGATGTTGCTGATCGAAAGGTAAAAGTGTTGAAGATGTTGTTGATCGAAAGGTCAAAATGCTGAAGATGTTGCTGATTGAAGAGTCAAGATGCTGAAGATGTTGCTGATCGAAGCGGTCAAAGTACTGATGATGCTGAAGACTAAAGATTGAAGATGAAGACTACATTATGTTGAAAAGCTTCCAATGATTTATAGATGTATCACTCTGATGATGTTGATGATGTCCTCTATCTCTCTCCTATTATTGTTGTTGTTGATGTTGTTATAGAATACCCTTCTCGTTAAGGGGGAGTGTTGAAATATTGTAACTTCGAAGAATATTCTATATGTATTTCTTTGTGGTCCCCGATGGTCCTACCGGGAGAACCACTTGTATTACTTTGTACCCCGATGCTCCTAATCGAAAGAACTAATAAGAGTCATGAGGCAGTCCCTTCTAATTGTAAAGGTGGGTCATTAGCACCCCAGTGTGGTTACTTGAGCCTACATGTGTAACTCGAGCCTACATGATTAACTCGAGCCTACATGACAGACGAGTTAACTTAAGTGAATGGATGAATATAAATAGAGTTGTAGTGCTCCTCATTTGCAAGACACACTCTCATTTGTGTAAGCGCATTAGTGGAGAAGAGAAGAGCAGCTGGAGAAGGAGGAGGATCAGGCTTTGATCTCTTTGTTGGTTTTACCTTTTATCTTTTTGGGGCATCTATATTGAGGAAGCTTTTGCTGGGTTTTTCCCTTTAGGGTTTTCCCAGGATAAATCTTTGTGTTCCTTTTGTATGGTTGTGTTTGTCCATCTTTCAGTGATCCTGTTTATATGCTTTTGTCATGAATTCGAAATGAAATACTAATGATCTAGCTTAGCATATGAAAATTTAACAAGGAGGCTAGGCTAACTCTTCTTTGAAGGGCGCATCTTCCTGTCAAAGCAGAATCTGATTCCGAGCATTTTTCAGTTTTTGGCCTGTCACTGTTGCGGGAAATTAGGGCTTTTCACAGAAGTGGAATTTTTGAGTGAGCCCAACATAGGATTGTTCTCCTCCTCAAAATCGAAATTTAGAGACCAAGATCGAAACTTTTGGTTGGGTAAAACTCCGGGAAAGTCAAACCTTAATTTGACCTCGAACCAGAAAACCAACACTACATAAGATTAACCCCAGATCCAGTTCAGGCATCTCAAAGTGGTAAGATCTAAATCTTCAGTATTTCCATTTGCGGTTCTCATTAAAGATGTCTCATCACACCAAGCTTGATGATAAGCTTGAAGTAGCTGATAACTTCCGAGCATGGAAGTATAGGATTTTACTCGTTTTTGAAGAAAATGAATTGGACACCTACATAAGTGGAGAGGTTCTAGTTCCAGAGGGAGATGAGGCTAAAGCCTTACACAAGAAGAACCTGGTCAAGGCCAAGAGGACTATTGCTGATTCTATCAAGGATCACCTTATACCACATGCGTCTTCCTTAAAGACACCTAAAGAGATGTTTGATTCCTTGACCGAGCTATTTGAAGGAAAGAATATAAATCGGAAGATGACTTTGCGAAATCAGTTGAAGAATGTCAAGATTTAGAATGCAGAGACCATACAATGATATTTTACAAGGGTCTCTTAAATCAAAGAACAACTTGAAGCTGTGGAAGAAGACGCAGAGAATGGAGAAGTTGTGATGACCACCCTGAATGGTCTCCGTAAGTCATGGGACTCCTTTATTCAAGGAATTTGTGCTAGAAGAAAATTAATCACCTTCAGTAGGCTGTGGGAGGAATGTTCACAAGAAGAAGCTCTAATCGCAGCTCGAGAAGAAAAGATGGGAAATGAAGATCAAGCTCTCACAACACACACCAAGAATAACAAAAGGGAGCACTCTCATCACAGGAAAGGAAAGCATCATCACCAAAATCAGAAAGATAACCTGAGAAGACCCAGGAGAGCTCTATCTAATGTCAGATGCTATACATGTGATGAGAAGGGACACTTTTCCAGAGATTGTCCTAGAAATAAAGGTGGCTCTCACAAGAAGAAGAAGAACAAAAGAAGACATCATGCTCACACTGCAGAGGATGATGAACCTCCCAAGAAGAGAGCCAGAGAAGAAAGTGAAGATTCTTCGAGTGATGAAGAATATGTTTTGATTTTTGCCCTCACAGGAACTATTACACATGGAAGCAATGATTGGCTCATAGATAGTGGGGCTTTCAAGCATATGACAGGATTCAAGGAATCCTTCATGAACCTATCCGAACATGATTCACCCCACAAAGTGAAACTTGGGGATGACTACCAGTATCTTATAAAAGGAAGTGGTGAAGCCTCCTATAAGCTAGACTGTGGAAAGTCTATGAAGATGAAAGATGTCTTGTTTGTACCAAGACTAAAGAAGAATCTTCTCTCCATATCTGCATTGGATGTAAAAGGTATGAGGGTTGCATTTGTAGATGGCCAAGTTCTCATGTGGCCAAAGGGAAAGACCATAGATGATGCAGTAGTGATTGGAGAGCAAGAGGGAGGCTTATACAAATTAAAGGGCCAACCAGAACAAGCTTTGGTCCATGACTCAGTAGAGCCAAATGAACTTTGGCAAGAAGGCTTGCACATGTGCACTATAGGGCACTACCAAGCAAAGCTGTTGAAGCTCTTCCAGAAATCTAGGCAAAGCATGAAAGCATTTGCAAAGGATGTGCGAAGGGGAAGAACACAAAGAAGACATTTCCAAGCAGTGAGAGCAAGGCAAAATGAATCTTCGAAATCATCCACTCCGATGTATGCTGTCCGATGTCATCTAGTTCATTGATTGGATATGTATATTATGTTTCTTTCATTGATGATTTTCTAAGAAGACATGGATATATTTCTTGAAAAGCAAAGATGAAGTATTCAACAAATTTAAGGAATTCAAAGCCCTGGTGGAGAATCACACAGATAAGAAAATCAAGACCTTTCGATCAAACAATGACGGAGAATTCACATTAGAAGAATTCAAGGAATTCTGCAGAGAGTCAGGGATAAAGAGGGAGTTGACCACTCCATATAATCCACAATAGAATGGAGTTGCAGAGAGGAAGAATAGAACAATTATGGAAGCAACAAGGGCAATGCTTCATGATCAGGATCTTCCTATGCATCTATGGGTAGAAGCTGCTAGGGTAGCTATGTATGTACAAAATCGTACTCCGCATATAGTACTTGAGAACAAGACACCAGAAGAAGCCTTCTCCGGCAAAAAACCAGAAGTCAACCATCTTAGAATATTTGGTTGAACGGTTTACATACACATTTCGAAAGAGAAGAGGACGAAGTTAGATCCTTCAGGAAAGAAGGGTATATTTGTGGGATATCGTGAAAGCTCTAAGGCTTACAAAATATATTTCCTAGGATTCAAGAAGATCGACATCAACAAGGATGTAACATTCGACGAAGATTCAACATATCACAAATCCAGAAAGATACCCGTTGAAGACATTGAAGAAACAAAAGTACCCAGATACAACAATGAATAAAGCAACTCCAGAAGAAGATCGAGAAATAGAAGGACCTCAAGAACTTGTAGATCCATCCCGTGAGAAGAATTCTTACAAGAGGAAATCAACATGGATACGAGAGGCTATCCTAGGTGTAGAGAGATATGGTGCTCCAGAAGGAATGCAAAGAGAAAGGAAGAGACCTAGGCAATACTCCAGTTATGTAGCCCTGTTTTGTGACATCATTGACAAAGAACCTTCCAACTACGAGGAAGCAGCTGAGAAGAAAGAATTTAAGGATGCCATGATCGAAGAATACTAGTCGATCATGAAGAATGATGTCTGGGATGTGGCCCCAAGACCAGTAGGGAAGTTTGTTGTGACTTCCAAGTGGATCTACGAGATCAAGCATGCTGCAGATGGCAGCATAGAGAAACGCAAGGCGAGATTTGTGGCATGTGGCTTCTCCCAGAAGGGATAGATTATGAAGAAACAGTTGTACCTGTAGCCAGATACACTTCCACAAGATTAGTACTTGCTCTGGCTGCAGTGATGAAATGGAAGATACAACAGATGGATGTCAAAACAACGTTCTTGAATGGTGTAGTGGAAGAGGAAGTGTATGTGGAGCAGCCACTCGAATTTGAGACACATGACAGGGAGACTCATGTGTGCAAATTGAAGGTGGCCTTGTATGGTTTGAAACAGGCACCCAGGACGTGGTACAGCAGGATTGACAGCTTCTTGACTATTTTGGGCTTTACCAAGAGTAAAGCGGATTCCAACCTTTACTACAAGGTCGAGGAAGGGAACCCAGTGATACTTCTACTGTATGTAGATGACCTGTTTGTGACAGGTGAGGATGGGTTGATTGCTGACACGAAGAGGAAGCTTGCTGCCGAGTTCGAGATGAAGGACTTGGGTATGATGCACTACTTTCTAGGCATGAAGGTGTGGCAGAGTGTGGATGGAATCTTCCTTGGACAAGGGAAGGATGCAGTGGAGATCCTGAAGAGGTTCGGGATGATGGACTGCAAGGCCATGGCCACACCTATGGCATCGAACCTGAAGCTATTGAGTGATGCTTCATCAGAGTCGGTTGATGCCACGATGTATCTTCAGATGATTGGATCCTTAATGTACTTGACGAATACGAGACCGGATATTTGCTTTGCTGTGAACACATTGAGCTAGTTCCTGACAGATACAAGACATGTTCACTTGATTGCCGCAAAGCATATCTTGAGACCTGAAGGGTACAGTTGATTATGGGCTCAAGTATGATGCGAATCAGAAGATTAACCTGGAGGGTTATGTGGATTCAGATTGGATAGGCAGTGCCATTGATAGGAAGAGCACTTGAGGGTGCTGCTTCAGTTTTGGATCGGGTGTGATCTCTTGGTTTACCAGGAAGCAGTCCTGCGTGGCACTAATTACAGTCGAAGCAGAGTATGTCGCAGCATGTTCGACTAGTTGTGAGGCAGTATGGCTAAGGAAGCTACTGTTTGATTTGTTTGATCTCTAGTTGGATGCGACTTGTATATATTGCGACAACTAGAGTTGTGTGAAGTTGTCTCTGAACCCGGTGTTCCATGACAAGTCGAAGCACATCGAGATCAAGTATCACTATATCAGGGATATGGAGCAGAGAGGAGCAATGAAGCTCCAGGATGTTGCGACGGACGAGCAGATAGTTGATGTATTGACCAAGCTGCCAACCAAAGTGAAGTTTGATTACTTCAAAGAGAAGCTTGGTGTACTCTAGATCGAGGTTCCTTCCAAGGGGAAGTGATGGGTTCGGAAGATGCAGATACACATGGGCTTTTCCGACATGGTGGTAGGTTGGTCCTCCCATGGTCGTTGATGTAATTGCCAGGCTTTTCCAACATAGTGGTAAGTTGCTCCTCCCATGTCGTTGATGTAATTGCCGAGCTTTTTCGACATGGTGGTAGGTTGGTCTTTCCATGGTCCTTGATGTAATTGTTGAATCTTTTCTGACATGGTGGTAGGTTAGCCCTCCCATGGTCGTTGATGTAATTGCTGAGCCTTTCTCGAATGGTGGTAGGTTTATCCTCCCATGTCGGTGGATGTAAGAGCTATGTTATGTGTATCTGGGGCTATGCTTCGTGTGACGATGAGATGATCTGAAGATGATGAGGTATAAGTCCCGAGATGTACCTACTTGATGGCTTGCTCCAAGAGATGATGAAGACCTACATGGAGGCTAGGCGTACATCCAACATGAAAAGGGTTGGCTTTGTAGAACTTCCTATGACGAGTAGATTTGAGCGATAGCACCATTTGCTCGAGATAGCAGCAGCAGTGACGACGATGATCCAACTTTGATGATGATCCAGTGACGAAGACTTGTGCTGATGAACTGTGTCAAAAGAATACCTTCCTAGTTAAGAGGGAGTGTTAATTTAATTGTAACTTTAGAAGATATTCACTTGTATATTTCATATTGTATTTCATTGTACCCCGATAGAGATGTTTGTTCCTCCGATCGGGAGAGTCATTAATGTAATTAAGTCATGTAAAGTCATTGAGGTTAACCCTCCATTGTATGTCGGGGCATTAGACCACTCAGTTAAGTTATATTAGGCTTATTAGACTCTCCTAGAGAAGTCGGCCTTGTAGGGAAAATGTCAAGTGGAAAAAATGTATAAATAGAGAGTGTGACTCTCTATTTTAACACGCACTCACTCATCAATAGCGCATGAGAGAGAGAGGACTAGCTCGCACAAGTGAGAGAGAGAGCAACTGTCGAAGATCATCTTTATACTTTTAGGTTTTACTTTTGCTACTGGTGCTCATTCTATCTCTGAGGAAGTTGCGGGGTTTTCTCTTTTATGGTTTCCTCGAGGAAAATCTTTGTGTCTCTTGTCTCTTAGTGATTATTGCTGTGCATGTTATTCTCTCAGATAAGATTCTAGATCATATTGATTAAATTGTGAAAATCTAACACTTTGAACATACGCAATATGAATAAATAAAGCAAGTAAACTTACTTGTCAAATCTAAACCCTTACTTGATTCAGCTGAATCATTTAAAGCTAGAACACAGAAAAGCACAAAAATTGAAAAATTACAGTTACCACATTTGCAGCATGATGCTGGAATCCACACAATACAAGCACTACACGGTATAGCCTCCAAAGCTTCTGTATTCTCAACAAATAGATGCAAAATAATAGTATTACGATAGGCACCAGCTCTTCATCCAACTCTAACTCCTTGGAATGGTGAAGGCTGTCCTTTGTTTATAGCCGGAGAGGCCCAGAGGGTGCCTTTGCCAACTGAAGAAGACTGAGGGCGAATTTGAGATTGAGAGTGATTTTATCCCTTGATTTGGGCGAGTTAGGGGAGTTACACTCAAGAAAACGAGCACCCCCATGGCAAAATCCGATCCCTAACCATACTTTTATTACATTTCCAAATTTTCCAATTAGACTATTAAAAAATAGCCTAAGTTTATGGGAAAAATTATTTTTCTCGGAATCAGACGAAACTCTAGGGGGACCTAACGCATGTCCATATGACTGAATATGAATGCCTAGCATGTTGAAAAACATTGACACGAAGTCTCTAATAACCCCCTAAGGCCGAACCACCAAGACGACTACCCCAACTTTGGAGGTGTGAGTGAAAAACTCAGAAATTATTAGTCGTTTGTTCAACAACCAATAATAACCAAGGGAAAAAACACTCTGGGCTAGTCGACTTGATGCTCAAGTCTGGGAAGCTGAGCCTTTTATAAAAATTTATATGCTAGGACATTTTACAATTTCTCCAAGGGGGTATGAACATGTGTTACAAAATAAAAAAATTCCCAGAAGAAGGTTGGCGAACTTCTGAACTTTGAATCAAAGTTGCACGACTTGGACTTTGCAAGACTCGGCTGGCATATGACTTGCTGACTCGGGAAAAACTCGGGAAATAGTGATCATAGATTCATAAATTATAAACCATAAACCATAAGCCATAAACCATAAACCATATACCATGTACCATAAACGATATACCATAGTGATTTAAAAATCAGAAATGGCAAGAAGTTCAAAATTCAGTCTCATAAAACCAAAATAGACAATGTCTCCATGTACTCGAGTGTCATGCCTAACTACGAGTACGCCTAAAATATGCACTCGAGGAGCTAGTGCCAACATCGGTAGATTGGAGCAACTGTGAAGCAGGTGTATTTGGAGTTTCCATTTGAGAATATGGCAGACTAGAGGGATCCTGAGTCTCTTCATCAAGCCAACTCAAATCATCAGGGAACTCCACAACCCACTCAGACTCTAAATCAATATCATCCAATAAAATTGGATCTAGGTCCTCGGTTGCATTTGTTTTGTGAGCATTCGAAGGTTGTAGCAGATGAAAACCAACTTCTCCAACCTCTCATGCTCCAAGCTGTTCCTCTTTTTGCTCTGGATGTGCTCAAATACCGACCAATTGCGCTCACAACCTGAAGCGCTGCAGGGTTGACTTAAAACTTTGATGGCAAATTCTTGTAATTGTGGTGCCTCAGAGCCACAATCTATCCACCAATTGGCTGCAAAAATTGAAAACATAAAAAATTATAAGTTTTGCAATGCCAAAATTGAAAAAGATAACTAGCAAATTTATAAGCTAAGTTCTAACTTCTAAGTTATAACAATTTAGTTTTTACAAATTGAATCTTACATGGCATTTTCTTGTCTTTGAGTCGTTGGGTTGAGCTGAATCCAAATTTATAAGCTAAGTTCTAACTTCTAAGTTATAACAATTTAGTTTTTACAAATTGAATCTTACATGGCATTTTCTTGTCTTTGAGTCATTGGGTTGAGCTGAATCCAAACATGCCACATGCTTCTTTGTACATATCACGTTGCAAGTTGATTTTGTCTTGAATTTCTGGATCTGGGAACATCTTTTCAATGCATATCATAACACCTCTCATCACCTCAAGATCACCTTAAATGCTAGAGTCTGGATTATAGAATAAGCTCGGATTGAGATATGCTCCCGCAGCATGCAATGGTGAATGTAGCTGCTTGTCCCACCTGGAATCAATAATCTGCCATATAGAGATGTATTTTGATGAATCCCCCTTATAGAAAGCCTTGATGGCCTCTTTGGCCCTATCCATGCCTTCATAGATGTATCCCATTGCAGGTTTCTCTCCATCCATGATCCTCAAGACTTTTACAAGTGGCTCAGTGAAGCCGACAATTTCAGTAACTTTCTCCCACAAACCATCTCCTAAGAGAGACAACTTCACATTAACTGCATCTGGTTTTGTGCTATCTTTCCAATGTATCCATTCCTGGCTACAAAACATCCGTCTTAAAGCTTGGTACTTGTTCAAAAGGATTTGGAGGGAAATAAAGGTTGTGGAAAATCGTGTAATAGCAAGGCGACTAAGTTCACCCTGTGTGTATTTCCTCATAAAGTTCAAGACCCAAACATGGTTATAGATATACTTGGTTATTTGTTTGCACTCTTGCACAACAACTTGCACCCATTCCATCTTCCCGATGTCCTCCAGCATTAAGTCTAGCAATGGACAACACATGGAGTCCAAAAGATGGTGGGGTATTTTGCAAAAAGAAACCTTTCGGCTGCCACATAATTTGCAGTGTTGTCTGTGACTATCTGGACAACATTTGCCACCCCAACTTCTTCCACAACATCAGCTAACAATGAAAAAATCAGAAGTGCATCCTTTACATGCGAGGATGCATCTATGGATTTTAGGAACATGGTTCCTTTAGGGCAAGCTATAACAAAATTAATGATTGTTCTGCCCCTTTGATCTGTCCACCCATTAGACAAAATTGTGCAACCTGTAAACTTCCATGACTTTTTAATGTTCTCCAATTGTTCCTTAACACACTCGAGCTCCTCATCAAGCTCTTTCCCCCTAAGTGCATTATAAGAGGGGGCTTTGTATCCAGGGCCAACAGCTGCAATGGCATCAACCATGCGCTGATAAAAATATGACTTTGCATAGTTAAATGAAAGGCATGGTACCAAAATCTCCTCACTGCCATATCAGCCTCCTTTCTCTTCTTTTCATTGAAGCTCTCCTAGGAAGTTTGAGATCCTGGAGTTGTACGAGGAAGGAAGAACGAAGAATCTATACTTCTCTTTGCTGCAATTGTTGATGTGGAGGACACTCCTGTACTTGGATTTGGTGGTGGTCCCATTGAATCTCTACTTATCATGGAAGTTTCAAACTTGTATCTTGCCCTCTTTTCACTTCGTTCTCTAATTGCATCCAGAGTAGATGCCATTTCAGCTGTGACTTCATTAGGGCATTTGTCACAGAACACGACATCTTTGCAAGCAATTCTTGCAAGGTGGTATTTCAACCTATTTATGCCCCTAGACATATGGGTTGAGCAGAAATTGCAAATGACCCTGTGGTCATCATCGGGATTCACCCGCACACAATATTTCCACGTTGAATCAAGAGGCCTTCTAGCCTTGGCTTTAGGTGCCATGGAATCCGAATTGCAAAAACATTAAATGTTCTACATTAATAAACAATAAAACATTGCATTAAATTGACTGTTTGTATTTGTAACAAGATTATAATTTATTATTAAATTGTTTTTCTTGTGCCTGTGTGGTTGAGTATGTCAGCCCACAGGGCTTGTGTGGCTGAGATACTCAGCCACAGGGCATACAAACAATAAATAAAAACATTTATATAAGTTTAAGTTTAAGTTGTTTCTGCTGAAAAAAAAGCCAACAAGTCTCAGCCTAAAAAATGATTACCCAAGGAAACATCATTTTGTCAAACATCACCTCCATCCAGAGTCATTAAAAGTTAAAACCATAAACTTTCTTCTTTATTTTAAGGGAATCAAAATCCATTTTTCAAAGTACGATTTCTTCATTTTGTTTAGGTTGGATTGTCAGAGTTGTATGGAATCATGGATCCTTTAGTAAATTGCCACTTCTCTTTTGCATTATGAAAGGAACATAGTGAGTAAATTTAAAATTAATCAATCGAACTTTGCATCACATCAAGAAAAATTAATAGAACAAAAAAAGTATTTGCTTGTATGATTGAGAAGTAGACTCTCATACATGTGCCATTTACATCATAATGCCAATGCAAAATTTTTATGAATAAGAACACATTCTTATACCTGTTTATTTTGAAAATGAACAGTCTGAGCACTATTTTTAAAATATACCAGATAACTATACTTTTAACTTTTTTTTCCTTAAAGAATGAAGAGCCTATTATAACCAGGTTGGTATGAAAAATTGAAAAGCATTGCTGGAAGCCATATAAGAAGACATAAACAGTGAAAACAATAAATAAAAACATTATAAATAAGCCATTATAAACAGTTTCAGACCATTGTTGGAAGCCATTATATTTAATAATTAAAATTAAATTAATAAATAAAAACATTATGAAAACTTTATTATTATAAAAACATTTATAATTTTATACATAGAAACTTATAAAAAACTTAAAGTGCTTTAAACTAAATTTTATATAAACTTTAAATAAATAACTTTAACTATAAGTTTATAAACTTTAACTTATACGTTTATAAACTTTAACTTGTAAATAAAAAACCTTATAAGTTAAAGTTAAAGTTTATAAACTTATAGTTATAGTTTTATAAACTTTAACTTATAAATAAAAATTTTAACTTATAAAAAACTTAAAGTTTATTTAATTTTTTTATTATTAAAATAAACTAAAATATTTAACATTACATTAATAAATAACATTACATTACATTAATAAATAATAAAAAAACTTATAAAATACTTAAGACTTAAGTCTTAAACTTATATAATTTTTTTTTAATTAAAAAAACAAAAAAAAAACCTAAAACTAAGAACGTAAACAGAAAACGAATACCTATTAGATGGTCGATACTTGAACGAATTTGACATTGCGAGTCTGCCGTGAACTCCACACTACAGCAGCGAAGGCACTCCACACTCTGCGAGTGCATCGTGAACTCCACTCACCAGCAGCGAAGGCACTTCAAAGTTCAGAGTCCATACTCCAGTAGCGAAGGCACTCCAGTCCACACTCCACACTCAAAAAACGAAAATGTAAATGGATAAATGGATGAGTGAAAGAAACGACCTGCGTGGTCAGTTTATAGCGTCGTGAGGTGCCTTTTCCCTCCAAAAAATCGATTTCGACACCTCAAAAAATCGCGGGTTTTTTTCTCGATGATGGGCCTGAGTCTGCGCGAGTTTCGGCGAGTACTCGTTATTTCGGCGAGTATCTTAGATTTCGGTGAGTTTTTGACGAGTGTCGAGTTCTCAAACGAGTTTCCGGCGATTACCCGTTTCAGAGGCCAACTCGGTGCCACTCGCGAGTATGGCGCAAGTCGTGCTTCACTGCTTTGAATAATGAACAATGGTGTTTGTTCGTCTCATCTGACTCACTTGAAAAATCCACCAAGTACAACTTAGGTGGTAACAGGTACAAGGTGCTTCAAGGCACAAACCCACTCCGTAAGTGGTCCAAGGCATTTCAAGTGGGACTTGGTGTCATTAATGGCAAATTGTGGGGCCACTACAAGTCCATGTTGGCATCAATGACAATTTCATCAACAAGAAAATCCTAACCTAGTAACTAGGAAAATTCATCGGGGTATATTGCACTTAGAAGTTCAAATTTTGGCAATTTGGGTTTTTGCGGCCATCATCCCAAACCCCTATATCCTCCAAGGCGCCACCTTAAGTCTCCATTTTTCCACCTAGACAAGGCACTAGCCTTCTAGGCAATTCACCCTCCTTAACTTGATAGCGATTTTCTTAGTGTGTTATGCTTTGGTTTTGCTTGGGTCTTGAACATTGTCAAATCCTTCACACAAGCAACAAATCAAGTGTTTTAGAAAGCCCTAATTCCACATATGAAATCCTACCTAAAGCATTTCTTAAATTTGCCATTCAAACCCCCCTAAGGTATCAAGTTTGATCATTTATACTAACACAGAAGTCCTGGATCTTTCAATTAATTCCATAAGTCATTAAACTAAACATCTTGGGTAACATAATCATCATCTATAACAATGATTGCTCGAGCATTTCTCTTTTAGTGGCTTCATTCATTGATTTAGGGTTTAGTGGCTATTCACCTTACGTATACTTAGCTTATAGTTTGATCTGGTGATTTAGTCTTAGGTCTTTCTTTTTAGGACAAATATGGGTCTCCCCCTTTGCCACTTGGGCTTTAGTGGCATAAAGTAAAGGGTATCTCAACCGACGTGAAAACCGATCCATTAGCTGGGGGTTGAGACACTCGTAGATCACCTCTTTAGTTTCCCGTCCCCTCTATTGTCCTGAATAAGATACCATTTTTTGTGGGGCAACTATAAGTTGTGTGATAACAAAATCCTAGTGCCCAAGAGAGAGATAAAGAAACAAGTACAAGTGAAGAAATAAAGAGAGAGAGAGGACAAGTGCGATTCTCTTATAGGTCACATTTTTACACGAGTGAGAAAGAACGAACACACAAGTCATATGATCATCTCCAATGTCTTCTCCATAAGAGCAAACCCTAGTCACATGAGAGAACTCTAAATGAAGAAGTCCTTTGTCAATTCAATAGCTTCTTTTAGGGTTTCCTCATGAACTCATGAACCCTAGTGAATCTCTCCAAGAAGACTAGTACAAAGAGAAAGATACAAATGATGATATGAATGGAAAGACTCATTTCTCTATTTATATGAGATGTAAGGGTGGTCAACAATACAATGTGGGCATTGTTGTCGCCTAATCCGCATCTATTTGAGAAAAATCTCAACTCACTGGGTGCAGCGTTGGAGGCAAGCTTAGGTTTGGCGTAATTGTCACCACAACAACCAACCCTTTTGTTTAGGCCAATTCCTGAACAAAGCCAAGGGAGGTACACCCTAATAAAATAAACTAAGGATGAGTAAACTACAGTATTTAATATAAGTACGACAAATTACTCCGCAAATAAAGCACGCAAAGCAGATCTACTCTAAGATATAGCAATGACACAAGAGCTTAGATCTACAACTTCACAAGCGATATAAGATTCCCCGCAAGTAAGATATTTAGAAAGACCAGTGCCTAAAATAGAATAGATCTATGCTACAAAGATAATCAAATGAAAATAACTACATAGATCTGTAATATCAAGTAAATTTGATGTATGAAACTTTGTAATATGAGGTCTGTTTGTATGCTTTTACTTGAAATATGTTGAAAGAAGTAAATGCTTTTTAATTCCTTTTAGCTGATCAGTTTTAGGGAAAATTGTAGATGGTTTAAAAGCCTAGCCTAGATTGTTGGCGTCCACATAAAGGGTGGACAAAAAGTAGAAACGTCTAACTAAGAAAAGTAAAGTGGTTAGTTTCTAATATAGGAATGTAAAAGCGATTGGTAATTAGTTCTAAGCTAGATTGTTAATTTAGTAAAGTGATGTCCAATTTTTGAGTGATGGACTGATTGATAAATTTTAATCTAGTTAATCTATATTGTTGAAAGTAAATGCAAGAGAGAAATGACCAGAAAAGACAAGGCTAGTGGTGAGAACCACTTTGCATGTGGGTTGCAATGCCCCTTTGGGACTTAGAGGAATGTCTGTTGGTTTGTGACTAGGATACCATACAAGTTTACAATTGCTAGAAAAGGGAAGAGGAAAGATAGAAAAATGCTTTGGAAAGTGTGCTTGTTGATCGCAAACTCTCAGAGGACAAGGTTGGTTCTTTAGGGCTTCCCCTAGACTATTAGAAATTTGCTGAAAGGATGCACAGACAACATCCAACACTTTGCTTGTAGGTTGCCACTTGGCTTCCACGTAAGCCTGCAAGAGGGTTGCTTGTTTGTCTTACAAATGACGGACAAAAAGTAGACACATTTGAATAAGAAAAGTAAAGTGGTTAGTTTCTAATCTAGGAAAGTAAAAACAATTAGTAATTAGTCCTAAGCTAGATTGTTAATCTAGTGAAGCGGCGTCCAATTGTTGAATGATGGATAGATTGATAAATTTTAAGCTAGTTAATCTATGTTGTTGAAAGTAAATGCAAAAGTGAAATGACCAGAAAAAAGACAAGGCTAGTGGTGAGAACCACTTTGCATGTGAGTTACAATGCCCCTTTGGTACTTCTAGAGGAATGTTTGTTGGTTTGTGACTTGGACAACAAAAAAGTTTAGAATTGCTAGAAAAGGGAAGAGAAAAGATACAAAAATTGCTTTGGAAAGTGTGCTTGTTGATTGCAAGCTCTCAGAGGACAAGGCTGTCCCTGGACTGTGAGAAATCTATTGAAAAGATGCATGAACAACATCCAACACTTAGCTTCCACATAAGCCTGCAAGACGGTTGCTTGTCTGTCTTGCAAATGAACAACAACTTAGTCAAAAAATTGATAGAAACAATGAACAATATGACTTTTAGGGGTTGTTTTATGGCTGTCAAGATAGTTAGGGTAACGAGCGAAAAATGTTCTGTTTGCTTGTACAAGGCATCCCCTTCACATATGCCACTTGTAAGCTCAATAAGAAAAATGATAAGACAGATTTATGTTGTAAATCAAGTAGATCTAAGCATGTATAATGAGATAATTGACATGCATGCACTTATATATTTATCAAAATGATCTACATTAAGCTTTTCCAATGAATGACTCAATAGATCAAAGCATGGGGCAAATCTACTTATGATTTTACAAGAAATGCAGATTTGATTCTTTGCATGAAGTAAAGTAACCAAAATGAAGATTGATTTTTAAATGAAGATGGAGGGTTGTGTTATTACCAACCTTGTAGTTGCCTATGTATGATGGATCCAGGATGGATGGTAGAGGGGCAAGCAACTAAGGAGGTGGAACCAAGACTGCCTAGACTCCCAAATGGATGGTTGTCACGCCAATCGAGGTAGTTTTCGCTTTATGTTTTCTAAGTCCAAGACAACAAAGGGGGAGACCCATATCTACTCCCGACAGGAGAGATTAGACCTAGACACCAGATCAGATCAAGTATGGCTTGAGGTATGTAAGGTGTAAGGTAATTGGAAACTCTAGATCTATGGAAGATGATACTAAATGGACTAGGGCTTTGAATGAGGGTTTCAGTTGTATGAGGGTTGATCCAAAGTGACCTATAGGGGTAATACTTAGATCTAGGATTGAGGTACTAGCAACTGATGAAGATAACTGCTGCCTTGGGAAACATAACCGAGGTAGGGTGAGTAAGGATAGAGTTGGGACTATCAAGTACCAAAGGGAGAGACTCAATGAGAGATATGACAAAATCAAAGTGCCTGAGTCATCAAGTAAAAGTCGGATTTCAGGGAAAATAGCCAAAAGAGGGCTAGCGCTAGGGTTGGAGATCAGTACCTGTTGAGCCTTGGGCAATGGAGTCAGTATCAGCACAACGTTTAAGTGGACCCACCTGGGATATGCCTTGATCTATGGACCTAGAAAAGGGTTTGGCTTGGAAGATTCAGGCTACAGTGAAACCAACAGAAGGAGGGCTAGTGCTAGGGTTTGGAGAGGCAGATCTGCAGATCTAGGACAACCAGGAGACCATCAGCTTAGCATTGGAGAGGGTATGAGATGAGAATGGCCCGATCTACAAACCCAAGTCAGAAAATTTCAGGAAAAATTAGATCTGTTAAAGTCAAAATCTGATGAGGGATGCTAGGAGGCTGAAAGTCAGTTTTTCAGATTTAGGGCTACCTGGAAGGAACTAACTCAGCGTTGGGGGTGTTCTGGAATGAGGGAGACTTGATCTACAAACCCACGTGATTATTTTCTGTAAAAGTCAAATCTGGAAAAGTCAAAATTTTAGTGGGGGCACTGGGGTTTGAGCAGTCAGAAAGTCAGATTTAGGGAAAACCAGTCACAATTTGGACAGCGTTGAGGATGATCTAGTGAGAGGGATGCCTGATCTACAAAACCCAGAAATGGTTTGTTCAAAGATCAAGCGGTTCTTCGATTAAGTATTTTTTTGGATTTTTATTATTTAGGAGTTTTTCAGAAAATTTGAAGAAAAGCAGGTACAATGGATTGAGATCTGAAAGAGAAGAGACTTACCTGTTAGATCTTACGTGGAAATGCTTGTAGATGCCTTGGTGATGATGATCCCCACCATCCCGATCAATTCTGGAAGATCTGAGTGAGTTCTAGGACCAACGTTGTGCTCCAAGTGACCAATGTGCCCCCCGATCCTGCACAAGCAAACGTCAACAATATCAGATTTGCTGTACCATGAAAGAAAAAACTAGATTTACATAAAGGTAACAAGGTGTAATCATAGATCACAATGAAGCTAATGAAAACCCCCTGATACAAGACGAAGACTGTTGAAAAACTGAGATTTACTGTTTGCTGGTTTAAATGAACAATTTGTGTTTTTCACTTCAGCCGGTTTTGCATAGGCTTGAAGCTACTTAAAATGTTGCCGAACAATTTTAAACACACAGTAAAAATTACTAACAGGCTGAAAACAAATGCATGCACACCATAAAAATTTACTCAGAGATTTTTGGCTAATCAGCCCTGGAAAAACCCCCACGGGGAAAACCAGTCAGAGAGAGAGAGTTCTTATTATTTTCTTCAGCAAAATGTAGGACAGAAAATACACAGGAAATATTACTTATCTCCACAACAGATTTTTATCCCAAAAATCTGAACACTGTGCTCAGCAAAATCACCAGCCGTACACTTTAAAATTATGTGCCTAAACTTTGCAGACCGTACAGCATTAAAACCCAGCCGTACATCCTCGAAAACAGTGCCAAATAAATGCTGTTTGTGCCTCGAAAACTGTGCAGGAAATTTATTGCAGCCGTACCTCGATTTCTGTGCAGCCGTACCTTGGTTTATGTGCAGCCGTACCTCGAAATTCGTGCCACATTAAATGCTAGCCGTACACCGATTTCTGGAAATTAAATGCAGACCGTACGGTGCAATAAATGCAGACCGTACTTCTCCCTCGATTTCTGTGCAAAAGTACCAGGAATAAATGAAGGTAAATCACCTCGATTTCTGTGCATTCAATGTTCCTCGATTTCCGTGCAGCAATCTCTCTCAGAAAACTCGACCTCCTTCAGCAAACTCGACCTCCCTCCTTCAGCTCTTCTCTTCTCCTGAAAAATGAACAAGTGAAGTGCCCTTTTGCCTCCCTCATGCTTTTTGTTTACCCTAAGTGAGTTTCTTAATCCAATGGTGGAGAAAGAATCAAATCAACGGATGAGATTGAATGAGAGTGAAAATCACTTTTATTTATTTCTCATAAATAAAATCACTCACCCACTTAAATTTATCAAAAAGTGACTTTATTGTTATAAAGTCTCATTAAGTGACATTTAATGTGAGGGTCACCTTTTTCCCTCTTAAAGTGACTTTAGGCAAAAATTAAAGTCACCTAGGGAACATCTGCCTAGGTACAAAAATCAACAAAGACAATCCAAACAAGTTGAGGTCCCCCTGCAAAAACGCTCTAGCTGAAAATGCCCTCTTGTAGACAAAACAATGATCTCGAAAAAAGATATAGTTCTCACACAATATTCCGAATGCTAGGAAGCAAGAGACTTTCCAATCACCACCGAAGAACATCAGATGCAAAGCAGATCTAGAAAATATCCACAAAAAAATCTTTCTATTATTCAGATTCAAGAGACAAAGACCCATTACAAATGAGAAGCTCTCTCCTTTAAATAGGAATGAGAGAACCAAAATCCTAACCACTTTCAAAACGAGCGGCTAAGATTAAAAGGTAAAATGTTCTAATCAATGGTTGAGATGAGCTCAACATACAATACATGGATCAATATAACCATAAAGTACCATAGTGGACTAAATCACCCATAAAGAGGGTACCCCATTCAACAAGAAATAAATGAAGCACATGGTGGGTCCATGGAGTGTTAACTAACTCCCTCTGGGTGCCCCATGGCACAATAAAATAATATAATATTTTAATTTTTTGACTTTGTGCCTCCTTGAGGAAATCGTGAGCCTCCCAAAAGCTTCAAAAAATAATATAAAAATGCCCCCAAAAAAGGTGTGGGCCCAATCAGGTGCTGCAGCTGCTGGAGAAGGTGCAGAGGACATCACTCTCATCATCATGACTCATCCCATGTCATTTCCTTGCCTCAGTAGCCCAAATCGATTTCTTCAATAGCCATTTAATCATTTTTTAATCTGCCTCGAGAAACGTGAACCTGCCAAAACAACCTCCTAGGGTGCCTGCATTGTCAAACTGAGCCCACTAGGCTCTCTGGGATGGGGGTACTATGGTACAATCAAGTGGCTGCACCCCCTATGCCCCATACAACACCCTAGGAGATCCAATAAAAATATCTCTCTGCTCAGACACATCATCCTGTGAAGGAAAACTACATCTAGAGAGTAAAATGAGCCTGACCATCTCTGCAAGTGCTCGGAACTGAAAACAAACTATCTCATTAGACTCAAAGAGACCAATTCCATCTAGGGTGTATACTCATACCCCTCTCAGGTTTCTACCTAATCGTCAACCATATCTAATAGACAATATAACCATCTGTAAATGACCAGATACTAATAATATAACTCAGACTATCATCCATCTGCTGCAAGTGTTATAAGGCTAAGACATGCTCTACAACTCATTTAAGCAACAATCACAACCAGTAGCAGTCATTTCACTGGCGGTACATCAACAAAATACATATATAGGGTTTTATTTATTATTACTCAGACTAGAATTTCAGGACTATACTCACTTCATAGTTGTAGTCAATTTGTTAGTGAAGGGTGAAGGCTAAAATTGACAAGGCTAGGGCAACGAATGACTTCCTACTTAACATCATGACACTTTGGATATGGAAAGGAAAAACTCACTATAACCATATGTCGGACAAACAACAACACAAGGAATGGCAATGCCTCACAAATGGTTGAGTTGTTCAGAGAGTGTTTATTCAACTTAGACATCATGTCTACATCAAGCTTGATCCAGTTTCATTAGGATCATCAATTTTATTTCCATGGCCTTTGTGGCCTATATGTCCTTTTGGGGACTTCACCAGTGCTTAAAAGCACAACTAACTGCAGCGTTCATCCAGGACATATTCAAATTTACAAGGTCAACAATATTTGGATATAGCATATATTTAACCATTGCTTTTTTGGACCTTTTCTTATACCCTTCAAGGAGTATTTTAGCATTTCATTGCTCTTGCCCTTTTTTCACATATGTTAAGAAACACAGTTTTAGCATTTTCATTTTCCATGGGCGCATATAAACATTTTCAATACAGGTAGTACATGAGCTTTCAGTTTTAGCCAACAACATCTCAAGTGACCAGGGGGAGTTCTGCACAGTGCCAAACATTGGGACAACCGACCAGAATGATTTAGGCATACAATCCAACTCACCAAAGGCAAGTTCTGTCACCAACATAGAGCTGAGACACAATATAAACAGGGAGGTTTGTCCAACAAAGGTTCTAGCGGGCAAAGGTCCTCCATGCCACAAGTCAAGTAGTAAGTCGGGTTAAAAACAAAACTGGAAGGTAATGGATGGGTGGAGACAGTGAAAGATGAAGCCAACACTAGCAAGCCAAAACAATGGTGGGAATGACTATCTCTATTCTCCCTAAGGAGGGTAAAACCAATGAGTATGGATCAAGAACTTCCAAGTCTAAGTAGGGACATCAATACATAATACAAATACATCCAAGTCCATATAATTATGTCTGCCAGATCATGACACTATATGTTAATACATGTCACAAAGATGAATATAAGAGCAATGATAACCATAACACAATATAATACAAGCTGAGTCATAATCATGCATATAATCCATCTGAACCATCATCTGTCCAATGAGAAAGTGCTGATATAAAACTGGGCGTCAATAACTGCTCTGTAATGACTAAATGGCTACATCGGTCCTCAAATCTGAGTGTCCTGAGACTCAGTCTTGACATGGGAGAGTACAATAGTCCACAAATAAAATAATGATCCGTCAAAACTGCTCATCTCGGCATCTCATATGTAAGAGATCTGGCTGAAAAATGTACTGTATCTGAAAAATAGAATATGGTAGCCCAACTACTATGTGATAACAGGCTGGAAGAAAGAGAGAGAGAAGTGCCAAAGAATGGCTATGGAGTCAACAAAGAGCAACTAGGAGGGACTTTGTCTGAAGAGAATCACCTAAGAAAGGAGGTTGCACTTGGCTAGCCTCAATCCTCTCGATGAAGAAAGCGCCTGCAATCGATTATATAATAGTAAAAGAGACCAAGTCTCTTCTTTAATTTTCTATAGGGTGCAATCTACACAAAAGGGGTTAATATATCACAATCTGTCTAGAATAACGATACTAAATTCAACCTCCTTTTGAGCAAATTACAATAATATTTAATCAAGTAATTTACTTAAATCAAACTTTATCATACTAGGTAATAAATTAATAGCCTTTCCAAGGTCTAGCAAAAGAAGATATAATTAACAATTACACATTGATACAAGTTGCCTCATAAGAACTAGACACTCATGAATCCACACATTGAGAAGCTGCTCCACATATGACCTCCAAAGTCTTTCTTTGCTCAACAAATATTGTCTTCAAAGAGAAGCTACAATAGTCTCAAAGCCTCAAGCATCAACCAACCTAATGAAGAGAGGGGGGTGCATTTACTTAAGTAGCAAAGGATGAGAGAAGGAGCCCCCCTATGTGTCAATCTTCATGCATAAGCCCACACGCCACGTTTAAAAGCTAACTAGGGTGTAAGGATCCACCTCTAGAGTTAACTAGGAGCTCCTATGCCACCTCTAGGGACAAGTAGGGGACAAACCAACCCAAACTAAATAAAACTAGAGCTCAAGGAACCGCCTCTGTAGTTATCTAGGAGACTAGGAAGTGTGCCCGCCTAAAAGGGATTACTCCCTTCACCTACCACTATAAATCAGAGAAGTTTGTCTCTAGAGTGGAAAATTCAAAGGATTTTGTCTAGAAAAGGTGCACTAGGGTTCATGAAGGGGGATAAAGGGGTCTAATAGTTGTTTGACACCCCCTTTAATAATTTTAATACAACTTTACACCATTTACCCCCCAAGGTAGCTAAACTGACATCTAAAACTAGGAAAACATGGCCAAGAAGGTAATGCATGCAAAGAGAGTAAGGGCTACGAACACCAGCCTATGGTAGATGTATTTAGGATGCTCATTGATTTGGAGGCATGATTGAGTGAATTTGTTTTCAATAATATAGATCAGAAGGATCTATATTTATCTGAGTAAAAAAAACACTATAGAGCACCATTTACTATAACTGTCATAGTTGGGCTAGCCCTTTTATACATGTAATATAGATGTCATGTCATTTTACAATCATCGTCTTTTGACCATGGGCAAACGTGAAGAAGAAGATGAAGAATGCTTGAGATAAGCCTTGTCATTGTAAGTGATTTAGTTCTTTGTCATCTTCTGTCCTTGCAATCATTCTTATCCAAACAGGGTGGTAACAACTGTTCCATATGGGTATGTGTGCTTTTTCCTGAGAAAGCATGCGAGAACTCCAGAATCTTTAACTTGTGATTTGCAAAAACAGTTGTCTCGCCAAAAAAAATATTAGTTGTATATGAAATCATATTGATACAATCAATGAAGACGCCAATCACATAATTGAAAAGGAAATGCAAGAAATCATGAAAAGAAACTAACAATCCTAAAATAAAAAAGAACTGAAATGAAATACTGGAACGGAAAACTAATCTAATTTATGAGCAAGAGTATGCTAAGTAAAATCAAATATCCAATGAAGCTACCTCAGCATCTCATGAATAACAAAGCCTCTTCCCTTTTGCTTGGTCATGGACTAAAACAAGGCAATATCAATCATCATATGTAAGTATGCTGAAATGTCCATGAGGTCATGGGCATGCACAATATCATCAAAACCTTGCCAACCATGGCAAGTCTTCCCATAAATCTCCTCTATCCAACATTGGATGGGACTCGTATAAACATCATCATCATGAGGTTGTCCATCTAAATTTGCAATATCATCATACAAAATCTCAAGGAGAGAGAGCTTGGGCTCCTCCAAGACAAGATTAGATCCAACAAAGAATGAAAATGAAGAAGAGTAATGATTTCTGTGCTTGAGCATGAAACTTTGAGCAAAAAAAGATGGTTGAAAATGACCAAAACACCTATATAAACAGCGGCATTTTGCTGCTCCAGAATATGATCAAGTTAGCATTCATCATAGAAGAACATGACTGAGAAAATTGCCCTATGTTTGCATTAGGAGAGGGAAAACAAGACTGCCCCAAATCTACATGTGAAACTTCTTCGGCTACTTAAAATCTGCAATAATCATTTTGGAAGAAGGATGGAAATGATGACTCATATCTGCCGTAGAAAATTGGCTGCCCCAAATATGCATCATGAGAATATGTACATGGCTGGAAATGATCATGGCAAATATCCTGAAAAAATCCAGGGTCTTCAAAATTGACATTTTCCTCATGATATGAATCATAGCTGGGCATTAAAAACCATAGTCATTTTTTATACCCATTTAATTCTTTTGACTCAAGATGTGCTCTACTTGGAATGAGGGCAATAATACCTTCAATAACCTTCTCAATCTTGCCCTTTTTTTCATCATGCCAATGATGGAGAAACATTTTGAAAAGATCTGCAATAGAAGAAATTTCTTTGCAACTTGTTATCCACTTATTTGTACCATAGTTGGATTAGCTGAGGAGCCGCTGGTTGACAAACATGTCCAATGTTTGATTCCAGTGTATCAGTTGATCCGTCTTTATGTCTAGCCAATTTTGGCTAGCCAATTTTTCAGTTGAATAATTTTGACCATGGCCCCGCAGGGTTTGTAATAAAATGTGCTAGTAGGGTGTTTTGAGTGGTTTGGTCTCCTAAGACGTAGAATCTCAACTAAGGTATTCCAGGGAGTTTTTTTTGCCCTTGACAATTATGATTTGCTTATAGCCGAGTATAATTGACGAGGTTTTCTCGCGCTTCCTTCAAAGTTGGAATGCTCGATTTTGAATTCTGGGCCTTGGGGGGTTATTAGAGCCCAACTAAGTGTATATAAACCTACTAGGCATTATTAGAATAGAGCATGGTCATGTCCTAAGTCAATAGGACCTTCAAAAATTTTCTGAATTTTTTTTTCCGGATGGGTTAAAAAATTATTTTTTATTTTTTTAATTATTTCTCTAAGTTTTTTGATTAATTTTTCCATAAATTAAATGGAAAAATTCCGTTTGTAATACGTTAGTCATCCGGACCCCGAATTCAGTGATTGAAGGCTCTAACCTTAACCCAAAAATCATTCTTGATTGGCCAGCCAGTTAGATCCAACTTTCAGATTATCAATCGAACACATAATGCACATTTTCTCAAAAAAGTCATTTTTGGGGAAAAAATGGAGTTTTTATTAAAAAATGATTATTTTGGAGAAAATTCAAAACTCTCCAAATTAATCCAAATTTAGTGAAATAAAAGGCTAAATGACATCTCAATGGGCATTTATGATGATTGGAGTTATCATAACTCAGCTTCAATCAACATTCAGTGAGCAATAAAGATATATTCAGTTAACGGGCTTGTCATCTCCAGTTAAACTCCTGAATTGGATGAGATGGATAACACTCATTGGTTTGATGATTTGATCGAGGCAGAGACTGATGATTACACCAGCAGTGGCCTCTCTAGACCTAGCAACAGCTCCTTCATACCTAAGAGGCGCCTTCACCTACCAGCTCACGCCCCTCTTCATCATTCATGCCCCTCTTCCTCAGGAGGGTGTCATCCACACGTGTGGGCTCAATAATGGCTTGAATTCAGTGCTTAGGGTTGGAGTGGGGGTGCCTTGCATAGGTGGAGGCCTCCCCTCACTTCGAACTCATCTTCTTCAGGTATGGTCTTTCAGTGGTGGCCGGTCCGGTTAGGTCTGGTTTTCCGGTTTTAGGGTTTTGGGTTCTTCTTTCATTGTATAAATAGAGGCTTCTTTAGCTCTATTTGGATGGATTTTTGTGTAGAGAAACTCTGTCCAATCTCTGTAAATGCTTGTTGCTTTATGCAACCGTGGAATAAATTTTAAGGCTTTGGAGGCTCATGTGGTTTGTAAAATGTGGATGAATGCTCTTGGCGAATGAGGCGATTGTGTTTCAAATTCTCTCCTTTCATGCTTATGTTGGTTAATGACTCATGCGTTAGAAGGATTCTGTAAGCACGTAAGATCAATTATTTGAAGTTTCAATTTAATTGTTTATGGTTTCACTCTTAGAAATTGAAAGTAGCATTGGTTATTCAGTTATATGATATGCTCTTTTATATTTCAATTGGTAAAACATACATGATCTAATCCATCTTTTGGCAAGTGTTTGAGTTGAATTTGTGCATATCACTTCATCCAATCAAGTAGGAGTTCGAGCTCAGGTGCATCCTCTCCTCTTGAAGTCAAGACAACTTCCGGAAATTTCAAGCTTCAAGGAATCCAAGCATCATCAGGAAAAGCCATAGGTTTGAATGTTTTTTTTCATTTTTCTTCATCTTTCAAAGTTTAAGAAATTTTTACATTCTTGGGTTTAGAGCAAGGTTTGGGCTAAAGTGAACATTCATTCACCAAACTTTATGCCCCTGTTGGTTGTCTCGTCTTCAATTTTCAGCCATCTTTTTCTTTTTATTGCAGCTCTTTCTTCTCCTCTTTTGCTGTCCACTTTTGCCCTCTTTCTTCACTTTTTGCAGCCCTCTTTTGTCCTCTTTCTTCACTTTTTGCAGCCCTCTTTTGGCCCTAATTTGCAGCCTCTTTTTCACTTTTTTGCAACCACTTTTTGGGCCCTAGTTTCAGCCTTCTTCACCACTTTTTGCAGCCCTCTTTCTTCAATTTGCAGCCCCTTTTTCACCTTTGCTTTCAGCCTTTCTTGACCTTACTTTGTTCTCTTTTCACCCCTTTTTCACTTCTCTTTTTCGTAGCCTTTCACTCCTCCTTTTTCCTTCCGGTTTTGGTAAGGGTTGGGTTCGTTTTTTGTCACTAAGTTTGTAGATCTAGTTTCAATTTGTTTTTATAAACTAACACCATAACGAGTTAGTGTTCAAAGCTCTTAGTTTCAGGCAGGTGAAGGAGAGCCCAAAGGCTAAAAGCAAGCAAGAGCAAAAAGACCAAAACATCTCTCTCCTCTTTCTTCCCCTTCTCACCATCTGCTCATTCAAGAAGGAGCTGAACATAACAAATCGTTGTAAATTATTAATAAAAAGGCTAGTGGGAGCAAGCCTCCCATCTTTTCTACTTCCCCTATTTGGGGGAAGTGTGTCTTGTGTTCCTTTTCATGTTTTCTTAGTGTAGTTTTAACTTTAAGCACTTAGCTTAGTTCTCTTGATTAGACTTAGTTTTTATTTCCACTAATTGCTAGTTGTTCATTTAGTATAATTACTAATTGCTAGATTAGATTTTATTACTTGCATTGTGGTGTATCTTTCTTTATAATTGTTAATCTTAAAAAGAACCAAAATCTCTCGAATCTCACCGTAAGGTGGATCAAGAGTGCTCTCTGTCGAAGAGTTTGTTTAACTGTCTTTCTTTTATTTTCATGCATTCTACTGTTTGCTAGTTTAACTAATTAATTAATTAAGTCTCTTGAACTTGTCAGAATTCAAGTCAAGGGCACTCTTTATCGGAGAGCATTATTAGATTTGCACATTCTTGCATTAGGCATTTAGATTAGAGAAGTTTCTTGAACCTTTGTCATAAGACAAGGTCAAGAGCACTCTCTGTCGGAGAGTTTTAATTAACTAATTTAATAAAACTTGCAACACCCCTTTAATTAATTAACTCCCTCCCTTCCTTGCCAGAGTATGCTCTGACCGATCTCAGATCGGAGTACCCAGAAACGACACTAGATCTTTAACCCTGCAAGACTAATTTAATAAAACTTAACACCCCGTAACCAACGCACTGGCGTTGTAGGGAATTTTCCAAAGTACTTCCTAGTAGAGGCCCCGTAATCCTGCTGTCTAAGCTTCTCAGCTAGCTGGTCAATCTTTGCGATACCAGCCTGGGATACTGGGCGGGCTCAACATGTCTTCAACGGAGGAAACTTAGAATATTCTCCCGGCTTTTGACAAACCTTTGTTGGCACCCAGATTAAGAGCACATAAAATCCTTAAAACCCACCAAGAGCATTCGCACAATCTAATACTCACTAGTTGGATTCCTAGACTTATTATTTTATTTTGCGCATTTCAGTATCATTGACTCCATAAGGCACTGATCCTTGATTAAATCTGCATAGCTATCTTATATTGATCAATTGTCTTTGGTTCATTATAATTGCTATCACTGAATACTTAATTAAAGTCTGGAATTTTTACTTATCTTTTTAATCTTTTGTTAGCAACGTGGATTGCTTTTGATTATGTGTCATATTCATAATAAGTAAACGTCTTCAAATCATAATAACTCCTAAACAACACCCATCCGCATCCGCAACCTTTTAAAAAACACTTTAACAAATTAAGAGCCTTAGAAAACTCTTTTGTTAGGGACTACCCCCCTTGGCTTCGTTAGGAGTTAGCCTAAATGGAGGAGCTAGGAGTAGGTGACAGTACCTGGCTCTGTGCTTGCCCCCAAGGTCACACCTCTCCCACTTTCTCAAGTGAGGAGACGACTTTCATTAGATTTCTGTTGCTGGTGTGCAGTCGACGGATAACATCTTTTGGCTCCGTTGCCGGGGACAAATCTTTTTGTTCCTGGACGACCTATGTTTCTTTTAGTTTTTTACCTTTTTTCCCTTTTTGGTAGATTTTTAGTCCAATCACTTTCCGAAATTAGACTTAAGTCCACGTGGCGACTCCACTGTCAGTTAACACCTCAAGGTATTCTACTAGAAGAAACTCTGAAGGTTTGTTCGATTTCATCCCTGACCATGAAAAAGTCTATAGGAGGAGACTGAACAAACTAGCTTCTCGTAGGATCCTTGCAGAACTTGGATCTGAGTCTGTTTCAGACATCCACCTTTTATTTCCAGAAAACTTAGAAAATTTGCAAAACAATAACTGTTTCCTTGACACAATGGGTGAGTTCTTTACTCAACTCAACTTTACTAAGATAGCAGGTCAACCTCATGACATTCTTGAAAAGGCTATCGACAAACTTATGACATATAATGGCACTGATGCCTTTGTCTCTGCTGAGCAACATCTCAGAAATTTCTCCAGGCACTGCGGGTCTTATGTTAGGGTGCTGATAAACATGAAGATGTATACATGACCTTGTTTGCTTTGTCTTTGGATGGCAAGGATGGCAACTGGCATGATAATTTGCCAAACAATTCTTTTACCACCATAGCGGACTTCAAGACTACTTTCCTTGGAAAGTTTAGCAGTAAAAAGGAACCTAGACTTCTAGTAGCAGCTTTGACTAGCATGAAGAAATCTGAAACTGAAACAATGGATGAGTTCAATAATAGGTTCACTGAGTTGGAAAATTCCATCCCTGCCACTTATTCTCCTCTTGCAGCTTCTGTTTTGGATTATTACATTGAAGCATTAAGTGGCATGATCCAGTACCAAATTAGAGACAAGGAGCCGACGACTTTACTTCTAGCTCAGGGTTTAGCTGTCAAAATTGATAAGAATATGCAGTCTTCAGGAGAGTCAAACATCCAAGGTTACTCTAGGTCATCCGTTCCTCTTAAAAATGTTGAACCTAAAGGGAAGGAGCCGTCAAACGAAGCTTATGAGAAAAAGCTCACGGACCTAACTGAGAAAATGCAAGAAATGGAAAGGAAATACTTAGCGCAGATTAAGGAAGTTTAGAATAGGGTCATAACAATTGAAAGAACGCAACCTCCGCCACCTCTTAGAACTTTCCCTGCAAGGCAAACATGGCAGAGAAAGAATCCCAACCATGAGCAGAGGCCTCCTCATCAGCTAGAGGCTACTAATATGGTTGAGCCTTACAAACCATTCTGCAGGGCGTGCAGAGATTTCCATGAAGAATCTTCTTGCTATTATGCATGCTATATTCAGGAGCATGGTTTTCCAGAGGGTTGTGGTCCTAAAGCATCATCAAGCAAGCCTGAGTACATAAACTATGTATATGACATGCATGATATTTCTGGAGAAAGTTGGAGAGAGGCAAAACAATATTCAAGAGAGCCTGAGTACATTAACGCAGTTGGATAGCTCCATCCTGTCACCACAGAAACTGGGGGTCAAGTCGAAGATTATAATCAACAATTGGATAACCTCACTAAAAACTTTGGTACTAATCCTACAAATGAGCATAATGTTGATAGTTTGGAAGGTTTACTACCTTGTGACCTTTTTTCTGAAGAAGATGACTATGATCATGAGGTGGGATATAGCCAGAGATGTGATACAAGTGAGGAAGAATCCCTTACATATGAGATGGATGATAACTACGAGACTTTAATGGAAAATCAAATCTTAGAAGTTTCATGTGATGAGAGTCCTCCATGCTCTCCACTGGATGACAAATATTTGGAAAGTTGGGTCCCATGTGATATCTTTGAAACCCAGCTTTTCGAAGAAGATTGTTTTGAGCAGAATGAGGAGTGTAGCCAGGGACTTGATACTAGTGATGAGGCATCTCTCATATCCGACATAGATGGCGATGATGATTATTGGACTCTTATTGAAAATCCAACCTATGATATTTTTTAAAATATTTTCGAGAATCTCATCTATGATGTGTCCAGCGAGGGGAGTGTTTATTCTGAGACTTATGAAAGTTGTAAAGAAGAACAGTTAGAGTTTTCATATGAGCAGTCAGAATTGTATCTGAGTATCTGTAATAAGGACTTGAAAAAGCAGTGCGGTGAAGAATCAGATGGGATACAACTAGTTGAAGTTTTTTCTCAACCATTGTCTTCACATATAGATGTTCCTTATGTTTTGGAGCAGCTTGGGGCTTATACAACGAGTTATTATTTGATAAGCCTTGATGATTAGCATGATGGAGTAGTCCACCTGTCGCATCATCTCAATTTGTATATCAGCGCTATCCAGTCATGGATAGAAGCAGCCTCCGTGAGAACCTACTAGTTTGGGAAGAAGTTTGACGACATTATTCATGCCTATGATTCCCTATCCAGCCCGCCCATTCTGTATCATCACGTAGGTTTGCATTTTCTGGAAATTGTGTCCTTACTTTGGCTGGTATACCAAATAGAAGGCAAAACTTTTTTATATTAATAAAATGCTTAGGTGGCTACACTGGATCTATGATTACACCTAACCTTTTGTGTATCATGCTTAGAGTAGGAAAATAGGCTCCTTAAAGTGAGCGTTTACTTTAGCATTTTTCTTTATGTACTTAGAAATAAATAAATTTTTTAGTGAAGTTTTTTCTTTGAATAAAGCAACTTTTGGATCATTGGCTCTTTTTCATGAAACTTGTGCTACTAAGGTTTTCTTGTCAAGTTGAGATGTTTTTACAGGATATGGAAACCAGAGATTCTGGGGTTCTCGTATGCTCTCCTTGCATAAGAGACTAGATCGAGCACACGTCCCGTAGTTGGAGCCAGTTGTTATCCACTTATTTGTACCATAGTTGGATTAGCTGAGGAGTTGCCGGTTGACAAACATGTTCAATGTTTGATTCCAGTGTATCAGTTGATCCGTCTTTATGTCTAGCCAATTTTGGCTAGCCAGTTTTTCAGCTAAATAATTTTGACCATGGCTTCGCGGGGTTTGTAATAAAATGTGCTAGTAGGGTGTTTTGAGTGGTTCGGTCTCCTAAGACGTAGAATCTCAACTAAGGTATTCCAGGGAGTTTTTTGCCCTTGACAATTATGCTCTTTTGGATGACAAGTTTGTCAATATTTGTTGGAAGTATGTCTAGGATCAGCATTCGGCATTTTTCAAGGGCAAATTATCGACGAGCAACACTGTTCAGAAACTTATGCTATCTAGTGCTTTCTGCTTTCTTGGGATTTTGGCATTGCTTTAGAATCACTGCATTGTTCACTATTTGGAGGTTCACATGCAAATATTTTTTTTTCAACTAGGTCAGTTTGTTTCGATCTTTTTGTCATGTTTGGTGGGAAGAGGTATGTATGCACTTGCGAGTAAAATGAGATCTACTGATTAAAGATTCTAAATTATTAGATGCTTCAGCCTATTCTGATTTTATTTCTGCCCTAGTAGCGCTGAGTAAAAAGATACGATCCATCTTTTTATATATACCCATTTGCCTTTATTTTCTTATTTGTAAATATATTTCTGTTAATATAAGATACTTTCAAAGAAAAAAAGATGCCTGTTTGAAACGTTTAGAAATTAGAAGTAAGCACCTTTTTTTTCGACTAACTGTTTGGTATAATAATTAATTGAACAGGTTGTTCAATTGGAGAAATATGTCGCTGAGCCAGTGAACTTACCTGGAGGCCTTAGTTTGCTCAAGGTATAAGCTGTTAACAACTATGTATAGCATTTGAGACACCAAGACACTATGCTGCTCAGATGGTCTATTTCAAGCCAGGCTTTTATTGTTACTACTCTTTGTTTTTCTTTATTGTTCGATGCTTTTAACTGGATTAACTTTAATTGATCTTAAGGTTAATTTGCTTGCAGGGACGTGTAAACACTGCTGATGTATTTGGAGTTTCTAATTCAGATCTTGTTCCTGGGAAATATGAAGGTGCAAAACTAGTTTTTGCCACCAACGGAGTTTCTTTTTGATTTATGGTTGCTTTATTGGATTGTATTTCCTTTAATTCTAAGATAGGATACTGCAGCAATTTAAAAGCATTTTCGTTTTCTGACAAACAGGGGGCCTGAAACTGTGGGAAAGCTCAACAGATCTAGTCAATGCATTGAAACACGAGATTCAAGATGGCCAGTTATCATTCAAGGGCAAGAAAGTTTTGGAGGTAGTAATTTTCCAAGTGAGGGTTTTAATATTTCAACTTTTCCCATCCATAACAATGTTGTGTCCATGTCTACATTTGGCCATCATAATGTCATGGTGAATGCTTTTACTTCATCTACATGCTCATCTTTAAATACTTGTATGGTCATTATTTCAAGACTCTTAGTTCATAATTTTTCTTTCTATTTATATCAGTGTGGCATTTGCTTAATGCTCTGTGTCTCAGTATTTTTAGAACCCTGAGACTGACTTATTTGCTTAGTTCACGCTCTGTGAAATTTGTTTATGATATGTCTGATTGTATTTCTTTAAATCCATCATAAAGGCATTTGTTGTGGTGTTTCTTCAACAATCGCATGGTAATATATTTCCTTGCACATTTTCAGGAAACCTAGTTGGAAACATGAAACGCTTAAAGTTATAATAATGAATACTGACTACATTATATCTTATTGCCTTATATGTTTATCTTTCTATAAAAGACATTTTCTATTACAAAGCTCAAAGCAATTTCTTTTACATTACTTGAAATATATATGCACTAAATATGTACCAACTTAGATCCATATTAACTGCAGATCTATCAAATATCAAGAGAAATCGAATCCCTAAGGTGCAAATATTTCCTTATGTTTTTGCACTGTTAAAAAGTTTGCATCTTCAGGGGGCGCTCGATAGATTGAGGCTAGGGTGAATTTACGCAGGTTTATATATATTTCATTAACATAAAATGACCAACTTAATACTACTACTAGTAGAGTATATTATTTCTTTCATTTTTTTATATGTTAAAAGCTGACATGACTCAACATTAGACTCTCTCACTTGTGACAATGTGCCCCATACTAGGCTGTAGAATGCACCTCTTGACATAAGTAACATACATACATACATTATATATATGTATGCATATTTGAAATCCAGCATAGATCCTTGTTAATATTTTCTTTTCCTTTATTTGAGGGGGTTTAGTTGGTAGCCACTCACTGCATGAATACATACATTTATTTTTACAAGAAAACAAACATATTACCTATTCAAGTAGAACTGAAAATACTATCCTCAAGTGCCCAGGCACGATCTACTTAAAATATCTGTAATGGAAGCTACACCCACAGTCAACAATTTAAAAAAATACAATGGTCCTGAAATGGCATCTATGCCCACCATCAGCAAGTTTCTAAAAAAACTAGTGTCCTATAAAGACACTCACATGTAGTCATGGGTTTTATCTGAAACAGTTCAACCCATCAAGTCTAATATTTATTGACTACAGTAAAATAGAGCAATACACACTGTCAGATTTCAAAGTTGACAGTTCCTTGTGGAGATCAGGTGTTGCTCACTAAATTCATCTATAACAGAGTGACCTTCATCCAGCAGCAAAGCATCTTTGGAAAGATAGTCTGCAAATTGGTTCAATTCTCGATATATATGAGTGAATTTGATCCATTGGAAATGTCCCAAAATATCCTTCATGTGTACAGCCAGCTGTAGAAGACCATTACTTTGCACCTGACATTCAGCCTTCATCCATTGAATAGTTAAAGCACAATCCTTGAACACTTGAAGCTACAAAATATTCCTATCAATTGCCAGCTGGAAAAGATAAAATAGTGCTTTAAAGTCACCCAAGTTGTTTGTCCTACAGCCTAAATTTTCTTTGCTAGTGAAGTAATGGTTATCTTAGAGTTAGAGTACAAACCCAAGGCCGCATTGTTGACCTTTCCCTGACAAGCTCCGTCGAAGAAGCTCCAAGCGATATTTTTATCTATGTTAATGTCACCAATAACATGACTAGGCTTTGGGGGACTGCAGATCTGGTAAGAGTTTAATAATGAAAGCTCTTGTAATTTAACCTTAAAAGCAGGCACCTGAACCTCCTGAAATAGACATGCATTCCATGCCAACCAAAAACCCCAGTTAATCAAATATAGAATGGCCCTGTTATGCCACATACTTATTTTTGACTTATTTTGTTACTGTATTCCAGATTATTATGGTCTATTTTTACTATTGCTGGGACCTTCCATATGATATGAGTGATGAGATGATGCTACCACTGTTGAATAATGTAACCTCGGAAGATATTCTTGTTGTACTTTTATTTTATTGTTGTTGTACCTCCTTCGGGAGATGTTATTGATGTACTTGGTCATGTAAAAGTCTTGAAAGGATCAATGTAAACCTTCCGTTGTAAGTCGGGTCAATAGTACCCAAAAGAAATATTATATAAATGTTATTTTGAATCTCCTTAGACAAGTCGGCCCAGTTAGGGAAAAAGGTCACACACTTGATGTGTATAAATAGAGAAGGCGCACCTCTCATTTGGACACACTACTACTAAAGCAAGTGCGCAAGAGAGAGAGGGAAGAGGTTTGCTGAAGAGAAGAAGAAGCTGCTTTTGTCTTTGGGGATTATCTTATCTTGGTTTGGCATTGCACTTGGTGATAGAATTTATACCAAAGAAGTTGTTGGGTTTTCTCCCTTGTGGTTTCCCAGAGGAAAATCTTTGTGTTCTTTTGTGTTGATGTGCTCGTCTTTCTTTCAGTGATCCTATTGCCATGGTTACGATGAAGTAGTGCTAATTGTTTGAAGATCTAATGGAACCATTAAAATTCTAACATGGTATCAGAGCTACCCTGAAAGAAGTCTTTGTGCAGTTGAAATTGACGAAAGTTGGAAACTAGGGTTTTCTATTCCGAGCACTTCCCTGAATAGATAAGCTGAAAAGGGAGGTTCATCTAACACGCCCTAGGAGGGTGCATATTTCTATGGAGGCAATTTCCAGTTCTGTGGATTTTCAATTTTTGACCTAACACTGCTGTTGAGAAAACTAGGGCATCAAATATTTTGCAGTTCTGTCCATAGATTTGGGAAAATGAGTACATTGCTCAACTCGCCTTGGCACATAAATTTTCATTTCTTTCAACTTAACACTCTGCTGGTCACTGTATTAATTTTAACACTCTGCTGGTCACTACGTTAAGGTTGGTCATTGAGATGTCATACCAAATGTCATGTACAAGAATAAATAAAGTGCAGGAGATACAACATTAAGAAATCACAACCATTATTTGGATTTGCTTTATACTCAGATAGCTCTGAGTTTGATCTTGTCATCGAAGGGACAAGTCAAACAGGGTAAACCATATACGTACCTTGAGAGAGAGGATTAAAGCAAACAGAAACAAACCTCAGACTCCTAGCCAACAGAAAGAGAGGTTTCAATCAAAAGCACAGGCTTGGGTAATTCAGCGAGACCCAAAACATTCATGCTAAGGACATAGTCACTTAGCACAAGAGGCAGTCAATCATACTGAGCACAATCATATTCTCTGACAATCATGTTGAGAAATCCATAGTCCACGCTTGAAGGGTAACCTCACGGTCACTCAGGGGAAGGAACTCAGCACACATAGGTAAAACCCATAAGAACTCACGTTGAGATAAACCACAGGGACAACTCGTGAGGTAAGTCCATAATAAATCACACAGAGGTAAAACAGGGTAAACTAGTGAGAGCAGAGATCACAGTGGAGTGAAATCGCAGAGGATAAACCCCTGAAGTGACCAGTGAGAGAAAATATCACGGTGGGTGAAATCGCAGAGCATAAACCCGTGAAGAGACCAGCGAGAGAGCAGAGATCACGATGAGTGAAATCGCAGAGCATAAGCCCGTGAAGAGACCAGGGAGAGAGCAGAGATCACGGTGGGTGAAATCGCAGAGCATAAACCCGTGAAGAGAATCGAGACCGACAAAGATCACAGTGAGTGGAACCGAGGATAAAGTTGCAACTGACGAATATCACGGTGAGAGGAACCAGAGAGAAAACCGTGAAGAAAATCGCAGAGGTCAATCACGAAAAGGAGATTGCGGAGGTCAGCCCGTGAAAGAGCGCAGAGCCAAACTCGTGAAGGAGAGTTGCAGTCAACCTCGTGAAGGGGAACCCTAGCAGCAAACCCGAGAAGGAATATCACTGAGGTATTCCCGTGAAGATAATTAAAGCAGTCATAGAGTTACGGGGGTGATGGAATCAATTGTGATGATAGCCAAGGTAAGATATGGATGATATATAAATTGAATGATACACTTAGGTTTAATTAGGAACAATAATAAAGTGGTCCAATAAATAGTTCAAGGGTAAATACAAAACCATAAAATAAATGGTTTTATAAAAAGGTCAATAAGTTAAATTAAATGGACTAAGGGTCTTTATTAATAAAACCATAAATAAAACCATACAGTAAAACAAGACTTAGGATAGGATAAAGTGGTCAACAATAAAACCACAAATAAAATGGTCAAGAAGTAAAGGTAAGAGGTCCAACGATTTAATTAATAAAATCATAAACAATAAGTGGTCCAACGGTGCTTTAGTAAAACCATAAGGTAAGTACACTTAGGATAGTGTACCAAATAAAATCCATAAAGTAGGAGTCATCATAATCAAAGGTGTACACAAGTAAGAGTGCTAGGACCAAGTAAGGTAAAGGACCAAGAGTCAACAAGGGCACCAAAACCCACACAACCATAAGATTAAGGTGAACCAAAAGGGTGACATGCATTCATCAAAAAGACCAAAGACTTTGAACTTTTCTCTCTCTCAAGGTACAATGTTTTATATATACTTTTGTCATCACTGTATAAGGGGAAGATCCAAATGGATGGTACGATCCTTTTGTCCTTAACATTGCTCCGAAGAAGTAGGTACTAGGGACATCGTCAAGGGGTGGCCAATCTCTTGAGAAGCAACCTAGCAATAACCGATTAGGAGGGAGGACATCATTATCTCCCATTCTTGACGAATGGTTTTCAACCCTAGGCTGAGTTTCAGTCTCACACTAAATAATGTTGATCAACTCAGGACCCTAACCGTGTCCTCCATTCTCTCGGAGAATGGTTCTCAGTACTAAGATGAGATTCAGTCTCACACTTAAAGTTGATCAACTACCTACTGGACTTTCTAGGACATCGCGTCCCTGGTTTAAGACCAGAATATGTCTATGCCTCTATCTGCAGGATCTACTTGGACATTGCGTCCCCGGTCCTAGACCAGAATACCCTAGAGGCACATAGGGTATTCTAGTCTAGGACATCACGTCCCTCGTCCTATACCAAAATACCCCATGGCATCAACTTTCTTGGTCCTAGACCAAGAACCCCACGAGACTACTGGGGCCCTAGAGTACCTTCTAGGATCTTACTCTGTCGTAGTCAATTGACTAGGGTACCATCCTCTCTCAGAATGGGTCTCGCAGCTGCACAAACTTTAACATAAAGTGCTTCTTATACTAGAAAAGCATGACTTGGAAAACTATGTCAAAGGAGAAGTTGCAGAGCCAAAGGGAGATGAGGACAAAGCTAAGCATAAGAACTTGGTCAAAGCCAAGAGGATTATTGCAGATTCCGTCAAGGATCATTTGATCCCACATGTATCCTCCTTGAAGACTCCTAAGGAGATGTTTGATGCTTTGACCAACTTGTATGAAGGAAAATATCAATAGGAAGATGACCTTGAGGACTCAACTTAAGGGGGTGAAGATGCAAAGTTTAGAAAACTACAATCTTACTTCATAAGGGTTTCCCAGATCAAAGAACAACTAGAACCCATTAGAGACAGTGTTGAAGAAGCGGAAGTGGTGATGACTACCTTGAATGGTCTCCCAAGATCACAGGAATCTTTTATTCAAGGAATTTGTGCGAGAAGAAGGTTCACCAAATTCAGTAGGCTATGGGAGGAATGCACTCAAGAAGAAGCTCGATTGATAGCCAGAAAAGAGAAGATGGGTGAAGATGACCATTAAGCCCTAATAGCTCATGCCAAGAAGGGAAAGACTAAGAAAGAATGACATTCTCACAAGCGTAGAAGACCTCAAAAGAAGGACTACTCACAGTTTAGATGTTTTCACGTGTGATGAGAAATGACATCTTACAAGAGATTGTCCCAAGAAGAAAGGAAAGAAGAAGAGATACCATGCTCACGCTACAAAAGATGATGAATCAGTTAAGAAGAGAGCTAGAGAAGACTCCTCTAGTGATGAAGAGTATGTCTTGATTTCAACACTCATAAGTATAGTTACCCATGGTAGCAATGTTTGGCTTGTAGATAGTGGTGCTTCCAAGCACATGACTGGGTTCAAGGATTCCTTCACCCACATGATAGAGGAAGATTCACCTCACAAGGTGAAACTTGGAGATGACTATCAATATCCCATAAAAGGGGTAGGACAAGCATCCTACAAGCTAGACTCAAGAAAGACTATCAAGATGAAAGATGTTCTCTATGTACTAGGATTAAAGAAGAATCTCCTGTCCATTTCAAGCCTTGAAGCGAAAAGATTTCGAGTTGCATTTGTTGATGGCCAAGTTCTCATGTGGCCTAAAGGAAAGACCTTTGATGATGCAATAGTAATTGGAGAGCAAGAGGGAGGCTTGTACAAATTGAAGGGCCAACGAGAACAAGCATTGGTTCATGAAGCAATAGAACCAAGTGAACTATAGCACATGAGACTTGCACATATACACTACAAGGCATTACCGATCGTAAGAAAAATGGTGACGGTTCTACCAGAGCTCCAGACAAAACATGAAGGTGTGTGCAAAGGATGTGCATAGTGGAAGAATGTGAAGAAACCTTTTCCAAGCAGTGATAGCAAAGCGGAGGAGATCTTGGAGATTGTACACTCAGACATATGCAGACTCATGTCATCCAACCCTCTAAGCGAGTATGCATATTATGTTTCTTTTGTAGATGATTACTCCCGCAAAACTTGGATTTACTTTTTGAAGACAAAGATGAAGTGTTTGGTAAATTCAAAGAATTTTAAGTCCTTGTAGAAAATCATATTGAAAAGAAAATAAAGATCTCGAGGTCAGATAATGGTGGTGAATTTACTTCAGAAAGTTTCAAATCTTTATATAAAGAATTAGGGATTAAGAGGGAATTGAGCACTCCCTACAATCCACAACAAAATGATGTTGCAGAGAGAAAGAACAGGACAACAATGGAAGCAATGAAAGCCATGATCCATGAATCAAGATCTTCCGATGCACTTATGGGCCGAGGTTGCCAAAACAATAGTTTATGTCTAGAACAGAACACCGTATTGTGTACTAGAGAACAAGACTCCATTGGAAGTATTCTCAGGAGAGAAACCGAAAACTAGCTATCTCAGAATATTTGGTTGCCCAGTTTATATTCATATTCCAAAAGAGAAGAGAACAAAGTTGGATCCTTCAGTAAAGAAGGGCATATTTGTTAAATACAATGATACATCGAAGGCTTACAGAGTCTATATATTGGGATTCAAGAAGAAAGAGACTAGCAGAGTTGTTACCTTCGATGAGGATGCAACCTTCAGTAGATCAAGGAAGATTCACTATGACGAAGTACATGAAGAAGAACTTGAAGTTCCCATAGTCAGAGAGTGATGGAGGAGAGGACTTCAGAAGAACAGGAGGACCATGATATGACTGAGCCACAGAGATTGGTAGATCCACCCCGAGAGGTGAACACACACAAGCAAAGGCCAGCTTGGGCACGAGAGATCATCCCAGATGCAAAGAAGTATGGTGCTCCAGACGAGACTTCCAGAGAAAGTAAGAGATCTCGACCATAATCCAGTTATGTGGCATTATTGTGTGACATCATTGATGCAGCGCCTTCCAGCTATGAAGAAGGAGCCGAGAAGAAAGAGTGGAAGGATGCTATGATCGAAGAGTACCAATCGATCATGAAGAATGATGTCTAGGACGTGGTTTCGAGCACCGAAGGGAAGTCAATAGTGTCTTCCAAATGGATCTACAAGATCAAGCATGCAATAGATGGCAACATTGAGAAATACAAGGCAAGATTTGTGGCTTGTGGCTTCTCCCAGAAAGAGGGCATACTAACGAGGACACATTTGCTCCTATAGACAAATACACTTCGATTAGAGCTATTCTTGCAATAGCTGTAGTGATGAAGTGGAAGGTACACCAGATGGATGTAAAGACAACCTTCCTGAATGGTGTAGTAGAAGAGGAAGTGTATGTGTAGCAACTTCTAGGATTTGAGACATTTGATAGAGAGACACATGCGCAAACTGAAGAGGGCCTTGTACAGTTTAAAACTGTTAGAAAGTGACAACAAGGAAGGTCTTCCTGCATGCATGTGTCCTTGCATGCAGAAGACTCAAAACAGGAAGCTAGTTGTATTTAATCTACTTTTCCTAAGTTTACTTTGGAAAATAAATTAAAGTGATCTAATAAATGATTGACTTTATGAAACACTTTTTATAAAGTGTAAGTGAAAATATTTAAGTGATGGCCAGATCCCAATCTCATAGGAGGATCTCATCCATAGATCTATAGTGAGATTAGGTTTTTCGCTTAGCATTGAGTTATAAGTGAAAGATCAATTGGTGGAGAGGACAATTGCATTTCGACAGAGACAGAGGAAAATAAGCAGAGAGAGAGAATCTTTGCGAAGAAGACAGAGGAGCAACAATCCATAATTTGCACAGGAGATAGACAGGAGGATTTCGCGGGACCGTACAATTGTACAACAGTGGGTCGTACAAACCGTATAGTAGGCCGTACGGATCCGTACGACAGGTCGTATGGATCCTGTTGCCCATCTATTTCGACTAGGTGGCAACTTCATGTACATTACCGATGTACATTATTGTGCATTTGTACCATGGAAAAATTTATGGATTTTTCACTCCTGCAGAGCAATTTGCCCCTTGTACACGAAATGCCCGCTCCCCTACGTGGGATAATTAATGTAACTTTATATGTCAGCTTGGGTCATTCCTCTAAGGATGTCACCATGGACTTTATTATCAGGGAAGTCCCTTTCATCGAGTGTTTTTTTCCCCTTCCAGTTGATTTTGTCATTTAACAATTTTAATTGGTTGGGTTTTTCACTCACCAATCCTCCAAAGTGGTGAATTGGCGTTCTGATAATCAAACCCATGAGGTGGCTAAGGTTTCAAGTTGTTGTCCATGACCATGCTAGCCATATCTTGTAGTATTGCGGAATTTCATTAGGATTTTAACTTTTATTTTGATTTTTCCTAATTAATTGACTTTACGATTTGGTGGTTAATTAATTAAGTTTTTATGTTATAATGTAATCTCTTGAACCTTGGCATTTTGTAATAGGGGCTATGAATGCAAATGAAAATGCTATGACACCCCCTAAACTATTGGTTCAAGTCTCATGTCATTCTGACAGGGGGTTAGAAAGTTAGACCAATTTTGGTTAAGACAGGGTATTTTTTCCTAGGAAATTAATTTAATTACCTAGGGTGAAAAATTAAATTATTTGATTTTGAAGGAAAAAATCAAATAAGGCCATTGTAATTAAGTTTGGGAGGTGGCTAAGCATAGTCAAAATTTCATTTAAATAAACCCCCCCATGGTCAAAATAAATGTTTGAAAATCTCTTAAGTGGGGCGCCCCTCTTGTCTTAATAAAAGATAAAAAATAAAACATAAAAAATTAAAAGATAAAATAAAAAATAAAAGATAAAATAATAAGATAAAATAAAAGATAAAAAATAAAAGAATAAACGAATACAAAATTAAAAATTAAAAATAAAAGATTAAAAATTAAAAATAAAAGATTAAAGATTAAATAAAAGATAAAAAATAAAAGATTAAAAAATAAAAGATTAAATATAAAAAATTAAAAAGAAAAGATTAAAAATAAAAGATTAAATAAAAGATAAAAGATTAAAAATAAAAAATAAAAATAAAAATAATAAAATCAAAATTTGAGTCAAAGGAGGCCCCACTTGAGTCATGGAAACCCTAGATCTAAGGGTTAAGCTTCATTGTGACATTGATCTATCTTTTGGACCATTGATTTGAAGAGGCCCACTTGCTTATGATTGGTGGATGGCTTGCAAAGTCAACAAACCTAGATCTAAGGGTGGATGAGAGCTAGAGTTTAGATCTATGCTTTGGACCCTTGATTTAAGAGTGGGTTTGGGACCTCTTGAACTATAAAAGGAGGGCTTCTCTCCCTCACTCCACACAATTTTCTCATGCTAAGGTTATGCTACCAAATTCTCTCTTCTTCTCTCACATTTCTCTTGCTCACTTTGCTCAAGCCCTAAGAGGCTCTTTTGTATCAAGCTTTGCCCTAGTTGGGCCATAATCAAATGAAATCTTTGGAGGAACTCTTGTCTCATGGTGTTGGCTTTCCATTTTCAAATCTGAGGTATAACATTTTCATTTGTGAGTTTATTTTTCAGTGTACATGCATAGATGCCCTTTGCAAAAGGGATTTACTTGTGAATGGTTATTTACATCTATTTGTGAGTAGTTTTAGCTAGATCTACAAAGGTCTTTGTAGATCTTTTTATTTTGCTCACCTCTTGTTGTATTTTGTAGATTTCTCACAGTTATTTTGCAAATCCAAGGGTTTGGAAGAGGGCCTCCTAGGCCAAGCACCTATCTCGCATTTTATCTTCAAGATCCATTCATTTATTCAGGGTTTCATTTTGTATTTTGCATTTTCGCCCATACTTGTCACTGTTTAAAACTAGGTTTTATTCACTGTATAGTGAATAAAACCCTTGTTTTAGGGCTTTCATTCATAGTAGATTAGTTTGGTATTATAAATCTGCAATTTACTTGTCATTTCAGGGCCTAAAAGCCCATTTTTAGGCCACCGGAAGTTCAAGTTTTACATAGTTTCAAGTTCAGATTTTTGCATTGTTTTTTCTGAGTTTTTGGGGCTAACTTTTAACATACTTTCTGTAGTGTTTTCTGCTATAAATTCCAGCGAAGTAGGTCACTGTTTTTTGCAGGTTTTTACACAGGGAAGGAGGAGGTGTTGCCAAAATTTCATCAGAAAAAAAACCCTAAAAGTTTTGGGTGCAAAAAGGAGTCCAAAACCCTATTTTTTTCTCTCTTTTCTATCATTTGTAAACCCCAAAGAGTAGTACTCTTGGGGTATTCTTCAAAGCTCTTTAAAATCATTTGTAAATATTGTATATGAAGTTAGAGTAGTGATAGGGTAGAACACTAGTTGTTAGATTTACTTTTCTTCAAGTAGATCTAGTCTTTTGCTTTCTGTTTACCCACCATCTCTGTTAGAGGGATTGATGTGTGGTTAGGTTAATTGTTTAGAGTAGTTCTTTCGTTTCTGTTCTTTTTATTTCCAAGCACATAGTTAGATTTACTTTCTGTTGCAAAGAAGTAATTTTACAAGTTGCCTTTCGGTGTATCTTCTGTCCCTATCTGTTATCTCCCTTTAGGGAACTCGAATCAGGGTATGAAAAGCAGAAAGGCAGGCTTAGATTTAATTAAATAACACTGCCTTGTTTGTTTACGTATTTCTGTACCAAACACATTTGCTTTACCAGTCCATGGTTCAAGTACCAGCACCTCCCATAAGGGATACCGCTTTGTTGAGCCCTGTTGATAGTTTTAAAAATTTACTTGCATGCTTCACCACTACAAGATTTAAAATTTACCCCTAAAATTAACCAACAACGAATTTAGCCCCTGTTCCTCTACTTGGTTATCACCCTTCAGGGTACTCACGAGATACGGTAGGGGGTAGAGGAGTTTTAGTAATAGGCATCCATCACATTATTGCTTTAATCCAACTGAAAACTGGTGACCTTTGGAAGCCACGGGGGGTGAGAGACCGAGGGGGGTCTCACGGCATTCGCGTCCTTCCTTGTTGGGCGCCTGGCACTGGGGGTTTGATCTATGAGCTATAGGTGGGCTTGTTCCCATTGTTTTGAGCGCAGCAGCACTCCACCTTTGGATTAAGGGGATACGTGGTAGGGGTAGACACACTGTTATCACCCGCCTTGTAGTTGCCTGTGTGAGGTGGATCCAGGATGGATGGTAGAGGGGCAAGCAACTAAGGGGTGGAACCATGACTGCCTAGACTCCCAAATGGATGGTTGTCACGCCAATCAAGGAAGCCTTCACTTTATGTTATCCTAGTCCAAGACAACAATGGGGGAGACCTAGATCTGCTCTCGACAGGAGAGATCAGACCTAGGCACTAGAAGAAGATCAGATGGGGCTTCAGGGTACTTAAGATGCAAGGTAAATGGAAACCCTAGCTCTAGGGTTAAGGTATTAGCAACTGATGGAGATGACCACTGTCTTGGGAAACATAACTGTGACAGGGTGAGCAAGAACAGAGTTGGGACTACCTAGTACCAAGGGGACAATGTCAGTGAAAGATAGGTGACTTGAGTTGTCAGTAGGTGTTGGCAAAAGGAGTAAAAATGAGGTCGAGATGGGGCTAGGGCTAGCGCTAGCTAGGAGATCAATGCCTTGTGTGCATTGGGCAATGGAGTCAGCAGTAAACCAATTTTTCAGAGAACCCACTTGGGAGACACCTTGATCTACGAACCTAGAAAGTAGTTGGTCCGGAAAAGCTAAGGTACAGGAAACCCAACTCAATGGATGGCTAGCGCTAAGGCTTAGGAGGACAGATCTGTGGTCCTAGGGTCACCAGGAGGCTAATGGCTCAGCGTTGAGGAAGAAAAGAGGTCAGGGTGACCTGATCTACAAGCCCAAATCAGGAAATCAGCAGAAAAATCAGATCTAGAAAAGTCAAAATCTGATGATGGGGCTAGGAGGCTGAAACCTGATTTTTTAGATCTAGGGCAAACCGGGAGGAACTAACACAACGTTGGGGGTTTTCTGAAGTGCTTGGGCCCTGATCTATTAGCCTATCTTGGCAGATTTCAGAAAAAATCACTTTCGGAAAAGTCCAGTTTTTAGTGAGGGCGCTAGGGCAAATTCAGTCAATTTTTCAGATCTAGGCCAAATGGTCAAGCAGTTGCACAACGTTGGGGTTGATTTAGGCTGTATGGGACCCAATCTATCCGTCGGTGAAGTCAGAAATCAGAAAAACTCAAAACCCTAGCAGGTCAATTTTTCAGTGGAGGGGTTATGCAGTTTTCTGCTTAAAAATCAGATCTAGGTCAAACTGTGAGGAATTTGACCAGCGTTTCAGTTGATTTGACGAAGGGGAGGCCCATTCTATGAAACCTAGAAATGGTTTGGCAAAAGATTGGACTATTCCCAAGTTTATTGATTTTTAGTGTTTTTAGTGTTTTAGGAGTTTTAAGAAAAAATTGAATTGAAGCAAGGTACAATGGAATAAGATCTGAAAAAAGAAGAGACTTACCTGTTGGATCTTACCTGGAAAAGCTTGTAGAAGTCTGTAACAGTGACGATCTTTGCTATCCCGATCAATTTTGGAAGATCCCCGTGATTTCTATGGCATATGCAAACTCCAAGCCATCAATGCACCCCCTACCCTGCATGAGAAAACGTCAACCATATCAGATTTGCACATACAAAATAAAGAAACTGAATGCTACAAGACAGTAAAATGAAGTAATCATAGATCACAATGAAACTAATGAAAACCCCCTGATCCAAGACGAAGAGAACTGAGCGAGTTGAGGTTCCCCTACAAAAACGCTCCAGCCAAAACGCCCTTCTGTAGACAAAACAATGATAGCCACGAAAAATATAGATCTCACGAGAATTTCCACAATGCTAGGAAGCTGAAGACTAGCTCATCACCATTTGAGCACATCAGATGCAAAGCAAATCCAGAAAAATTTCCACAAAAAAAAAAGTCTTTCTATTATTCAGATCCAAGAGCCAAAGACCCCTTACAAATGAGAATCTCTCTCCTTTAAATAGAAATGAGAGAACCTCAATCATAACCAAATCCTAACCACTTTCAAAACGAGTGGCTAAGATTACAAGATGAAATGTTGTAATCAATGGTTGAGATGAGCTCAACATACAATACATGGATCAATATAACCATAATTTATCAAAGTGGGCTAACTCACCCAAAAAAGGTAACCCACTCAACAAGAAATAAATGAAAGCACATGGTGGGTCCAAGGAGTGTTTGACTAACTCCCTTTGGGTGTCCCCATGGCACAATAAATAATATAACAATTTAATTCTTTGACTTTTGTGTCTCCTTGAGGAAATCGTGAGCCTCCAAAAAGAGCTCTAGAAAATAATAAAAAATGCCCCAAAAAATAGGTGTGGGCCCAATTAGGAGCTACAACTGCTGGAGAAGGTGTGGAGGACATCACTCTCATCATCATGACTCATCCCATGTCATTTCCTTGCCTTAGTAGCCAAAATCGATTTCTTCAATAGCCATTTAATCATTTTTTAATCTGCCTCGGGAAACGTGAACCTGCCAAAATAGCCTCCTAGGGTGCCTGCGTTGCCAAACTGAGCCCACCAAGCTCTCTGGGATGGGTGTACTATGGTATAAACAAGTGGTTACACCCCTATGTTCCATACAACGCCCTTAGGAGATCCAACTAAAACATCTCCCTACTCAGACATATCAACCTATGAAGAAAAACTGCATCAGAAAGGCAGAATGAGCCTGATCATATCTACAAGTGCCCGAAACTGGAAATAAATTGTCTCATTAGACTCAAGAGAGTCCAAATCCATCTAAGGTGTATACTCATACCCCTCATAGGTCTCTATCTAATCATCAACCATATCCAATAAACAATATAACCCTCTGTAAATGATCAGACACCAATAATAACTCAGACTATCATCCATCTGCTACAAGTGTTAAAAGGCTAAGACATGCTCTACAACTCATTCAAGCAACAATCACAACAAGTAGCAATCATTTCATTGGCGGTACATCAACAAATACATATATAAGGCTTTATTTATTATTACTCAGGCTTAGACTTTCAGGACTATACTCACTTCATAGCTGTAGTCCATTTGGTAGTGAAGGGTGAAGGATGAAATTGACAAGGCTAAGGCAAAGGATGACTTCCTACTCAACGCCATGACACTTCGGATATGGAAAGGGAATACTCACTATAATCAATGTCGGACAAACAGCAACACAAGGAATGGCAGTGCTTCACAAATGGGTGAGTTGTTAAGAGAGTGCTTATTCAACTTAGGCATCATGACTACATCAAACTTGATCCAAGTTCATTAGGATCATCATTTTATTCCATGGCCTTTTTGGCCTATATGACCCTTTTGGGACTTCACCAGTGCTTAAAAGCACAGCTAATCGCAACTTTCATCCGGGACATATTTATTTTAATAAGGTCAACAATTTTTGGATATAGCATATTTTAAACCATTGTTTTTTTAGACCTTTTCTTATACTCTTCAAGGAGTATTTTAGCATTTCATTGCTCTTGCCCTTTTTACATATGTTAAGAAACACAATTTTATAATTTTCATTTTCCATGAGCGCATATTCAATATTTCCAATCTAAGCAGTACATGAGCTTTCAGTTTTATCCAACAACATCTCAAGTGACTAGGGGGAGTTCTGCACAATGCCAAACATCGGGACAACCGACCATAATGATTTAGGCATACAATCCAACTTACCAAAGGCAAGTTCTGTCACCAACTCAGAGCCGAGACACAATATAAACAGGGAGGCTTGTCCAACAAAAGTTCTAGTGGGGAAAAAGGTCCTCCATGCCATAAGTCAAGAAGTCAGTCGGGTTGAAACTAAAATTGAAGGTAATGGATGAGTGAAGACAGTGAATGATGGAGCCAACACTAGCAAGCCAAAACAATGGTGGGAATGACTACCTCTATTCTCCCTAAGGAGGGTAAAGCTAATGAGTATAGATCAAGAACTTCCAAGTCTAAGTAAGGACATCAATACATAGTACAAGATACAACTAAGTCCATATAATTATGACTGCCAGATCATGATACCACAAGTTAATACATGTCACAAGAATCAGTATAAGAGCAATAATAACCATAACACAATACAAAATGCTGAGTCATAACCATGCAATATAATCCTATCTGAGACACCATTTGTCCAATGAGAAAGAATTGATATAAAACTGGGCATCATTGACTGCTCGGAAATGACATAAATGGCTACATTGGTCCTCAAATTTGAGTGTCCTGAGACTCAGTCTTGACATGGGAGAGTACAATAGTCCACTAACATAATAATGATCCATCAAAACTGCTCATCTCAGCATCTCACATGTAAGAGATTTGGCTGAAAAATGTACTGTGTCTGAAAAATAGAATATGGTAGCCTGGCTACTATATATGTGATAACACACACCACTGTTTGAAAACCTAATACAAGAAGAAAAACTGTAATAAAATTTACTGAAAAGAACAAGAAGCATTGCAAAACATGCTCTACACTTCAGCAGGGATTTACAGTACATTTTCTCTCCAGCATTGCGCTCCAACACTTTACTTTCAGTCTCATTTACTTTCAGTTTTGCAATTGTTTATGTGGTGAATGCTTAATAACTCAATAACATTTGTTTAACTGCTTCAAGTAATTCAACTTAAAGTCTTTCCATCTTCATTTACTGTTGGTTTAATAAATTTCATATAAGGCATTTTCCTTCTGCTATCTCTTGTCTATAACTTGTAAATCTGGTTCATATTTGTCTAAACTGTAACTATTTTACTTGTTCATTTGTTTATACTGATAAATTTAGATCATCTGTACATTGCTTAGATATCTTGATTCATTACTGTTTATAACTGTATCATCTATTTGTTTATTCATCTCATTGTTAGATAACATTTAGCCTGTGAGATAATTAACCTAGATTGCATCTCATTAAAGGCTGCATTCTCTGGCTCCACTCTTTAGGCATTGGTTGTATTTGAATAAAGGCTTGATTGTCATTTGAGAAATATTGCATTTGCATTGGCTGATTGTCATCCTTAGTAAATAGTAAAACCTAAGCCTTTTACCTAATAATAAAGATCCTTTTAACTCAACTGTTAATAAACTTAGGAATATAGTCTTCCGTAGGGACTACCCCCCTTGGCTCCGTTAGGATCTGGCCTAAATGGAGGAGTTGTGGACTGTGGTGACAGTGGTCCTCAACTCTCACTTGCCCCCAAGGACACACATAGCAGGTTGTTGACTTTCCTGTGCCCTAAAGTGTGTATTAGGTGGCAACAGATTCCATACAGGGCGTACAACAACATGCCATACATCTACCTTGGGAACTGTGTCACCTCACAGTTTTTTCTCAGTGAATTTGTGTGATTCGATTATGCCATCTTGGGCATAAATTGATTTTTTGATATTGTAAAAGCTTCATATTTTCTTAATAAAATATACTCTCATACTGCTGCATCGATTTTCCCATCTTGGGTTTTGTCTGGGGGTTTATACCTTGTTACCAGCTAAGTTGCACTAAGTTGGATTTCTAAACGAGTCGCTAAAGATGAACAATCACTTGTTCAAATTTTCAAGTTTAGAAGTGTTTGCAGGCTTTCCCAGGCCATTTTTAAAATTTTTTAACATGTTCATACCCCATGGGGAGTTGTAATAAAATGAGTTAGCATGATGACTTTATGTAAAATGTTTGGCTTCTAAGGACTTATTTATTAATGCATTATTCCAGGGTGTTTTTTTCTTGTTAATTATTTATTGTTTTCAAGCAATAAATAATTTTTGAGTTTTTCACCCAAACCTCCAAAGCTGGAATAATCGCATTATTAATTAAGCCTTAGGATGTTATTAAAACCTATGTGTCGATGTATATTACCATACTAATCATTACTTTGAGTCATCATGAACATGTCTTAAGTACCCCATAGGTTTTTTTAATTTCCGGAAAAAAAAATAATTTTTTTCGTTTTTACAGGCTTGTTTTTTATTAAGTTAATTGTAAAAGTATAAAAAGTCATAAAAGTGTGGCTAGGAGGTTGTTTTTTCCATGGGGGTGCTCATTTTCTAACTCAGAGCACCCACTTAACCCCTAGACCCACTTTCCTAAGTTTTCGCGTAATTATTCAACCCCAAAATTAATAATTACTCGAAAAACCCACCCAAGAAAAATTGAAATATTAAAAAATTCGCCAATTAAAAGTAAAATGATAATTGCCAAAAAAGAGTTGGGTGACTTGGCAAATCATTTTGGCAAGTACTCGGGCAAGAGAGACAAGCCAGATGTTGCCATTTCAGTGAAATCTCATGAGTTGGAACTTTCCTCTCTCAAGAGGGGTGCATTTCTCTATGTGGGGACACAAGCCAAGTTGGAGGATCTTCATTGCTTTGGAAGAAAACATGGGTTTGGGCAAGTACTTCCTCAAGGAAGTGATGTTGCCACCTCCCAGTGCCTTTGCCAACCCTCATCCACCAATTGCCAACTCACTGGGAGCTAGCGCATCCTTGAGGAGATGCCCCTGCCCTCTCTTTGCCAGATTTCTATTTAAGCAGGCAACCTCTCTTCATTTTTCACGGATCATTTGGGCATTGAACCTCTACTCCTGTATGTTATAATTTTTGTTATTGTCGAATAAAAGTGAAGGCTTTGGAGGCATACTTCTGTCGGGCATCAGTGTGTGGTGATTTCTTGTGTTATATGAGGTATAACTGTATTGGTTTCTTGCTTCATTCTTAGTTGTTCTAACCGGTTTTCTGAAGGATAAATAAGTAGTTTCTTATTTCTTTCTTGAGTTATTTATGTGAGTAGATCTTAGATTTGTATGTTTTACTTGTTTGTATGCATTCTATCTAGTCTTTTGCTTAAATACTCCCGGATATAACGCTTTGGTGTAGTATTGTTCAAATTGTGCAGGGATATCTAGCGTAGAGGATTGTTGGTTCTTTTTTGATTCCACCATACCTCTGCGACTTGTTGGAAGAAGATCTAAATCCCCTCGATCTCCACTTGAGGATTCCATTGCTCAAGCTTCAAAGCTTTGGGGAACTTTTTTTCTCCTTTCTTTCCGTCACAAAAAACTTCAAACTTTTTGGTTACTAGTTTATTTTATTGCATATTTAATTCTCTTTAAAATATTGGAAAATATCTTAGCTTTTTTATTTATATATGCACATCTAAAGATTCAGATCTGATTATTAAAGTAGCATTTTACGTGATCTAATCACAAGCAAGTACTAGTTTAATATCTAGATTTTTTCTATCTTTAAAGTACTTGAACTTTTGGTTGAATTTTTTCTCTTTTAATTTGATTATCTAGCATATTTGATGAAAGTTTGTTAGCTGTTTTGAAGCAGAGATTGATCTGACAAAGAGGCACTTTGGCGGAATTTTGAAGATACAAGTCAAACCGGAGACCCCTCTTCTTATACTTCTCTCATTGGCCATTTCTTTAAGGCCCTAAATTGTAAAAACTTGTGTTTCCTATTCTACAAAGGAGCACAAGTATTTCTTATTTCTAAAATCATTGTAAAAAGGGAAGTAAGTGGGCAGCCAAGTGCCCACACCCCATTCCCCTAGGGGAGATTCACACTGTTTCACTTTTTTCATTTTTCTTCAGTTTCCTTTAGTTTTTTCAATTTGTTTGAAGTTCTTGAAGTAAAATTAATCAATCTGGTTGTGTTCTCGGTATCGAGAGTATCGACATTGAGATTTAAAAACTCACACTTAGTTCTTAAAAAACTTAAAATATCCAAGACTTCATTCCTCGTATGCTCTTGTGACCACTGCAGGCCTTTGGCTGGATCGGTGGGACAATCAGAAAGGGATTGAAGTGACTAGTAATTAGTAAAACACATTAATCAATCTTTAAAAGTGACAATCCGAGACTTCATGCGATTTTACCAGGTTGTGGGGAAATTCTGCAAGTGAAGTGGGAACCACTAGAAAGTGACCACAGGGTACCATTAGGTTACATCTTTGTTTGGTGTAGTGTTGAACACAACCCTGCACTTCCATCTAACCCACATGTCACTGTGAGAGCCACTCGTTGGTAAATCTAGACATATTCCATGTACCCCCGGGTATATCTGGAATACCATCTCCTCGTAATAATAAAGATCATTACCACATTCATAATAAAATTTACCAAGAATTGACCCACTCCCTAATTACTCATTTAATAATTTTAAAACTGACCAACCAAGACAACTGCAATACTTCTCGAGACTTCACTAGCAACACTTTACACATGCACTCCATTGGCAGTGGTCTATCTGGCAATCTTGTTTATTTTATGCTTAAGTTAATCATTGTGTTGTGTGGAATGTTATTTATGCTAGTCATTTAAGTTATTTGCACTTATTTTAGTTTCAAAGTTTTATTTTATCTTATCTCCTACACTAATTGTTATATTTTCATAGATTAAACACCATAGTTTATTTTACTGGGGACCACCCCTCTTGTCTTCGCTAGGAGAGAGCCTAAACAGAGGAGTCAAGATCAAGTGACAACACTTAACTCTTGCTTGCCCCCAAGGTTGCACCCATTGGCTTGAAGATTTCTGCCACGTGACCCGAGGTGCGAACTAGGCGACAACATACCCAAAAAGACTGTCGTTTCTATTGATGTGATTGATGTTGTGAATGGTTATTAGTTATTTATATTTCGTTGCATACTAGTAAAGAAGTTCATGTGTGGTTATTTCAGTAAACAATTTAAATATACTGTTTTAGCCCTAGTTTGAGCTTTGAAGGAAAATTTACATGGTATCAGAGCTCCGGTGAGCCGAATTTGAGAGACTTGTAGCGACAGTGATAGATCAGGGGGAGATTTATTGAAGACACAAATCTAGATTGCAGATCTACGACATGGCATGTACACTTTAGTATGGCCGTACAGTTGAGAGCAGAGGAAAGACTCCCCGGGGCTCAGAACTTTCCTACATGGAAAGAAAGGATCACAAGGATCCTGGATGTCAGTGATGCAGAGGAGAACATTGAGTCCATGAAGGTTGCGCTGACTGATCCGACATAGTTAGTAGCGTGGAAAAAGATAGATTCCAGAGCCATGTTGATTATCATGGATGGAATGAAGGACCACATAGTCCCTCACCTTTCCAAGAAGAGGACCGCATTGGATATGTGGAAGGCTTTGGAAGGTCTCTATTTGAGCAAGAACGAGAACCGGAAGATGGTGCTGCAAGAGAGGCTGCAGAATACCAGGATGGCCAAGGGAGAAGGAGTTGTACTGTATCTAACAAAACTCACTCAGATCAGAGACGAGCTTGGAGCTGTTGGCTCTAAGACTGAGGATGATGAGGAGCTAGTTCGGATTGCCCTGAATGGATTTTCTAAGCTATGGTGTAACACCCCGGTTTTGACACCATTGCATTAATGTATATGATGTAAATATTATATCGAATCATGACAAGGAGTTCAAGGCCAAGGCCCTGTCATTGATTAATGTTTGGTCTATAGGCGATCATGGTTGATGCCTATGGTTTCTGTGCTAAGTCAAGCACGTTTGTAAACATCATGTAAATATGCAAATTAATGGAAACGGACGGCCAACTATGTCAATGCAACAAATAATGAGATGGGGGCATGATTTTCCTAAGGATAAGGAGGTGGGAATGTTAACCTTGAGCCTGTTTGGGGAAAAGCCATGTGTCATGGGGAGAACCCATCAGAACTGTCAAACTACCCTCTTTCTTGTCTTCTCTTCCCAACCATTTATTCTGCCAGAAGGTGGTTGAGGTAGATATTGCTTGGAAGGGAAGAGTATGGGCAATTTCGAATGGGGCAGAGCACCCAGTTTTGGGATATCGTGTTTTACTTGCATGAACAAGAAACACCAGAACCGTATGCCAGTGTTGACCCATGAGTTCACGTTTTTGGGGATTTACTCATGATTTTGAGAGTTGCGGGACGTTTTGGCTCAGGATCCATCTCCATTCTCCATTCACGGGAAGCTCTTCAGCAGCTGAGCTCTTCTTGTGTGTATCCTTCGCATTCTATGAGTGTTTAGTGACATTGTGGTAGCACCAGAGCTCTACCTGTGTATCCTTCGCGTTCTGCGAGTGTCTTTCCCTTGGAAAGACTGTGATTGCTGCGTTGCAGTGTTGTATGAGACTACAGAGTGTATGAGACCCTGTTACTCGTGTTCCAGAGTAAACCTGTTTTGTAGAGTCTCCCTGTGGTTGTAGTGTTGTGCACCCTGGTTTAGGTTTGAGTTATGTACAAGACTTAGGAATGGGAGAGACGTAAAATGTGCTTGATAAACCTAGTGTGGAACCTCACAATAAGATAAGAGTGGCTGGTAAACCTACTATGCACATCTTGAAGAGCACTGGAAGGGAAGGTGTAGCCTGAGGGATTGTGGAGCAGAGAAGGGGACACTTCCTTGTGTTGGGTGTGTAGGCAGTAGGGAAGCCAGGCTAGATAGGTCTTGTGAAGGTGTTCTTAGCTCTGTAGATGAGCTCACTAGCTTAGCAGTTCTTCCTGCCCATTGCCTTAGAGGCCTGATAAACCCAACTGGAAAGATGGCTTGGCTGGTAGCCTGATAAACCCATCTGTTGGCTTGGCTGTGTCTTGTTGTGCTTGACCTGGTAAGTAACCTTTGGCTGGACAGTCTGATAAACCCAACTGCGAATGCTGGCTTGGCCAGGTATCCTGATAAACCTAGGAGTGAGATGGCTTGACTATGAACATTCTAATAAACCCATATGTTGGCTTGACTGGTCCTTAAAGGTGAATGTTGGCTTGACTGTGAATAGTCTGTGAAACCCAATTGTGAGATGGCTAGGCAAAGTGGCCTGTGAAACCCATCTGTTGGGATGTTTTCCCATACAGCCTGATAAACCCAGCTGTGTTGGCTTGGCCGAGTGTTATTGCACCTTGGCTATGTATAAGTCTGCTAGTGTTCCCTTATTCCTGTAGGAAATTATGCCCAGCTCGGGGGTGGCAGTGTCCCTGAGAGACTAAGGAGCACACTGGCCTATGGATGGGAGGAACGTTGCAGCGACATAGCTGGTTGCGGGACAAGTTTTGTTCAAAGATAAGTGTTCTTGTCTATGTTATTATGTTATTCTCTGCAATTGTATTTCTTGTTTTGCAAATTGCTTGATGGATGTGATGAACATATTAGTGTGTTGAATTGATGCATTGCTCCTTTGAATAACTGCAATTATAGGCATCTATGTATGTTTTCCATCAATGCATTTCGAATTAAGTTGCAGGGTAGATGGGCCAAATCGATAATGGCTTGAGTGATCAAATCGATCCAAGAATTCAGTGGAAATGCTGAGTCTTCTGCTAGAAGTCTTCTTTCGCGCAAATTTTGCAGGTTTGTGGGATGCGGAATGCCGTTTTGCAGATTTTGGTTTCCACAGATTTCCCTTCCGCAAATTTCTCTCCGCAACTTGCGGGATGCGGGATGCAGAATCGCGGTGTCGTGATTTCCACATTCTCAATCCCACCATCCAAATCTCCGCGCCGTCGATCTTCGCAGGATGATTCTCCGCTGTTGATCTGTTTCTAATGCGGGATGCGGGTTGCGGGAAGTGAGGTTGCAAGTTTTGTAACTTTTCGACTCCGCAACTCGGGCTTTCCGCACCGTTTATTTTTGCGGGTGAATTCTGAACCGTTGATTTGGATCCAGTCTGCGGGATCGTTTACGATCCTTTATTTCCGTCGCGTTTCTCTCCGCCGTCCAATCTCCTCTGAGATCTTTCCTTGCAAATTGCTGAACTGATATATGGAAGACGGGAGGGAGCGTGACAGTGTTGGAAATGTTGAGATGTGGTTCACGACCATGCGTTGTGTTTCGATGAACAGTGAAGGTTCTCGATGAAAATTTTAATTCCGCATGATGATGGCTATGGGTATGTGACACATGGGACACCTTTGTCAAAGGTGTTGTGGCTAGGGAGAATCTCCTTGATTGGCAGAGATTGTGGGATGACTTTGTGCAGGAGGAGATCCGCATGGATCAAGGATCGACCACATCCAGCAGTGCCCCATAGATTGTGGATGAGGAGGCTCTAGTTCTGACAAGGAAGAGCAAAGGGAAGGCAAAGAAAAAGAAGGGTGGTAAGAAGAACCTTGACATGTCAAAAGTCAAGTGTTGTATCTGCCACAAGCAGGGACACTTTGCTTCCTAGTGCCCAAACATGAAGAAGAAGAGCAAAACTGAGATGGCTAGATCTGCAAAGGTGGATGAGTTCAGTAGGAACTTCGACGAGGAGTTTTGCTTGATAACTTCCATGGAAAGCACCGCAGGTAGCAGTATTTGATATATTGACACTGGAGCATCTAGTCATATGACTGAACAAAAGAGATTCTCCAAGGACTTGCAGGAGGGTGGAATAGGTATCCACGTTGAGCTGGGTGATGATGCACGATATCAGGCGCAGGGAGTTGGCATTGTTTCATTTTAGAGGGAGTTTGGAAAACCCCTCAATTTTGCTGATGTGTTATATGTTCTGGGGTTGATCGAGTGTTGATTTTTTCGAGCAACATCGAGAGCCATTCTCTTAGGAGAACGAGGACACCTGGTTCGGGACCACGGTGTGGACTCAACCTAGAGTTGAGTGATCATTCTGTTGAATGATGATATATGGTTCTTGACCATGATATGAACCCAGCTTTGCCTTGGGGGGACTCAACCTTGTGTTGAGTGACTATTCTGTTGAATGGTAGACATCTGGTCTGGGATCACGATGTGGACTAGTCTAGTACCGGTAGGCTCAACTTAGTTTTGAGTAGCCATGCTTTTGAATGGAGGCACCTGGTTAGTTGCCGGGACTCAACCCGGGGCTGAGAGCCATTCTCTTGGAGAATGGAGGTGCTTGGTCTGTTACCAAGTATTTGACCTAGTGTCAAATTATGCAGCCTATGTCTGAGGCACCTGGTCTGTTACCAGGAAGGCACTATAAGCCCTAGACTGTGTCTAGGCATGTGTGACACTCTGACCCTTGATCAATGGGCTTTGCGATCTTCTCCAAGGCTTAGCTACCCTTGGTTAAGACACCTTAGTACTTGATTTTGGTGTCACAGAGAGTGAGTTAAAAGCATTAGTAATTCTCTCTGTTTATGATGATGTGCTTTGATTGGTAATGAAAGACCACGTTGACCACAGGGGCACTTGAAGAAGGCCAAAGCAAAAGTAAAAAATACATAAAAACCCTTAGTATCTCTAAGGTGTAAAAGTGAAAGTGCAAAAAGACCTTTAGTACCACTGAAGGTAAAAGTCAAAATTAGAAAAGAATAAAATATTATTATTTTGAGATTTCTAATTTTTGTCCACTTATAGGTGACTCAAAGGATATAAAAGAAGATCATTCCATTTCATTATTACACACACTTGCTCTCACAGGTACAGCTGCTCCTTCAGAAGATCTTACAGTTTTTGAAGAAGAAGGTTTTTATGATTATGCCCTAGCATGGATGAGTCTAGCTATGGCATCATCATTCTTTGCAGTAACTGGTTTTTGAAGTTAAGGTTTCACCCTAATCTTTTTTTCTTCAATTTTTCGAGCAGCTTCCATTCTCGGGCAACTCTTCATCTTCTTACGGGCAGTCTCCAGATCTCCACTGGCAGCCTTCTCTTCTCCACGGGCTAAAATTTTCTGAGCTTGTCCGTCTACTGACGCCGGAGAGATGGCCTGGCACATGCGGAGGTTTGGCTTCCTCTAAGTGCCCTAGCGAATTGATTGGCAGTTCTGCTGCTCACCCCCCCAACTGATCTGTTTGGCTGATGGATGCTCCAGGTGAGCAAACTAATGGCTAATAATCACTGCATAACATAGGATAGGCCTGCTGAGAAAGAGGAAGCTAACATGCGGAGGAAAGACTTGGTTTTGTGGTCTTAGCGAATCCTTTTGTGTTTTCCCTGCTACTTCCGACTGCAAAACGTGGATCTGCTAATAACCCTTTGGAATGTGTTGGATCTCCGAATATTGTAGTATATGATGGATGCAATGGATAAACCTGGATGATCTATCCCAATAAGAGACTAGGGCAGATATCTCACTGTCGAACCCTCGCTAGCTGAAGACACCGTCTCCAACCCCAACTGCTGCGGCTGCACGCTGTGCTGCTGCTCGAAACTCCAAAATCAATCAACAATAACAATAACTATATCCTTTAGTCCCATAACCCTTCTTAAATAGATCTTCATATGCTTTTAGATTTTGCATGCCACTTTTAGGGTTTGCATGTCACTTTTAGGGTTTATGCTTCACTTTTGCATGCATGCCATTCTAATTTGATGTTGACTTTAATACTAACTAAACAAGGTCTGCATGCTCCGCATGCTTTAGAATATGAACTCTGATGGCCTTCTGTCTACACTGATGACTTAATAATATTGAATTGATGTACCTTTTTGCTCCTAGTGCTATTAGTCCTCAGTTATTCCCTTTTATAAAAAACGGAACATTACAAAACTTTTACAACCCTAATGAGATCCACCTAGAGTTTATGCAATACTTGACAAAGTGGACCCAAGAGAGTGGATGGGGACAAGAAATGACTAGATTTGGAGGATTGAAGGATAGATCTATGGATTCAGAGTGGGTTCAAGCATACCCAACTGATAGATCTGAATATTTGACCACCCATCCAAGGAGTGCACCCCACTTATAGTAGACTAGTGCTAGATTCCAAGGCAAATGGAGTCGGATTTCAACGAAACTTGAGATCTAGGGTTTAATTAATTACCTCTAAGTGGGTTTTGATGGTTGTCATCAAATAAGCACCCGATCTATCAGATCTACAAAACTAGGGTTTTAGTAATGAGGGTTTTGATGGACATTTGGATAAAAATATTGAAATCGATACTAATCTTGTAGATTGTACCTGAAAATACTTGCGACCGCCTTACTCGTCGATGATCCTTCCACTTAGTTACAATTCCAAGCAAGATCCAATAGCTTTTGATATGAAATGTGTAGCTCCAAAGATGTAAATCGCCCCCTCCACCAGCAAATCCGAGCTATCGAAGTGAGATTCGATTCACAAATAAAGAAGATCTATGCATGTCATCTAAAAGAGAAAAACTCAATGCACAAAAGACAATTGGTGTTGAAATTTACCTAGGAATTGTTCCCCTAAGTGACTTTTGCCTAAGTCACTAGGAAAAGGAGTTTTGAGTCACTTGGACTTTATATTAATGACTTGAGATGAGCATTAATTGTACTTTCGGGAAAAATTGCACTTTAAGTGAAATATTTAAAAAGTGAGTGAAATTAATTATTTTGTGGAGAAAAGTGATTTTAATCACAACCACTCATCTAGATTAATTTGAGCTTGAGGATTAGATGGCTTTTCATTCACCGTAATTTTTTCACCAAAAGGGAAAGTTTCCAAGTGAACAGGCACTTTTGCATTTGAGAGAGAAAGGAGAGTCATTTTCTGAGAAAGAGGAGAAAATACCACCAGCAACAATTTTTTCTCTTGGCATGGATTTTGAGGAAAGGATAGCAGCAAGAAAGGGTACAAAAATCGAGGAAAGGACAACATTTATTGTCGGTCCGTACAGTGTCAGTACTGCAGGCACGCTTTTCGAGATTTTTTTGGCACGGATTTCGAGGTTCATACAGACAGTCCGTACAACAGCACAAAAATCGAGGCAAAAAACATAAAATTTTTGAGTTTGATTTTTCCTGTTTGGCACGGAAAACGAGGCAGAAAAGTTTCTCTCACAGATTTTCCCCGGAGGTTGGGGTTTTTCCTGGGTCATTGGACCAAAAATATCGTGTCTGAAATTTCATGGTTGAATGTGTTTATTTGCTGTTAGTGAAAATGTTGTAGAAGCTTTTCTTGTGTTTCTGTTCTATGTTGTTTATGAGAAAAATCTAATTTGCAGTAGTAAAACAAATTGGGTTGGGCATTAAACAATTTTTTAAAACGGAGTTGGAAACTGGGTTGGGAAAGTGCCGAAAAATCTACATGGTATCAGAGCTTTGTTAAAAAGAGGGCAGATTTACACATAGTGAAAAATTTCAGACTTCAGTGATTTCTTTTGTTAGTGGTAGCATGCTGTTGAAACTTGAACTTTGCAGAGATAATGGCAACTGGCCTTAGGATGGAGGATAGGCTTGATGGGGCAGGGAATTTTGTCTCATGGAAAGCTAGGATATTGCTTGTGTCGGAGGAAAATGAGTTGTGGGATGAGGTAGTAAAAAACACTAGAGCTCATCCTATTGTCGTTCTTGCTTCCACCGATGTGGTAGCATTGACTGCCTTCAACAAGAAAGATATCAAGGCTAGAATGATTATCATAGATGCAGTTAAAGACCATGTGATTCCACACATTTCAAGTAAAACTTGTGCATACGAGATGTGGGATGCTTTGACCAGCTTACTTCAGAGCTCAAATGAGAATAGGAAGATGGTTTTGAGGGAGACGCTGAAGAGTGTCAGGATGGTCAAAGGTGAGGGTGTGACTTCATATCTTACTAGGATATCTCAGGTGAGAGATGAGCTTGTAGCAGTGGGGGAGGTTGTTCCTGGACCAGAGTTAGTGCAGACAACTTTGAATGGGGTTGCAAAGCCATGGGTTGTTTTTGTGGAGGCCATAGCAACCAGGAAGAACTTACCGTCATTGGACATGATTTGGGATGATTTTGTTCAGGAGGAAACCCAAAGAGGTCTTGTGCAGGGCAGTGCTTCTACTAGTAGGGATGATGAGGAGAATGTGGCTTTGACAACAAAAGGGAAGAAGAAGTTCAAGAAGGGTCCCAAGAAGGGTGGGGCCAAGCATCAGGATGGGCAAAAGAAGGATTTGAGCACTGTGAAGTGCTTTGCTTGTCAGAAGATGGGGCACTATGCTGGGCAGTGTCCACTGAAGAAGAAGAAGAAGTAGCAACAGACAGTAGCTTCAGCAGAGGTTGAGGATTTTGCAGCTAGATTTGAGAGAGAGTTTTCTCTTTGTGCTGGGATGGTTGGTAGAGAGAGAGCATTCATCATCACCAGTACAGATATAGATATTGAGAGGGAGTATTCCTTGTTGACAGACCATTCTTACAGTGCATCCACCACCAACACATGGTATATTGATAGTGGAGCTTCGAGCCACATGACAGGTGCTTGAGAGATGTTCTCCGAGCTTTCATAGGCAGAGACTGATGTGGAGGTAGTGTTGGGAGATGACACTATTGTTAGAGCAGTTGGGCGTGGGACCATTACTTTTTAGAGAGAGTCTATGAGTCCCATGATTTTGAGAGATGTACTATATGTACTTGGGTTGAAGAAGAACTTGGTTTCAGTTTGCATGATCGAGGATAGGGGTCTTGGGGTATCCTTCCTGGATGGACATGTGTGTGTTTTTCCCAAGACTGCAGGACCATCTGCTTCATACACCATTGGAGTCAGATGTGGGAAACTGTACAAGCTCTTGTTTCAGCCTCAACATGCTTTGGCACATAGCAGTGGCAGCGAACTTTGTGAGCTATGGCATAGGAGGATGGCTCAGTTGCATCATCCAGCTTTGAGGTTGTTGAGATATATGGTTACAAGTTTACCAGAGTACAACAAAGAGCATAGTGATGTTTGCAGGGGGTGTGCTTTGGGAAAGTACACCAAGACTGTTTTCGCGAGTAGTGATAGCAGGTTAGTAGTTTCTTGACTTGATACATTGACTTGTGTGGTCCCATGTTAGTTGTTTCTCTGAGAGGATATGTGTATTATGTGACATTCATCGATGACCATTCCAGGAAGACCTGGATTTACTTCCTGAAGAGCAAGAAATCTGAAGAGATCTTGCAGAGGTTCCAAGAGTTCAAAGCTCTTGTGGAGAACCAGACAGGGAGGAAGATTCGGGCACTTAGATCAGATAACGGGGGTGAGTATACCTCCAAGGAGTTCGATGAGTTTTGTAGACAGGAGGGCATCAAGAGGCAGTTGACAGTACCATACACTCCAGAGCAGAATGGAGTGGCAAAAAGGAAGAACAGATCTATTGGTGGAGCAACTAGAGCTATGTTACATGATCAGTCACTTCCTTTCTTCCTTTGGGTAGAGGCATGCTGTACATCTGTTTATCTTCAGAACAAGAGTCCCCATCGTGCCTTGGGGAATAAGACACCTGTGGAGAGTTTCACAGGAAAGAAGCCCGAGGTGAGTCATTTTCAGATATTTGGTTGCCTGACTTATTCACATGTCCCTTCTGAGAACTGGACAAAGCTAGAGCCCACAATAGAGAGGCATCTTTGTGGGGTTTGATGAGACTTCGGAGGCCTTTCGCATTTATCTTCCTTCTCAGAGGAAGGTTGTTGTGAGGAGGGAAGTGAGATTTGAGGAGGAGCAGGCCTTCAGGAAGTCTAGAGAGTCAGAGCAGGGAGAGTAGCAGGTTCCCACATCTCAGGTAGTTTCATAGGTACCTTCAGTGCAACAGACAAGTTCACAAGTTTTCGGGGTTACTGGATCACACAGTATAGGCACAGGTTCTCCAGTTTCAGTGGTTCAGCCAGCAGGATCTTCGGGGACAGGTTTTGGGTCTTAGGTTATAGGTTCACCGTACAGAGCTTCAGGATCACAGGGTTCACCAGTTGTTGGCACTCCAGCTACTGGTTCATAGGTTACTGGGGTTTCTACCTTTGGTAGTTCATCCAATGAGGACAGACCAGTGTGGGAGCAGTCTTCAGGGAAGAAGAAGCATAAGTGGCTTCGAGACACCTTGAAGGAAGCACAAGAGTATGGGACCCATAGGGAGCCAGTGGGGTCTATCTAGATGCCAGACAGATTGGGTATGGCATTAGTGGCTAGTCTTTGTGATTCATAGCCTTCTACTTTTGAGGAGGCCTCTTAGCATCATGTTTGGAGAGATGCTATGATGGAAGAGTACCATTCCATCATGAAGAACGATGTTTGGGAGAGAGTTTTGAGACCTGAGGGGAAGTCAGTGGTTACTTCTAGTTGGCTTTACAAGCTAAAACATGCTGCAGATGGTAGTGTGGAGAAGTACAAGGCTCGATTTGTGGTGCGGGGGTTCTCACAGGTTGAGGGAGTTGATTATGATGAGACATTTGCATCGGTTGCTCGTTATACTTCAATCGGGGCATTGATTTTCATTGCTGCGGAAATGGGTTGGAAGATCCATGAGATGGATGTGAAGACTGCATTTCTCAAAGGAATCATATAGGAGGAGGTTTATGTTGAGCAGCCTCAAGGATTTGAGATTCATGGAGAGATTCTCATGTGTGCAGGTTGAAGAAAGCCTTATACAGGTTGAAGCAAGCTCCTAGAGCTTGGTACTCCAAGATTGACTTTTACTTGTAGTGGATGGGCTTTTAGAAGAGTGAGGCAGATCCGAATCTCTATTTCATCATGGTTGGAGATGATCCGCTCATTCTTCTGTTGTATGTGGATGACTTATTTATCACAGGAGGAGAGAGACCTATTGCGGCTTGCAAGAAAGATCTTGCTTCAAAGTACGAGATGACGGACATTGGGTTGATGCACTATTTTTTGGGATTGGAGGTTTGGTAGGAGCCTGGACATATTTTCCTGGGACAAGGAAAGTATGCAGTTGATATTCTGAGGAGATTTCAGATGGAGGATTGTAGGCCAATGTCTACACTGATGGTCACCAATTGGAAGAAGCTTCATGCTTCTGAGGGAGAGTTGGTGGATCCTACAGTATATCGTCATCTCATTGGTTCTTTGATGTATCTGGTCAACTCTCGGCCAGATTTGTGTTTTGCAATGAACAGTCTCAGTCAGTTCATGGTGGAGCCTAGGAGAGTGCACTGGGTAGCTGCAAAACATGTGTTGAGATATCTTGCTGGGATAGTGGACTATGGTCTGGACTACAAGAGATTGGATGGGATCAGATTGATTGGCTTCACAGATTCAGATTAGGCTGGCAGTGTGGCAAACTGGAAGAGCACTTTTGGATGTTGTTTTAGTTTGGGCTCAGCAGCAGTGTCGTGGTTTAGTCGGAAGCAAAAGTCTGTTGCTTTGATTTTTGCAGAGGCTGAGTATATGGCATCCAGTCATGCCAGTTGTGAGGCGCTAGGGCTTCACAAGTTGCTGGTGGATTTATTTGATTAGGAGCTGAGGTCTAAGTTGATTTACTGTGACAATCCGAGTTGCATCTAGCTCTCTGAGAATCCAGTTTTTCATGACCGATCAAAGCATATTGAGATCATGTATCTTTTCATTCAAGACTATGTTCAGAGAGGAGCAGTGACATTGTAGTACATTTCCATTGATGAGCAGGTTGCAGATATCTTGACGAAGTCTCTTGGAAGAGGCAAGTTTATTCACTTCAGAGACAAGTTGGGTGTGGTGAAGAACAACTTCCTCGGTAAGAACGAGTGTTGAAATTTACCTAGGAATTGTTCCCCTAAGTGATTTTTGCCTATGTCACTAGGAAAAGGGGTTTTGAGTCAATTGTACTTTATATTAATGACTTGAGATGAGCATTAATTGCACTTTAGGGAAAAAGTGCACTTTAAGTGAAATATTTAAAAAGTGAGTGAAATTAATTATTTTGTGGAGAAAAGTGATTTTAATCACAACCACTCATCTAGACTAATTTGAGCCCTAGGATTAGATGGCTTTTCATTCACCCTAAAGTGAAGAGGCACTTTTGCATTTGAGAGAGAAGAGAGAGCCATTTTTTGAGAAAGAGGAGAAAATACCAGCAACAACAACATTTTTTTTTTATCTTGGCACACATTTCGAGGAAATGACAGTAGGAAGAAAAGGCACAAAAATCGAGGAAAGGACAACAACATTTATTGCTGGTCCGTATAGTTCGTACGGTACGGTTTCAATAGAACATACACGATTTTCGAGGCAGATTTTTGGGCATGATTTTCGTGAATTTTTATTTATTTATTTGTTATGGGCATGGATTTTGAGGTCTGTACAGATAGTTCGTACGGTCTGTCCATACAACAACATAGAAATCGAGGCAGAAAACAAAAAATTTATGAGTTTGATTTTTCCTGTTTGGCACAGAAAATGAGGCAGAAAATTTTCATCCGGTTGAGATAAGTTGGTCTGAAATTGTTTTTGAGTATTGCTGTAATTTATTTTCCTGAAAATAAAAATCTCTCTCATAGGTTTTCCTCGGAGGTTGGGGTTTTTGTTGGGTCATTGGACCAAAAATATCGTGTTTGAAATTTCATGGTTGAATGTGTTTATTCGCTGCTAGTGAAAATGTTGTAGAAGCTTTTCTTGTGTTTTCGTCCTATGTTGTTTATGAGAAAAATCTAATTTGCAGCAGTAAAACAAATTGGGTTGGGCATTAAACAACGTTTTAAAACGGAGTTGGAAACCGGGTTGGGAAAGTGCCGAAAGATCTACAATTGGTCACTCCCTCGAAGATGAAATGATTTTCTTGAAAGATGATGTAAGACGTCTTATCAATCGCCTTCAACCAAGTCGCTACCGTGCAAAAGTTTAGTACGACCTCCACAAAATATAGATCGAAAGCATAAAAGATCCGTTGGAATGTCTAAAGCAAAAGGCATATCAATCACGAGCAAGTACATTCACAAAGCTTCCAAAATTATCCAAAACGTTTTCTTGTATTCAATATTCTCATAGCCAAAAGTCCCTTTTATAATGAGAGAGCATCTCAATATATAGGTCTATCTGATACCCAAAACCTAGATCCAAAAAGATCAACGGCCAAGATCAAAAGATACAATCTCTGTAATCAACTACTAAGATTAGCCGGATAGATAATACATAGATCCACTCACTAATGGCAGGGGACGCACTCACTAAAGATGCCCAAGGAGGGGCGCACCACATAAAAAGTATGTTTGACATGACATAGCACATTGTGGGGCTAGGAGGTTATACAAATCCTTCACTAGCATGTCACTATGGTACAATAATATGGTATAATGATCCAACAAAACATGGAGTGATCAAAATCACTAGGACGTCCCCTTCAAAATACATCGAAATGCCCTCAAAGTGGAGAATGCTAGAATGTGTGGACCCCATGAAGAGTGAAGCTGATGCCGGATGATGAAGGTGACCCCAACATTGTGCCTCATACCAATTCCATGCCATTTCCTTGCTTCAATTGCCTAAATCAATTTCTTTATTAGCCATTTTCATCATTAAAATACTGTTTCAGGAACATAAAACTTGCTCATCTATGGGTCTGGCATGAAACTGAAAATTGGCTACATCTATGAACTTAGAATGTCCAAATCTATTAGGAATGAGTAGCCATACACCATATATCCATAAAAATGTACGTTAGAGGCCCCATCCATGTCAGAACAATAATAATAATAATAAAGCCTGTAAATGCTTATAATCATGAAAATAACACAAGCCATCATAATAAACCACCATGTGAAACATGAATATGTGTAATGGACACTAATAGACCATACATAATCATCATCCACAATCATTGGTCAAAGCTCATCTCGGACCTTGCCGTTGACTTGGTCAAATCAAGTTGATCAGGTAAAAATGATCAAATGATGAACCAAATGGTAAACTCTGATACTGCGAAGTACAAAATGGATATGCATGCACAATTATCTATGTTAACAGTAAGAATCAAGTACAGGTAGCTTTTGATGGCGATTATAAGCACAATATATATAGATAATACATATAAATCAAAGTAATCGGCTGTTCTAAACAAGAACCTCCGGTGTATACTCATTTATTGATTTGGCCATTCTGCTAGTCACGGGTGAAGGTAAATGAAACAAGGTAAGGTCAAAGGGGATGACTTGACACTTGACACTGTAAGCATCTAGATTGAAGGAAAAGGGTGGACTACGTGAACAATAGGAAACAACGGTGTCTCACAAATGGGTGGAATAATGAGAAAGTTCCACTAGACTCTAGACAAGCAACCTTTTTAAGCAGTTTATTTGCACAACGAAAGATACTAGTTAACCTTGGAAAGCCTTTTGGGCTTCCAGAAAATGACAAAGACACAACCCTGATAGGCCAGTCTTACCTTGTTTCCCAGTGGGGGAAAATGAGCCATACATTATACAAGGAATAAGTGCTCATCCTTTGGCCATCAACCTTTTAAAACATTTATGAGCCATACATTATACAAGGAATAAGGGCTCATCTTTTGGCCATCAACCTTTTAAAACATTTATTTCATTTAACTTGCCATCCTCCAAGAGCAGGTGCCCTGAGTAGCCTTGCGGGCCTCAGATGATGACTCCGTATGACCTCCATTTCCTACCACTATCTATAGGTGCGATGGAGTGATCACCCTATTTCCCTTTGGGGGAAAGCAACCTCACATCATACAAAGGATGAGTGCTGGTCTATTGGAAACTGTTTAAATTTATACTTTATTTGCAACAATGTCTAAAGAAACTTTGGTTTTGTTGGTTGAGCATCCATTTAGAATAAGCATTTAAGTTCTGATGCCTTAGTGTCTAAAAACACTTTTGGTAAGACGACTTGTATTCAATACCTAGAGGAAAACCATCTCTGTAATATCCCAAATCCTGATAATTTCTATTTCTATGGTATTTTACTAAAATAGCCAGGCATGCAAACTGCCATGCAAAATTTCCCTATTTTATAGCTGAAATTAGGGTTAGGGTTTGCAGGATAGAATGAACACTTACCACTAATAAGTTGGCTGAAAATGCTCCAGAGAGAATACGCATGCAAGATGAGTTGACCTGATGAAGAAATGACTTGGTTTTCTGCTGCAATACCTCGGTTGGCTGAATCAAACAAGTGTGACGTTTTTGCTGAAGGGATGGTCAGTTTCAGCTAGAAATAAGTCGGAAGGAAGGTGTGCCCGTGCCGGAGAGGATGACCGTAGAATGCAAGAGTTTTGACCTCTTTAGATGCCCTAGCGAATTGATCTACCAATCTGCTGCTCACGCCCCCACAACCCTATAAACTGCTGCTAGCTGCCCTGGATGGACAATCTGATGGCTGATAATCACCCAATGCAGTAGAGTGATCCTATCAGTGAGGATGCAGTCTGCATGCGGAATAAATATAGTGATCAGAGTCCTGGTGAATGACTAGGGTTTCCAAGTTAAATGCCCCCAGCTGTACGGATGAACCTGCAAATAACCTTCGGACATAACTGGAACACTGGATAGTGATGAATGCAATAAACACGGTGACAAACCTGGATGGTTTATCCTGAAGGAGACTAAGTCATATATCTCACTGCCAAAACCCCGCTAGTTGAAGACGTCGTCTCCAACCCCAACTGCTGTGGCCGCACGCTGTGCTGCTACTCAAGAGCTCCAAAATCAATAATCATCAAAAGTAAAGTCTCCATTCACTTTATCTTTCTTTTATAACTTTCAACTGTGAAAACCCTAACTTTTGACCTAATTAGGTCACTTTAAGTTCTAATTTGCAGTTGACTTGCATGCATACGCATGGAGACTTAATTGAGTGCATGCATCATTAAATAATGCTTAGATATCATGCATGTCACTTTTAGGGTTTGCATGCATCTCACTTTTAGGGTTTGCATGCATGTCATTTTTAGGGTTTGCATGCATGTCACTTTTGGGAACATTGCAGTCCTCCCTTGCCAAAGATTGCTTGTCCTCAAGCAATGCCAACGCAAATCCACCATCAATCAACTGAACCAACTGAATCTAGGGATGATCCCAGGGTCCCAAATTATCCTAGGAGATCTGTAGCACCCTCTGCTCAAAACACTACACTGTACGGTACCATCACCAGAGACCTCCTGAAAGCACCCTCTAGCAATCACTAAACTGTCAGTCACTGTAATCCCAGGGTCCCAAATCAATCTGAGAATTGTAGAGGTCAAAATGCATCCACTGCTACGCTACGTAGTATCGACACAAGGAGTATCATGTAGACTCCTAAGTAACGCCATCAGTAAACACTGTATCCATCCCTCATAAGGTCTTCCGCCTGCATCCCAATGCAAACGTGTACATATTTCATCCCAAATATCTGAAGGCTCTTGTGGGACTATACCCTTGGCTAGGGATGTCTTCCCAAGAATCGCCCACTCAATAGGACACCAACTCTTAATCTCTCTCCAATCCAACCCCTGAAAAGTACCTTGTCCATAAGCACCATCACAAGGAATAATCCTACCAAGCAGACATTCTACCCTTCTGATTTCAATTGGAATTCTCATATACTGCTGGTCAATTTCTCGATCTTGGCCAACCTGTAAAAACCATCCACCATTATGCAAATGTGGACTCAAGCTACTGCAAGCCCTGTCTATGTACTCCTTAAGAGGATTGCTTTGAAATGCAATAGTATGTTTCTTCTGCTGCCCCATCAAGGAATCCAACTGCTCTTCAATACTAGACAGCCTGACCTCTGACTTGGTACATACAACTCGAAGAACTGTAAGCTCAACATTTCGCTGTACTATGGTGTCTCGGAGTATCTTCGTCCTCTCTTTCATCGCTAGAATGCTTTCTTTAACCCGTTCAATCTTCTTTCGGTGACTATCATCTGGAAGCTCTATCTCATGCATGTATAAACTCTCCCTAGCCTCCATGTGTGACTGTTCACTGTCTCGACTGTTGTGCTCATTGCCTTGCACCTCATGTATTTCGCCTGTCATAACTATCTGGATTCTTGTTGTAGGTGATGAAGAGTGTACCAACTCCAATTCATCACATGGTTTGTCCACAATCTGACTAGCAAATGTGCTTGTGTCGCTAGACTCATAGGATGGCTCTAATGTTATCTCCTCGTGCACATCCTCATCATGTACTGTTGACTCCAAATGAAGCTCACCAACAACTTGTACTTCATGCTCATCTTTCTTCCCTCCCCCAACTATATCTTTAAGGAGATCCTCATCTAAATCCTTGGGCTGGATCCCGAACTTGATGGTGTAATAATCTTGAAAAGACAATGCTGCACATACATCATCACCCAAGGCTAGATACTCCTGATATCGAGGCAAGTGTTGAAGTACTGCTAACCTCTGCCAATTTCTAGTCAAGATCCTTGTCATTGTCTTCATGTTCTCACAAGCTGGCAAAGAAAAACCTTTGTTCTGACATGTAGTACACCAACATCACTGACATGCATTTGCATGTACACGCATGCATCAACATGCACTTTTATTCAATTGCTATGTGCCCACAGCTGGCAAGGATCATGCTCTGATACCACTGTAATATCCCAAATCTTGATAATTTCTATTTCTATGCAATTTTACTGAAATAGCCGGGCATGCAAACTGCCATGCAAAATTTCCCTATTTTATAACTGAAATTAGGGTTAGGGTTTGTAGGATAGAATGAACACTTACCACTGATAAGGCGGCTGAAAATGCTCCAGAGAGAATACGCATGCAAGATGAGCTGAGCTGATGAAGAAATGACCTGGTTTTCTGTTGCAATACCTCGGTTGGCTGAATCAAACAAGTGTGACGTTTTTACTGAAGGGATGGTCAGTTTCAGCCGGAAATAAGTCAGAAGGAAGGTGTGCCCGTGCCGAAGGGGATGGCCGGAGCATGCAAGAGCTTTGGCCTCTCTAGATGCCCTAGCGAATTTATCTACCAATCTGTTGCTCACGCCCCCACAACCCTGTAAACTGTTGCTAGCTGCCCCGGATGGACAATCTGATGGCTGATAATCACCCAATGCAGTAGAGTGATCCTATCAGTGAGGATGCAGTCCGCATGCGGAAGAAATATAGTGATCCGGAGTCCTGGTGAATGACTAGGGTTTCCCAGCTAAATGCCCCCAACTGTGCGGATGAACCTGCAAAATAATCATCGGACATATACTGGAACACTGGATAATGATGAATGCAATAAACATGGTGACAAACCTGGATGGTTTATCCTGAAGGAGACTAGGGCAGATATCTCACTGTCGAAACCCCGTTAGTTGAAGACGCTGTCGTCAACCCCAACTGTTGTGGCCACATGCTGTGCTGCTACTCAAGAGCTCCAAAATCAATAATCATCAAAAGTAAAGTCTCCATTCACTTTATCTTTCTTTTATAACTTTCATTTGCGAAAACCCTAACTTTTGACCTAGTTAGGTCACTTTAACTTCTAATTTGCAGTTGACTTGCATGCATGCGCATGGAGACTTAATTGAGTGCATGCATCATTAAATAATGCTTAGATGTCATGCATGTCACTTTTAGGGTTTGCATGGATGTCATTTTTAGGGTTTGCATGCATCTCACTTTTAGGGTTTGCATGCATGTCACTTTTGAGAACATTACAATCTCTATGACAAGAATCACACAAACCAACTTCGAGACACAATTTCAACATGGAGATTGTTACCAACTAAGCTGCACTAGGTTGGATTTCTAAACGAACCGCCAAAGATGAACAATCACTTGTTCAAAATTCAATGTTCAGAAGTCCTTGCAGGCCTTCCTAGGCCCTTTTATTTTTATTTTTTAACATGTTCATACCCCATGGGGAATTGTAATAAAATGATTTAGCATGATGACTTTATGTAAAAGGTTTGGCTTCTTAGAACTTATTTATTAATGCATTATTCCAGGTTGTTTTTTCCTTGTTAATTATTTTTTGTTTTAAAGCGATAAATAATTTGCGAGTTTTTCACCCAAACCTCCAAAGCTGGAATAATTGCCTTATTAATTAAGCCTTAGGAGGTTATTAAAACCTATGTGTCAATGTATATTACCATGCAAATCATTATTTTGAGTCATTATGAACATATCCTAAGTACCCCATAGTTTTTTTTAATTTCCGAATTTTTTGTTTTTTGTTTGTTTTTACAGGGTTATTTTTAATAAGTTAATTGTAAATGTGTAAAAGGTCATAAAAGTGTGGCTAGGAGGTTGTTTTTGCCATGGGGGTGCTCATTTTCTAACTTAGAGCACCCACTTAACCCCTAGACCTACTTTCCTAAGTTTTTGAGTAATTATTCAACCCCAAAATTAATAATTACTCGAAAAACCCAAAAACCCAAGAAAAAATGAAATATTAAGAAATTCGACAATTAAAAAATAAAAGATAATTGCCAAAAAAGAGTTGGGTGACTTGGCAAATCATTTTGGCAAGTACTCGGGCAAGGTAGACAAGCCGGATGTTGCCATTTCGGTGAAATCTCTTGAGTTGGAACTTTCCTCTCTCAAGAGGGGTGCATTTCTCCTTGTGGGGACGCAAGCCAAGTTGGAGGATCTTCATTGTTTTGGAAAAAACATGGGTTTGGGCAAGTGCTTTCTCAAGGGAGTGATGTACCACTTCCCAGTGCCTTTGCCTACCCCCATCCACCTTTTTCCAACTCACTCGGAGCTAGCGCATCCTTGAGGAGATGTGCCCCCCCTCTCTTTGCCAAATTTCTATTAAAGCAGGCAACCTCTCTTCATTCTGCACGGATGATTTGGGCATTGAACCTATGTTCTTGTGATGTGTAATATTGATTATTGAGTTAATAAAAGGATTTGGAGGCTGATGCAAGTGTGGTATATGGTGTTTGGATGTGTATTGATTGGTAATATTGAGGTAATATGTAGATTTTTGCAAGCTTGTATGTGTTCGGGATTTGTTGGCTTTGAAGATAACTTTTTTTTCAGTAACTCTTGAAGAAAGGATTCCATCCCATCGGCAACACTTCATGGATTCTTTCTTGTCTTTTTTTCTCCATCTTTCCTCCCATGATGTCTAATATTGATTATTGAGTTAATAAGAGGCTTTGGAGGCTGATGCAAGTGTGGTCTATGTTGTTTGGATGTGTATTGATTGGTAATATTGAGGTAATATGTAGATTTTTGCAAGCTCTTGTATGTGTTTGGGATTTGTTGGCTTTGAAGATAATTTTTTTTTTTATCTGATAAGATAGGAAGTAATGCTCGCGTGATTACTTATTATTGTTATCTATAGTGGAATGCTTATGAGTTTATCATTCTAGTTTGATTTCATATTTTTATTGAGCATTCATTATTGGATAAACACTGACATTTAATCCCCATTTGCAAGTTTTGTAGATTTTTTTTTACAGGTTGCTTAAGCTGGAGTTTTGGATGAGCGTGTGAGCTCTACTTTTGCTTCAGTAACATGAAGAAAGGATTCCATCCCACCGGCAACACTTCGTGGATTTTTTCTTGTCTTTCTTTCTCCATCATTCAAGCTTGGTGATACCCTTCCGCCTCAAAATTTCAAACTTTCTTTTATGGTTACTTTTCATAGTGCATAGCTAAATCTTTTTATACATTAAAGAATATTTCATGACTTTGATTTGTGGATGCACTTAAAAGGTTTAGATCTGATTTTTAAAGTAATTTTTTGAAGGATCTAACCATCAACAAGTACTAGATTAATATCTAATTTTTTCTATCTTTTAAGTACTTGAATATTTTTGATCAAATTTTTATGTTTTAATTTGATTATCTAGCATATTTGATCAAAATTTGTTTGCTGTTTTGCAGCAGAGATTGATTTGATAAAGAAACACTTTGGCAGAATTTTGAATATCCAAGTCAAACCGAAGATCCCTTTTCTTATACTTCTCTCATTGGCCGTTTCTTTAAGGCCCTAAATTGTAAAAACTTGTGTTTCCTATTTCTACAAAGGAGCACATGTATTCTTTATTTCTAAATAATTGTAAATAAGAGAAGCAAGTGGGCAGCCAAGTGCCCACACCCCATCCCCCTAGGGGGGATTCGTACTATTTCGCTTTTTCCACTTTTTTTTAGTTTTCTTTAATTTTTTTAGTTTATTTTAAGTTCTTAAAGTAAAATTAATCAATCCGGCTATGTTCTTGGTAACGAGATTATCGACATTGAGATTTAAAAAACTCACACTTAGATCTTAAAAAAACTTAAAATATCCAAAGACTTCAAGACCCCGTCTGCTCTTGTGACCATTGTAGGCCTTTGGTTGGATCGGTGAGACAATCAGAAAGGGATTGAAGTGACTATTAATTAGTGGAACATTTTGAATTAATCCCTACAAGTGAAAATACGACACTTTATACGATTTTACCAGTTAGTGGGGAAATTCTGCAAGTGAAGTGGGAACCACTAGAAAGTGACCGCAGGGTACCGTTAGGCTACACCCTTGTTTGGTGTAGTGTTGAACACAACTCCGCGACTCCATCTAGCCCACATGTCACTGTGAGAGCCACTCATTGGTAAATCCGGACATATTCCTTGTACCTTAGGGTATATCTGGAATACCATCTCCCCATAATAATAAAGATCATTACCACATTCATAGTAAAATTTACCAAGAATTGACCGAATCCCTAATTACTCATTTAATAATTTTAAAATTGACCAATTGAGACAACCGCAATAGTTCTCAAGACTTCACTAGCAACCCCTTTACACAAGCTCTCCATTAGCACTGGTTTATTATTCAGATTCAAGAGCCAAAGACCCCTTACAAATGAGAAGCTCTCTCCTTTAAATAGAAATGACAGAACCAAAACCTAACCACTTTCAAAACGAGTGGCTAAGATTAAAAGATATAAATGTTCTAATCAACGGTTGAGATGAGCTCAACATACAATACATGGATAAATATAACCATAAAGTACCAAAGTGGACTAAATCACCCATTTGGAGGGTACCCCACTTAACAAGAAATAAATGAAAGCACATAGTGGGTCCATGGAGTGTTAACTAACTCCCTCTGGGTGCCCCATGGCACAATAAAATAATATAATATTTTAATTTTTTGACTTTGTGCCTCGAGTAAATCTTGAGCCTCCCAAAAGCTCCAGAAAATAATATAAAAATGCCCAAAAATAGGTGTGGGCCCAATTAGGTGCTGCAATTGCTGGAGAAGGTATGGAGGACATCACACTCATCATCATGACTCATCCCATGTCATTTCCTTGCCTCAGTAGCCCAAATCGATTTCTTCAATAGCCATTTAATCATTTTTTAATCTGCCTCGGGAAACGTGATCCTGCGAAAAGTTGAAAACAGCCTCCTAGGGTGCCTGTGTTGTCAAATTGAGCCCACCAGGTTTTCTGGGATGGGGATACTATGGTACAATTAAGTGGTTGCACCCCATATGCCCCATACAGCGCCCTAGGAGATCCCAATAAAATATTTCCCTGCTCAGACACATCATCCTGTGAAGCAAAACTGCATCAGAAAGGTAAAATGAGCTTAATCATCTCTGCAAGTGCCTGAAATTGAAAATAAGCTATCTCACTAGACTCAGAGAGTCCAAATCAATCTAGGGTGCATACTCATACCCCTACCAGGTCCCTACCTGATCATCAACAATATTCAATAGACAATATAATCACCTGTAAATGACTAGATACCGATAATATAACTTAGGCTATCATCCATCTGCTGCAAGTGTTACAAGGCTAAGACATGCTCTCCAAATCATTTAAGTAACATTCATACAAGTAGTAGTCACCTCATTGGCGGTACATCAACCAAATACATATATAAGGTTTTATTTATTATTTACTCAGACCATACTTTCAGTACTATACTCACTTCATAGTTGTAGTCAATTTGCTAGTGAAGGGTGAAGGCTGAAATTGACAAGGCTAGGGTAAAGGATGACTACCAACTTAACATCATGACACTTTGGATATGGGAAAGGAATACTCACTATAACCACATGCCGGACAAACAACAACACAGGGAATGGCGGTGCCTCACAAATGGTTGAGTTGTTCAGAGAGTGCTTATTCAACTTAGGCATCATGTCTACATCAAGTTTGATCCAGGTTCATTAGGACCATCAATTTTATTTCCATGGCCTTTTTGGCTTATATGACCTTTTGGGGACTTCATCAGTGCTTAAAAGCACAACTAACTGTAGCTTTCATCCAGGACATGTTCAAATTTATAAGGTCAGCAATATTTGGATATAGCATATATTTAACCATTGCTTTTGGGACCTTTTCTTATACCCTTCACGGAGTATTTTAGCATTTCATTGCTCTTGCCCTTTGCTTGTATATGTTAAGAAACACATTTTAGAATTTACATTTTCCATGGTCGCATATATAAACATTTCCAATACAAGTAGTACATGAGCTTTTAGTTTTAGGCAACAACATCTCAAGTGACTAGGGGGAGTTTTGCACAGTGCCAAACATCGGGACAACCGACCAAAATGATTTAGGCACACAATCCAACTCACCAAAGGCAAGTTCTGTCACCAACACAGAGCCGAGACACACTATAAACAGGGAGGTTTGTCCAACAAAGGTTCTAGCGGGGAAAGGTCCTCCATGCCATAAGTCAAGTAGTAAGTCGAGTTAAGAAAACAAAACTGGAAGATAATGGATGGGTGGAGACAGTGAAAGATGAAGCCAACACTAGCAAGCCAAAGAATGGTGGGAATGACTACCTCTATTCTCCCTAGGGAGGGTAAAACCAATGAGTATAGATCAGGAACTTCCAGGTCTAAGTAGGGACACCAATACATAATATAAATACATCCAAGTCCATATATTTATGACCGCCAGATCATGACACTAAATGCTAGCATATGTCACAAAGATGAGTATAAGAGCAATGATAACCATAACACAATAAAATAAATGCCGACTCATAACCATGCACATAATCCATCTGAACCATCATCCATCCAATGAGAAGGCACTAATATAAATCTGGGCATCAACAACTGCTTTGTAAATGACTAAATGGCTACATCGGTCCTCAAATCTGAGTGTCTTGAGACTCAGTCTTGACATGGCAGAGTACAATAGTCCATAACAACATAATGATCTGTCAAAACTGCTCATCTCAGCATCTCATATGTAAGAGATCTGGCCGAAAAAGGTACTGTGTCTTAAAAATAGAATATGGTAGCCCGACTACTATATATGTGATAACAACACCCTCCTTGTTTCTCTCTTGTGGCATTTGTGGTGGCATTCTAGTGGCTTGTAGTAAGGGTTGTTCCGTTTTCACGGGTTGGTTATCTATTATGGACACTTAGTGAGTTGGATGCTCCTATTTTTGATTGATGGTATCCTTGGTTAATGGATTGATGCGTTGGCATGGAGGTTGGAGTTTGGTTGTTATGTGGACATTCGTTGCATATATATTGAGATTGTTCCCTACTTGATGGAATATTGAACAAATCTATTTGTTGGTTGTGGATTTGACCCCTTGATGTATGGAAGCAACCTCTTGCATTTGTTGATTTGTTCTACATTCATTGGTTTCCCTTGATGAACACCCACCCTTTGGAGGGTTGTTTACACACTCATCTAGGCCCTTTTTGATGGGATGTTTTTGGAGGGGCGTCCTAGCTTTGGGAGCAGTTTTTCTTTTGACTAAGTGCCAATAATTGTGCCATCTCAATGCTATTAGATACAAAGTGGCTGCATGATTTTCGAAAAACAATTATAATATAAAATTTGATAACTAATGCGAAAGTTAGCAATATTAGAACTGTTGTTTAAGTGCTGCGCTGTAATTTTTTAGTGTGTGCCTTTTGGAGCTTTTTCATGGAGAATTCTCACCGTATTTGAGGAAGGGCTCCATCTTTTGAGGCCCGTTTCTTGGACCGCTACCTTTGGAGGTTAGGTTTGACTTCTTCTTGTCATCATTCACCCTCATTTGGTGGATGCACCCTGTTCTTGTGCATTTGTTCTCTTGAATATTATACTTCTGGCTTTAACCACCATATTTCATGGATGTTATTAGGGTTTGTTAGAGTTAGATGGAAGATTTTTTAATTTGTTTACCCTTAGGATAGATCTAGGGTTTTGGTAGATCTAGTATTACTTTATTGTAGAGGAAGTTAAGGCCCATATCTATATAAGAGAGTCTCTTCCTCATTTGTAATCATTTTTGGGATTGGGGGAGAAATCCCTCTAGACTTAATGAATTATCTCTTGGTTCTTTTAGATGGTTAAGGCTAGCGCTCCATTGAAGGATTCTTATATTTTATTGCTTGGTTGATGGATGGACCTTCAAGTTGTTAATTGCTTTGAGGTAATAAATAATAGGCTGCATATTACTATTGTGGTGGCTATCAATTGGAAGTGTAGTTTAGGTGCCCATTTTCAGTGCCAGATCATGTGTTTTTTGACGTCTTACATGATAGTTTTCCTCTTTAATGTTCATTTGAAATTTTTTCTCTATAACTTTCCCTTTAAATGAATTTGAAATCAGCCCAACCATGAGAGAGTAGCTAGGTTTGTGTACTGTTTTCGCACAACTTGTAGCTGCCCCACAAAAGGTATCCTATACAGGACGGTGGAGGGGATGAGCAACCAAAGAGGTGATCTATGAGTGTCTCAACCCCCATATAATGGATCGGTTGTCACGTCGGTTGAGATACCCTTCGCTTTATGCCACTAAAGCCCAAGTGACAAAGGGGGAGACCCAGATCTATCTTAGAAGAAAAGACCTAAGGCTAAATCACTAGATCAAATTGAAAGCCAAGAATACGTATGGTGAATAGCCACTAAACTCTAAATTAGAGGATGAACCTACTAAAGGAGAAAATTTATTAATCGAGATGTTTAGTTTAATGGCTTATAGATGTAGTTGAAAGATCCAGGATACCCTAGGGGGATTTAAATGGAAAATTTTAGAGATGCCCTAGGTAGGGTTTGATATGAGGAATTAGGGCTTTCTAACACACTTGATTTGTTGCTTGTATGAAGGATTTGACAATGTTCAAGACCCAAGCAAAACCAAAGCATAACACACTCAGAAAATCGCTATCAAGCCAAAAAGGGCGAATTGCCTAGAAGGCTAGTGCCTTTTTAGGTGGGAAAATGGATTCTAAGGATGACGCCTAGGAGGATATAGAGGCTTTGGATGATGGCCACAAAAACCCAAATTGCCAAAAGTTGAAAATCTAAGTGCAACATACCTCGGTGAATTTTCCTAGTTACTAAGTTAGGGTTTCTTTGTATTTTTAATGATCATTGATGACCAATGGATAGAAAATCAAATAGAGAAGAACTTAATGAGATACTCACCTGGAAATTGCATATGCCTTCCTGGATGATGAGGAAAGCTCCCTTATAGTTCAAATGATAAATTTGGAGAAGCTCTTGTGAAAACGACTTGCTCAATGACCCAATGCGCCCTCTCCTCCTGCCACACGAATGGAAAACCAGTAAGCATGACACTAGATAAGATCTAGATCTGCAAATAAGAAGTAAAAGAATGGAAATGGAAAGTCATAATGAAGTAACCACTCCCTATTCAAACCCCAATACGAAGAGAAATGTTGGGTGGGACTCCCCACCAATGTGCCTCTCTCCAAATTGCCTCCTTCACCTGCAAATCAAAATGGATCCAAAAGATACAATAAAGCTACTCCAAGATATCTCAGTGCAAGAGAAAAATAGGTTCAATCATCATCTCATTCATTCATTCACAAAGACACAAGTATTTGATCCCGAAAAAATCTCTTTATTCAAAAGTTCCAATGCCAGAAATCATGCTTTACAATGGGGGGAGCACCCCTCTTAAATAGATCGAGAGTGTGTCCACATTTTAACAAATATCCATCCAACGATTGAGATTAAAACATCATCAACGGTGGAGATCTTTTAATTTTGTTCTACATACATGGATTAACATGACTAAGTCAAATGGGGCGCACTTTTACCCAAGGACACCTTAGTGAGGTGAAATACATCAAGTGCTAAGATATATCAATGTGGTACATAAGATAGGGGGTGCCTTAGGGGCATAAATCACCCTAGGTCCCATTAACATCATAACATAAGATATAACAATGTAATACATCAATGACCAAGGTAAGGGGCGCCCCATGGGGGACGCGGCATGCCCTCCCTAGGAGGGCCAATAAAATAATCTAGGTCCTCATGTTGAGTGAAACTTGTGCCAAATGATCCAGAGAGCCATGATAAATCATCAAAAATCATTCTCAAGCCATTTCTCTAACCCCACTCGTCAAATCGATTTCCTTAGTGAGTTTCATAGTCCATTTTTTGTTGGTGCAACCTCCGAAAATAATAAAATCCTCATAACTATCTGTCGGCTGAAAACTTAGTTAGGCAAATTGACTGCATAGATGAATCCAGAGACATGGTATAATGGTACTGGTGACTACTCATACCCTCTAGAGCACTGTGGTGCTTAAGGAGCGCTACTCTCTGAAGCATCTCATCAATAAAAATGTGACTAGAACATTGATAAAATGATAATAATCACTGAACTATCGTAAAATCTTGAAAACTGAGACTACAGTATTGTTTTTGGGCATGTTTGGAGCAAATATAGCCAATGATGTTTTTTGTGGTAACTACATTGGGAACCGTGTTTGACTTGGTCAACTAGGTTTACCTGGTCAAAGTATCCAAACTAAAGGTGGAGCAATACTTTCGATGACCCTAAGTACATCATGAATGCATAAATCTCACATAATTATGTTAGCAGCCAAACTTAAAACATTAATAGCATGGTAGTGGTACAAGAATACAAATAAACATTAGACTTAAATTAGAGTAACCATTCAAACTTATATAAAGCCCCTTAAGTATGCTCACTTACAAGACTTAGCCAATTAGCTATGATGGGTGAAGCGGTGAAACAAGGGCTTAAGGTCAAGGAGAAGACTTGTTGACTTTAACACAATGATCTTTCAGACATGGGAAAAGAGAATCCACTTTCATTCATGATAAATAGAGAACATTAGGGAATGGTGGTGTCTCACAAATGGATGAGTTGATTTGAAGAGTGTCCATTCAATTTAACAATTGTCTACTACTCACATTCAAGCTAAACTGAAGTTTTGTGAGGTTCTTTTCTAGGACCCTTGCGTTGAGTACACGAGAAACTGTAGTGAAGAGATCCTAGGAGACACTTAGAATTGGCTGTCCCTTACATCTCACGTCCCAACCCGTAGGGTTTGTGAGGATATCATCAATACATTTTCAAATATGGCCAATAGTATTTAGATTTAACATTTCTTTATCCACTGCTTTTTAGGCCTTTCACATTTCATTTCATGGCCCTTTTCAAGTGTGTCTAAAGCCGCAATTCGCAAATTTATTCATGGGCTTGCATTTCATAAGATAAAGCACATATAACATAATGCATGTAATGATGGTAGAACAATGCTTCAAGTTTTACTTGCCAACTCTTCGGGCAACTAGGGGGAGTATCCACAATCAGGAGCAAACATTGGGGGAAACCGACCAGAGAGGGCAAGGCTTCAAAACTCAACTCACCTATGCTCAAGAACCAACACCAGCAGGTTCTCCTGGCCTAGAAGGATCAAGGCTTCGACAAGTTTTGTTGCACAACCCAGAGCCAATACACAAAACAACATGGGGTCTGTCATCATAAACTAAGAGGGGGGGAATGTGTCCTCAAAATCTCACAAGTCAAAGCTCAAGTTTGGATATATGTCAAATGGAAGATACAGATGAGTGGAAAATGGTGCCACATAGCAGGATAGACTAAGTTTGTTCAAGATGAGCATACATAAAGGCCTTATATAAAAGACTGCCTAACAACTCACAGTATAAGTCACTCAAAAATATAGTACCACCACAATCTAATCAATGTCAAGTCATATTTACTACAATAACTAATAGAGACAAGAAATACATCCAAGTACTAGCTGTATATTTGCTCAACCATACACATGTCTCTACCTGAAGTGCCAATCTGTCAACTGTGTACCATCTCTGCTGCTCTGCTCAAATGGACTATTATGTCACCACCGAGCTCATCTCAATGGACTAGGAAACCTCAGTCATGGCAAGGTAATGCTCTGCATCTGCTACTGTGGAAGGCTCTGAATGGATCGTACAGTGAAATGATCCATTCTGTATCCCCATAAAATAGAACTAGCTCCGAAAAAGAGAAAATCAAAATACCCATCTGCTGCATCATGGTAGCCCAGCTACAATGTTTGTGATAACATATAGAATTAGATAGATCAATTTGTAAGTTTTCTATTTACTCATGTTTATTATTTTTCCATTATTCTGACTTTTACTTTCAAGTTAGTAAATTTTACTGGTTGATCTAATGTGCAGCTTGGTTGTGGGCATGGACTTCCTGCAATTTTTGCATGCTTGGAGGTATGCCATTCGTTTTATTATAAAGGTTAGTTGCCTTAATTCTTTATATGTGCAGTTCTAAACTTTGGTCACTGCTAAATATTTTGTAATTTTACATGTCATGCAGGGTGCTTTAACTGTTCATTTTCAAGACTTTAATGCTGAAGTTTTAAGATGCCTTACTATACCAAACGTAAATTTAAACCTCGAGCGGGTTCACAAGCAACAGGCTTGTCATACTGATAATACAGTGATTCCAACAAAGACAACTGCTTTCACATCAGATATCCATTTCTATGCTGGAGATTGGGGAGAACTGCACACTTTGCTCTCTGTCGTAGCAACAGACCAGGTTGATTTGGCCGGAGAGGTTGACAAAAGTTTTCTTGGGGAGGATTTACCACTGGATAATTCTTTCTCTCGGGATGGAAGTTTTGCTGATCAGGAAATACCAGCAAGTTTAAATCAGATTCAGCAAGTGAGCTATACTAGAAGGCATTCTCAAAGTCATCCTTGTGAGCAGGCCAGCGATAGTGACCTTTCTGAAGGTGGTTATGATATTATTTTGATGGCAGAGACTGTCTATTCCCTCTCCTCTTTGCAAAAATTGTATGGGATTATTAAAAAGGTCAGTCCACGTTTAATGATTTTTTTTCTTCTATAAGATGTATTTCTTCCATTCTATTGCAAACTGTTTTTCTGTGGTTGGTATTCCTTGCAGAATACTGGCAATGGCTGTTTGTGCATTTTTTAAGCAGGATGATTCTCTAACTTGTTACTCAATATATGTAATTTGTTTTTTTCAACAGTGTTTGCGACCACCTAATGGTGTTGTTTACTTGGCTGCTAAAAAACATTATTTTGGAGTTGGTGGTGGGACGCGGCAATTCAAATCTTTGGTAGAAGAGGATGGTTAGTATAGATGTTAATATTAACAATTCTCACATTAAGTCTGTATTTAATAGTTATTGATAGCAATGCCTTATGTCAGGGATGTTTGAATGATTTGAAGGGATTTAAAACACATGACCTTGTAAATTTTTTTCCATATAATTTCATTTGCATCACTAAATGCTTTTCATGTAGTTCTTTTGATAAGTTTTGGAGTTTTGATTGGTTGGTTGAAAATGGCCTTGTTTTCTATGTGACATTAATTCAATTTCAAGGTATAGTTTTTTATTTTTTATTTTTTAAATATATTTATTCAATTGATAATGAAGAGATTACAGCTGTCAGTTATTACACCAGATAGCTAAGTGCTGCCAATGGTGGCTTTCTCACAAGAAGAATCAACTTGTCAGCGTTAGCTCCAAACTCCATAGAAATGATCTGTCCTGAACATGTCCAACCCGGCTGTGATCTGAGCCAATAAATCAGCCTTGAATATTTATACTTACCTGAAATTGGGCTTGGAGGAGTTCTCTTTTTAAAGGGTGATTGACATTCCATTATTGATAATAAGTAGAGATCTTTGAGTTGAAGAGTTTTCCAAATCTCCCTACCATGAATTCTGATCATCTAATCTTCCCCAAGAAGTGGTCCTTTCCACCGAAGTGGGTCTACATATTATAGAGTGTAGAGATTATATTTTGTGATCTAAAAGCCCTAATGTACGAGCCACATTACAATTCTAGAAAGCACTTTTCATTGTCTCCTTCTGACAAACAACACAAATTCTATATGACCATCCCTTGCTGCAAAAGATAGCTTTAACAGACAGTCTGATTGAATAATGACCAATGTTAAATTAAAATTCTACATAGGCTTGGTGTTTAGACAAGTTACAAAGTTAATGATTTCAGACTGCTAAATAAAGCACGTGTGAGTTAATTAGGGATTAAGACATGTACTTTTGAGAGTTATGCTGTTGTATCCAGATTCCATAGGAATGTACATAAAGTTATCATTGTTAATAAAATATTCATCTGGAATCAAACATAAGTTTCTCTTTTGCTTTAATCAGCTTGCCCAATATGATATCAAAGCAAACGGAGGCCAAGAGCCTGTGATATCAGAGACTTTTTAGGATCAGAACAGTATACTGGGAAAGATCCCGAGATCAAAGTTGGAGACCAAGGACCCTAGACAAGGGTATTGAATTGTGTGATAATTCAAACAGGAAATTCTGTTCCATGCGAGAGAAGAAAGAGGCATGAGTAGATAATAATGGCAAGCAATTTTTTTTAAAGTGAAGGAAAAATTAGATGAAAGGCCTAAAGTTTGGGCATTAAGAAAATTAAAGAATTAAAATGAAGGAAAAGAAAGTTGAATGGGAGGAAAGACAAGGGAAGAAAGACACTGATTTGTGGAGCATGACGACAATGAGAGTTTGCAGAATATGGCGACAGAGTTGATAGTAGCAAACATGCAGAGTCCTTGTTACTAAACAGAAGCGACTATGCAGAGAAATCCACATAGTTTGTTGTATCATAGACTTGACGATCAGATGAAGAAAATAACAGACCTGTGTTCCTGCAAGATAATACAGAGAGACATGGAACAGACCCAACATAGATCCAAAGAGAATAGCAGATGAATTTGAAAACGCCCAGGAAGCAGACAATAGCAGCAGTTACACTAAATTGTTTTGTAGATGAACTTGGAAGTAAATTTGCATTAGAGGCTTTTGACAGAAAAATTGGTAGATCCCTTGAGAAATTCAACTGAGCTGATGGCGTGGGACAAGAAGATCTTTCACATTGATGTCAATAGACAGTTTGAAGAAAATGTCTCAGTTTGAAAATGTTTTTTCTAGAACCTTTGTGGGTAGACTGATATTCTTAGAGAGAAATGTGTCATTTTGCAACATCTATGGAATAAAATGTTCTTGTTTGTTAAGTGTTTGACAGAGTAATTCTGTATATATATAACCAAGTATTAAATAATGAATGATTGATGGTTTCAATGAGGCTTGTGATGGTGTATAAATAAACATTGATTGGTCACGAGGTGAAGGAGTGTGTGCCCCTTGATGTTTCATTAACCTAATTATTATTATTATTTTTATTATTATTATGTTTGTTACATGGCCACCCCCTTAAGGGATGCTTTGTCCTCAATGCATGATAAGTGGGATTCTATGTATTTTAGCATGTGTTTTGGTGGCATAATCTTTATCTGGTTGTAAGGGTTTGATTTGGTTCTTGATTTGTGTGTTGGCAAGGCTCCTTTGTAGCATGTGCACCAAATTTTGAAGTCTTTTGATGTGGCTGTTTAACATGTAGCCTTGATACTCCTTGGTAAAAAACTTTCCTTGCTTTTGTTGTTGTATGTTCATCTGTGTTTCTTGCCCTTTTTCAATAGTTGTAATTCAGTTTTCTTGATAGTGGAACTCTCAATACCATATAATTTATAGTTCTGTCCTTGCCAGTTAAATTTCATGAATTGCTCGTCATGGCTGGTGGTATAAGCACCGAATTGAATCAACTATTTCGAACCTAGTATGATATCCATCTTGTTACCGACTAGGCTGCACCTAGTTGGACTTTCAGTGAGCCGCCAGTGATAAACAAGATACTTGTTCATATTCAGAGTTCAGAGGTCCTTTCAGGCCTCCAGGGTCGTTTTGTTTTTTGTAACGCATGTTCATACCCCCTTGGGGAAGTTGTAAAAAATGTCCTAGCATTTAATTTTTTATAAAAGGCTCGGCTTCCTAGACTTAAGCATCAAGCCGACTAGCCCAGAGTGTTTTTTCCCTTGGTTATTATTGGTTGTTGAACAAACGACTAATAATTTCTGAGTTTTTCACTCACACCTCCAAAGCTGGGGTAGTCATCTTGGTGTTGCGGCCTAGGGAGGTTATTAGAGCCTTCGTGTCGGTGTTTTTCACCATGCTAGGCATTTGAATTGAGTCGTATGGACATGTACTAGGTCCCCCTAGAGTTTCGTCAATTTCCGCAAAAAATAATTTTTTTTCCGTTTTTTAAGCCATTTTTTTTAATGGTTTAATTAAAAAACTTCAGATTGTAATAAAAGTCAGATTCGGAGTCCGTTTCTGACATGGGGACACTCGTTTTCACACCCGGAGCGTCCACTTTACCCATGGGATCACTTTCTACATCGGTCGGGCAGTGGGAGCACCCCGTGAGGCATTATTTGGGCTAAAAGTGCATAAAATAGCATTTTAATGCTAAATTTGGACAAATTGGCACTAAAGTCAAAATAGAAAAAAGTCAAAATCAATTTAAAAAACTGATTTGAGTGACATGGCAAAGGTCCCATGTGACTAGCGACTCATACCTCCACTCATTTGAAGTCAAAGTTTGGTTATAAAGTAAGTGGTAGTGAATAAATGTGGAGAGGTGACGTCAACCTCAAATGTAGTCACGCTAATTGTGAGCATGGTTGTGCTAGCCAAGGAGTGGTCCCCATCATTTAAACATAACCTTGGTTTATAACATAATACCAATCATTGTTTATTATTTTATGAAGGTGAACGAGTTGTTAGTTGGAGGTGACGTCAAGATTTTTCAAAATCGTGAGCATGGGATTGGGTTGGTCCCATTTAAATTTTGCCATGTAATGGATTGTTATACCAATGATTGGTGGAGCTAGCATCATGTGGACCCTACGGATTGGTGATGGCGTCACAATTTGGTGAAATCGTAAGCTTTCTTTTTGGGTTGCGATTTCTAAAGAGTGTGGACCCCTCCTATCCACGTCACGTTTGGAATCGTGGCTTATGAGGTGATTTACCATACTTTGTGTATTGTTTTATTAAAAAACAAGCGAATCAACATATTGGAGCTCACGTCACACATAGCCGTACACTCACGCAGGGGTAGCGAGTGGTACATTCTTCAGTCTTATTCATTGGTTGGTATGTGCTGGAAATTTATGATTCGTTGAGGGAGTTGGTGAGAGAGGTGTTAATCACCTCCTCTGTTCAAGCTCAGCTAAACTCTGACTTCATCTTCAGTATTGATGAGGCCCCCCTGGGTCTATTTTTGCCTATTTAAGCAGGTCACCTCTCCATTGTTCATCATCAAAAAGGTGGAACCTCTGCTTGTAATATTGTAATTGTTTTCTTGAAGTACTGTGAATAAAAGGCTTTGGAGGCAATTTCTGTGTGGGATCTATGGATGTTTGGATAGAGCTTACTCTACATTTGTGAGGTAACCTGTATTTGTTTTCATGCTTGCATATGTTTGGGATTAACTTGCTTTCGGAAGGAAACGGTATTTTTGTAGAGATAAAAGGTAATTCTTGTTAGGTTACTCTTTTATTGCAAGTCGAGGAAGACTATTTGATATATGTATGATTTCATGCTTGGATCTACATTGTTGTTGTAGTCTCTTTCGGTTTACACAGGTATTTTTTAATCCCCATTGCTAGTGTTGATAATCTTTTGCAGGAAGCTAATGCTGGAGTATTGATGAGCGAATGTGCTCTACCTTTCCTTCAGTAAAATTTGAAAATAAGCTCTGTCCCTTTGATCTCACCAAGGAAGCTTTTTCTATCCTTTATTTCTTGCTCTACGCTGGGTTCTTTGAATTTTGATCTACAAATTTCTTAAAATTTTCTTTCGGTTTCAAACGTTTCCACATTAGATCTAGCATCTAAAGTTATATCAAAGGTAGATCTGATGTCTAAAAGTTTCTGTTTCTAGTCTGCTTCAAAGGTACATTTAAAATTTTAGATCTAGTTACTTTTCCCTTTTTTCCGCAAGTTTAAAAATTTAGAAAATTAAAAAAGCTTGTTGAAAGAGTTTCTATGCATTTTAAAGTTTGATCTAGCATTTTGTGCTTAAGATTTGCTTGCCATTCTCCTCAAGAGGCAAGCAAAGATCCTAAGAAGGCAAGCTTTCTAGCTTTTACCTCACTTAGTTGTTTCCTTGTTTTTTGTAATCAGTTGTTACTTAGATTTTTTTTGTAAATTTTTGCATGTTGCCCAAAGACACTACCAAAGTGTTTTTGGCCATCTTTCACTGACATATGCTTGCTGGTTTTTAGCAGGCCCATCAAAAAAGAGAAGGAAACTCTGCCCGAAATTAGTTTTTTCGAACATCCGGAGCTCCCAGGAGGCTTTCCCCTTAGCTGGGCCTATTTCCTTTGCATGTTGTAAGCCTTTGGATCCCAGATAACAAGGACCGAAGAGCATTCTCTGCTGAAGCATTGTAACCGATTAATAAAAACAAGTTTGAGTAGGCTCAATAGAGTCTGGTCCCCATCCCCCTTGGGGGATTTGTGTCGGTGTCCTTTTCTGTTTTCTTATATGCTGGTAGCGTAGTTGTCTTTCTTTATCATTTCATGCTTTGTTTAAGTTGTGCAAAAGTAACCTGAATACTTACCCACTGCGCTATACCGAAGTACCATAAGGGAAAAGATTTGAGCAGTGTAGTAATTAAAAAACAAAAACAATTTTGTTATGCACTGCTAAGTTAAAATAAATCCCCTCGCTTTCCCGAGTACAGGTTCGTGGATAAGGTCTTTCCCGAGTACTGAATCTGGGAAGAGACTCCCGGGTTTTATCTTTTTTTCTAAATCAGAAAACTTGTTCAAATTAAAATAAACCAAGACTCCTTCCCCGTATGCTCTATACCGCTGCAGCTTGTTTGATCAGTTGGCTGTATCAGAAAGGGATACGAGTTACTAGATCTAATAGGAAAATCCACACAAGTAATTTTCTTGAGAACTCGGGAGGTTGCAAAGGGTAATCACTACAGAGTCAGGGGGCTACTCTAAGCAGGTCTATCCTCGCCCTGTTGGACACTTGGTATTACTGCTTTAGCACTCAGTTCGAAGGGACTTGACTTGTTGGGCCAAACCCACAATTTACCCATTCCTTAATTAATTCATTTAATAATTTAAAATTTACCAACCGAGACACTGCAATACTTTCACTGAGACTACACTAGCAACCCACATTTGCAAGCACTCTTTTCATTTTGGCACTGGTCTATTCTGTTCCTTTTTGCATAAGTTAATCTCGCAATGTGTCATTGAATTTTGTGTATCTAATTTGAGTTAAGGTGTTGCTAAGGTTAAATTTTGTTGGTGGTAATTGGTAATTTCTTAAATTCATCCATTCCATATTAAAACTCCTAGAATTAATCATTTCTCTCGTAGAGTAAAAACCTTAGATTTTACTTTTCATTAGGGTCAACCTCCCTTGGCTTCGCTAGGAGTTGGCCTAGACGGAGGAGCTAAGTATCAGGTGACAGCACTTGGCTCGAGCTTACCCCCAAGGTTGCACCCAGTGGTTTGAAGATTTCTGCCAGGTTACCCGAGGTGCGAATTAGGCGGCAACACATCTCATTGAGTGGTAGAACATACATTCCTGTTTTTAGTCCTAATTCTTGTATTTGAACAGAACTTGTGACATCTTCCTACTCCTTTGATCTTATGTCCATTAGCTGTTGTAACTGTGAGGTCCTTGGTGGGGTAAACAAAAAGGTTTAGTTGCTTGGTGACATTGATGTCTATACATTTATGACTACTGCTAGAATCTACATTTATACTTTTTATGATTCCTTTCAGCTTCAGGCTCTTATGTTGTAATTTCCAGTGTCCCACCAAGTTTCTGGGACACGAGAGGGTGGGAGTAAGGAAACACACATTGGGGACGTGTGGAGACCACCCCTGAATGTAGGAAAATTTAGGGAATGAGGGTACATCAAGGTCTTTAAATTATTAAAAATATATAATTTATATAAATCCTAACATATTAACATATAAATTCCTCATCCCATCACATACATACTAAAACTTAAAAGTAAATAGTAAATGTGAAATAGTATATTCATCATAGTAAACATGGTTGTCAGTTCATCATTGATTTATGAATCATTTATCATTTGAGTATTTGAATTTCACATTGATAAATTCTAAATTTATAATACATGCACATCTTCCATTATAAATTTGAATTATAAACATAAACAATAGATGAAATTGAAAATTGAAAATATTAAAATCGTAAAACTGAATCATAGACATGTCACATAAAGTTTTGAACACTTCCAAATTTAAAGACTCAAAAGAGTGATGAGATAGACTTAGTATGAGGTCATCAATGACAATATCTAATTCTAGAGTCACACGTTAAATAATTGCCAATGAACACTGGAAATAAAAGTAGCAAAAAGAAAGTTGGAGGCATCAAAAGAGCATCAAGTAGACAGTTCATGGACTGGTCCTCCCCATGCATCCACTGCGTGAAGCCATCAAGACCATCAATGGGAGTGTCATTATCTGAGTTAGACTCACTCTCATGAGTGACCAATGGCACACCAACCAAACCATGTTTTTTTTTGTTTTTTAATGTATATTTTTTTTTGAAAATCACATGGGGGCATTTGGGCATCCCCCTTTTTCGTGAGGGGACGCCCAGACGCCCCCACCTCTTCGAGACATTCCTTCTGCATTTGCTTGAGCTTCCTAGAAAAGGAGGCGTGGGAAAGCGTTTCCCAAAGAGTCCCCAAGTCCTCAGGGCGCGAGAAACGAGGGGAGTGTGCCCCCAACCTTGGGGGACGCGTCCCTGTGGAACACTAGTAATTTCCCCATCGTGGTTGCCTATGGACATGTAGGGTTTCTTTTCTCTTTTCTTGAGTCTTATTAACCTTTCTTAGATGGGGGTGGAATATATTTTGTAGTTGGTTCTTGTATTTGTTCTTTTCGATTGATAGTTTCTATTTTGGACACTTATTCTATATTCTTATTCTGTTGGGTGCATGAGATTGATATTAATGATACTTTTGCCATTGCTTCACCATTGCCAGATTTTGGATTGTACTCAATAGTGACTTTGTTCCCCGGGTTCGAGATTTCTTCTTCCTTTCCATCGACTATTTTCAAATAGTGTAGTGACTTGTCGTCACATTGATGTCCTATATAATTCATTTCGTACCACATTTTCCACAATTATTTTCCTTTTTTCTTTCTTTCTTTTCCGAGTTGTGATATTAAGTATCATTGTAATAGTCTTGTTGTTGCCTTTCACGCACTTGGGGGGTTAGGTTGGCTTGTGTTGCCGCCTAAAACACACTTGACCGTGGAACAAGTCTTCCAACCACTAGGTGTGTTCCCAAGGGAAACTATGAGTTTAGAACCCAATGTCACCTCAGTTCCTAACTCCTCCGGTAGTCCCTATTTACTATGTTTCAAAGGTTGTGTTTTAGGACTTAAGAGATGAATAAATTAATTTAAACTTTATGGCAATCAATCATGCAGAAATGTAGTAATTTCAAATGACAGGCAAATCTTTCTTTATTTGTAAACCAAATATAATTGCAAGAGAAATATAGTTATTACTGAACCAATGCCTATCTAAATCGGGCTATGGAGTCGCAAACAAAGATTACAATGAAAGTGCCAAAATGCACAAATTTCTCTAAATCATTCGCTCACCACAATAATCAAAAGACCACATTCATTAAATGTAAAATACTTTAAGCAAATGAACTAAAGTGTACGAGATGAGCTTGAAGTAGAACTGAACCAAATAAACGATGACTGCAATAGTAAATAAAATGAAAGATCGTGATATTGTGCAAGTGGTCCAATAGATTTTAATTTATTTTAAGGTCTTTCTTCAACTTGGGGGATTAATGTGTTTGTATGAGAAATAAACCAACTAACTAATGTGTCTACCTCCAACCCTTATCCCTCAACTGAGAGAAACTATTGGGTGCTCAACAAGAGAGCATAAGGCTGCCTCCTGGCTCCATAAGTCAGTCCCAAGAACTAGCCGGGTGCTCAACAGGAGGACACAGAGTGCCACGAGGCCCCCAACGACCTATACCCCTCTAGCTCCACACACTAATCCTCTATTTCTCAATCTTGCAATAATGGATTGAAATGCCTATTATTCTAGCCAACTCAAATCTTCTCCCTTTCTGGTCACCCAGGTTCAGACCAACCGACAAGGGGAGTGAATATGGGGCGAAGATTGGGGCAAGGTTTATTTTAAACGAATGAAGAATTTAACAATTATTAACAATGCAAGCCAACACGATATTGCAAGGATGGCATAGCCAAATCACTTGCAAGGTGTGGGCAAATAAAAATAAAAGAAAGAAAGATACAAGCCAGCACGATTTCACAAGGAAGGAAAAGCCAAATCACTTGCAAGGTGTGGGCAAATGAAAATAACAAAAATAGAACGCTAGCCAACACGATTTTGCAAGGATGGCATAGCCAAATCACAAGGTGTGGGCAAAAATAAAGAAGAAAATAAAAACAAAATGAAACCTTAGCTAATCTAAACCCACGCCCATCAACAATTGCTTATGCAAAGGTGGGCAAGCCCAACTTCTTTTGCATGCAAGGATGGAAAACAAGGGAAACTTCAACTTAACTTAAAATGCAAAACAAGAAATCAAGTCCAAGAGACTGTCTTGGACTTGTTACAATGGCTGAAATTTTAGCATAAAGAATAAGAGGAAAGAAGTGGGAAAAACTGTGTTTTCACCGCTTTCTTGTGATGGTCTTGAAGCTTTTCCTTTGGGGTAGCCTTTGCATCTTTCTTGGCTGAAATTTGACAGAGTTTTTGTTGGTTAAGTTGTCATTGATACCAACAGTGCCTGGTCATTGATGCCAACAGTTGAGTCTTGGTGCCCCTTGTGGAGCCCCTAAGGGCTAGTGTTTGTTTTGTGGTTGTCTGTGTCAAGAGGAGACCTTTTGACTTTGCCCAAGCCCAAGTCTGAAGCCCTTGGAGGCCTTGGGACGATGGCAAAAGCCCTGAACTTCCTGGAGAGTGGTCAAGTTGGTTTAATCAAAATATTAAGGTTAATAAATAAATTTTTAATTAAAAAGTTTTGTTAATGAATCAATTATTAAAAAAGGGGGTTTTAATAAATAAAACATTTTAAAATAGTTGAATAGATAAAAAAAATTTCAATAAAACATTGAAAAGTCTAAAGTCAAATTTTAAAGAGTTTTAATAAATAAAATAATTATTTATTAAAATAGTTTAATAAATAATAATAAAAATTTTTAAATGTTTAAAAATAACTTTTTATTCAATAATAAATTCATTAAAATAAGGAAAATGTTCATTCAAAATAAAAAATGATAAATATACTCAGTAAATTAAGGAAACCAATTTTCTAATTGTGTCATATTAATATATGAACATATGACAACATAAAAGAAACGGGAAGACCTTTTAAGCTCTGATTTTCAGTGGTGAGAAAGGAAGATAGCCGCAACAAGAGACTCTCTCTAATTTGGAAATTCACGGCTCAAACAGTTTGTGGAAATTCACGGCACATACAGGCACATACAGTTTTCTGGAAATTCACGGCATACACAGTTTTCTTTTAATTCACGGCATACACATTTTTTTAATTCACGGCATACACTGTTTTTTAAAATTCACGGGCTTCACGCTTGGAAGTTCACGGGCTCTCTACTGGAAGCTCTCAGCCACAGTAAATATCAGGTGTGTATTTTATTGTTGAAGATAGCTCTGTACAATTTCGGGACTGTATAGCTCAATACAATTTCAGGGGTTTCAGTCAGGTTGAGGACAGGCTTGATGGCTGGAGCAGAGGAGGATCAGAAATTACAGCAGTAAAGCTTCATTTTATTGTTTATCTTTTATTTTGGAATGACTGGTTATTATGGTATGATGCTGGAGCAGAAATGAAGACATTGTTTTCTTGGTTTTACTAAGACGGTGACCCAAATGTGTTGGCTGCTGATAATAAAAGACTTATGACAAGAATGATAAAGATTTCAGTGCTGCTGAACAAGAATTCCGTGGAGCTGTGATGTGAGATCTCGGTGTAGAAGTAAAAAAAAAAAAAAAAACCTATCTTTGATTTTCGGATTTGTCTGAGGCAGCCACAGTCAAGGTGAAATTTCAAAGTTTGAACAGCTCTGAAATTGGTTAATCTCTGAGGCAGATTTTGATGGAATATTTGAAGACAGTTGGTGGTGGAATTGTCAAGAAGCAACAACAGTTGAGTGATAATACATAGCTCTGAAATTCAGACTTCTCTGTGGAAATTTCGGGTGGTTACCGAGGACTGAGGAAAACGCAGGAGCAGCCACTGTGGAAAACATAGGAGCAGCCACAGTAAAGTTTTGTTTTATCTCAGTGAAGGCAGTTCACAGCACTTAAAGTTACATGAGCTTAAGGCTGTCCATTGGACTGTTTTGTGACTGATCCTGGCACAATTATGGAGCAGCTTTTGTGAGACAGTTTGGATTCTTGGCATACATTTTGATGGGCTGATTGAGAACAGTAGTAAGGAAATAGTGGCAGCCACAGGTGTCTTGGGAAAATTTCAAGTCTGAAAATCAAGTCTGATTAAGCCCAGAATTCAACGGTGATCCAAGGCAAAACATGACTGTGGAAACGTGCTTGTGGAATAGTGAACCAGTGTTGATGAAGTCAGCAGAAGTATACACAGTCTGAATTTTTACAAAGTCAGTATACACAGTCCGAATTTTTTTTTACACAGTCAGCTCAGTCAAAAGATGTAATTTTTGGTATGCATGACAGTTTGTATGCTCAGTGGAATGATAATGATAGCAATACATACATAGTGATGTAATGTATGCTTAGTGTACCTAGTGTGTTAGCATACAGTGACTTAATGATTTTACAGTGATCTATTCAGAGATCTTCTTAGTATACAGTGAGATGATGACTTGAGAAGACCCTTGATGTTTTATGATAACTTGGCAAGATTCCTAGATTGATAAAGAGTAAAGATAAGCAGATAGACAGGTTGATGAAGCAGAGACTGACCAGGATTGATTGACAAAGAATCGTGAGCAATTAGTTGATTTGAAGTATTTTGTTTGGTACATAAGAAACTTAATACAGGTTAAATTGAGCAGAATTGACACAGGATGTCCTATGTGCAGTTGGTCTAACTCAGATTGGTTGAGTTGTATGAGCAGTTGGTTTGACTCAGGTGGACTGAGTTTGGCATACAGTTGGTTAGGCTTAGATTGATTGAGTGGCATGATGTGTACAGCTTGATTGGTACAGCCAGATTGGACAGGTTGATTGCATGGGTTGACGAGAAATGTTACACAGTTGTGGTGCAGTGGTCAGTGAACAATTGATGAGCAGTGGTCAGTTGATGAACAGTGACAGTGGTTGAGCAGTGTGGTGCAGTGTGGTACAGGTGTTGGTTAGCAGGTCCGCAGGATTAGTGCGGTTGTGATTCAGCAGTATCTATCTTCATATCAGGGTGGCAGGACGGGGCAAGGAAATCTAGGGAGCTAAGGCTTCCTTCAGGTTGTAGCCTGTAAACCAGGGGGATGTAGCCTCCTTCCAGTTGTAGCTGGAGAATTGAAGTCTTTGTAACAAAGGGGGTTGTTGCCTCCTTCCAGTTGTAGCTGGTAAATTATTATTATAAAGGCTTCCGTGGTTTTTCCCCCAGGACTTGGGTTTCCACGTAAAAATCTTGTGTACTGTGTTTTGCTATGCTTCCTATCTGATGATGATATGATAATAGGTGATGATGAGCTGTAATAGTTAATAATGCTGATGATATAATGATAATGTGGTAATACATTAACGAATGATGTATTGAAGAAGCAGTTGATGATTGTTAAAGTTGAAAAAGTAATAAAAAGCTATACACTGATTCACCCCCCCCCTCTCAGTGTCTACAGTTTTGTCTTGTTTTGCTACCAACCTGCTAAAAACTAGCAAACAGAAAAAATGGATAAAATGTGCCCAAAATCACTTTGGGGAAGTTAATATGTTAGTGCAAGATATATACAAAATTTACACAAAGTTGCCAAATGAATAATTTTGAAAGAACTTGAGTATAAAAAAGTTAAAATCAGATTTGATACACTCAACAAACTAAAATTAAAATGCAGAAATTTGTATGTAAAGAAAGAGAAAATTGGTCCTTTGTTCTTCAAGAAGTGAAGTAATGGGGTATCCAATCGAGGAACCCCCCTCTTCAATCCAAATAACCTGCAACTTATAATATTTTCACTACACAACTATTAGAAGGTGAGAATCAAATAATGAGCAAAGAAATCATAAACTTCAAACTAGAAAATATATGAACTTCTTTTGCTACAAGAATGAAAACTCACAAATTTTATGGAATGCAAATACCATAAATTTTACTAGAGCAATTAAGTATGCTTTCTTGGCCAACCAAACTTGTGTAGCTCCTCAAGCACGGAAGCAAATCATCAATGGGAACAATGGACACAAGATTCCTCCAAAGATTTTGATTACCAAAGCCAAATGGCTGAAAATTACAATGGCCCAAGCACGAGCAAGGGCAAGAGAGCAAGAGAAAGAATGAGAGCATGAATAAGAGAGTGGGTGTGTGTGTGTAACCAAAATGAGGGGGGCAAGCCTCCTTAAATAGTAAAAATGAAAGAGGGAGGCTCTTTGCATGCTAGACAAGTGTCACAAGGGAGAGAAAGGGGCTCAAGAGAAGGGGGCGAATTTGCTCAAGGAGGGCAAAACCATGGTTTGAGATCTCAAATATAGGGATTGAAACCCCCAATCTAATGCTTTTAACCTTATTGCTATGTCAAATGGGGAGGAAACCACCATAGTGGGGCCCCTTCCATTGACTTTAGCTTACCCAACCAATCATAGAGAGAAGGGGGCACCACCTTAGAATCGACAACTCAAAATTTGTTACATATTTTCTTGGGGGGCTCCCTTTGGGTCTTAAATTTGTCTTAGGAAGCTAATATAAACATTAGAACCTTTACTTGGCCACCCCAAGTGACTATAGTCACTTTTCCAAAATTTGGCTCTCTAATTAAATGCCAAATTTCCTGATTTCCATGACTGACCTGGGAAAAAGTGACCAAAACCATAGTAATACTTGTTCGAATGACTTCAAACTTGGCCCAAGGGTGTAGGGGGTCTCATGCCATTTGTCTTGAGTACCCATACCCCTATACAACATTAAAAAGGACCAAGTAACTCTCTTGTACATTACAACAAATTGTCTCGAGTGACAATTTTTAATGACCAAAAATAAAAAAAAACTATGCAAAACTTAATGAAATTCTGCAAGACTCTAGATAATTTCTAGCATGGTAATATAGAACATTGCTAGGCCCCAATCACCCCATGGATTCGATCACTAGAACACCTTTCACTACTTTCGAGTTAATTTTGAGTGAAAAACTCTAATAATTAAAATCTCTAAAAATAAATTTTAATTATCCAAGTGTGAAAACACTCGATGAAAGGACTTCCCTAATGACTAAGTTTTAGGCGATTAAGTTACAAAAAACTAGACCTTCATGCTGACATATCCTTACAAAATCCCCTGTAGGGGTGCGGAAATTTTATAGAGAGAAGAAGAGAAGAAGAGCTTCCTCGCTTGATATAATCATTAAGTACTTCATTCATATCTTCAAGGCACATCCAACATGTGCGTGGTACATCGTTGTCCACCTAGTTGGTTTTGGTGGTCAATATTCTGGCTCCAACTGTGGGACGTGTACTCGATTTGGTCTTCAGGCAAGGAGAGGATACGAGAACTCCAGAAAAGATGAGCAATGCTTTCTTGGTTAGAAAAGAAAACCCAAGAATCTCTTTCCAAGTCTAGTATTTGGCCAAGCCCTTGTTCGTGAACCGTACTCGGGAAAGCAAGGGGGTTTATTTTAGAAGTAAAATTTCTAAAAAGAAAGGTTTTCTAATTACTACACTGTGCACATCTTTTCCCTTTCGATAATTTGGTATAGCGCAGTGGGTTAGTATTTGTATTACTTTGCAGTGAATGAAATTGAAAATTTAAATAGCAAAGTATACTGATATGTAAAGCAAAACTACACTAACAAAAACAAAACCATGAAAAAAGTGCACCGACACAAATTCCCCCAGGGGATGGGGAGTAGGCTATTAGGAGCCTACTCAAAATATTCTATTATGATATTTACAATGCTTGAGGTGGATGCCAATGGTCCTTATAGATCTGGATCCAAAGGTTTTACAAGTTTTAGAAAGATAAGATCAAGAAAGGTGCTCCGAGAGGTCTTTGAATATCTTAGATTTTTTTATTTTTCGGCAGCACTTCTCCTTGTCTTGTCAGTGAAAGATAAAAACCAGCCACTGGTAATGCACCAAGTGTGCCAAATACAACGTTAAAAGCATAAATATCGAAGTACTCAATGATCGAAAAATATGCACAAGTACTTAACAATACTAGATCTATTCTAAGAATGGTGCTTTATAATTCCAGATCTAGAAACATGCTTAAAAATATCAGCCTTTAGATATTCTTTTGAAAGAGAAACTAAACTACGTAAGCATGTGAGTAAACGTGACCAAAGGGGAAAGTTTGATTTAAATTGAAGGAGCGAGAGAGAAGAAATGTTGGAAGCCTAGGAATATTTGGGTCGTGGAGTTTGCAAGTGGAAAGCAGAGGGACAATGCACTTCAAAATTTGCTTAAAAGTTGGAGGAGTCAACCAAGATCAACCATCCCTTCAAGCTAGATACCTGCATCAACTTAGAAATCTTTGCACAAGAAAAGGTTACAAGCAAAGGTGCTACCTGAAGTAGAAACATGGAAAGCATGCAATTAAACAAAATGTACATGCGAGCTAAGAGATCTACAACCATCAAACAATAAGAGTCTGATTCAAACTAGAACAATTTTTTATCCTGCCAGTAGATAGCTCCCCTTGTAGGCCCATAGAAAACCAAATAATTGCACAAAGAAAATAAGCTAATACCAGTTGTCTCATAAACCACCCAATAATACCGGTTACCTCATAAACCATGCAATAATCATCCACACAATGATGCTCGACATAAGATATTTGCCTCCAAATCCTTCTATTACTCCATAAAGTACTACAAGATTACAAGTATACAACTCAACAGCCTTTCAGTCCTCTTTGACCATGGGAAAAATGAGATCCAGAGCTTGCTTAAATAGGAAAAATGAGAGCAAACCCCCAAGGGGGCGAATTTGCCAAGTTTTGGAGTTTTTTGAGATGATTGGAGGCAAACTAGAGTGAACTAGAGATGGTAGGCGCCACCTCTCACAAGGTACATCACCCCCGCCTCTTTCTGTGACACATATACAATAAGAGGTGAGTTTTTTCATGGATAAATGTGCCCCTCCAAGGAGAAATTCACCCCGTCATGGATTTGACTGGAATTGGCTTCATTTGATCTTAATTTGGTCTCCGATTAGCCCTAACATCATCCTTAGTTGAGCTGGAACATGTCTGGGACAAGTTCACACTAATTTAGGGATCTATTTTTTCCCCATATTTTCCTTTTTTTAAATTTTCTATTCACTTTTTGCCTTTTTTGGAGAGAATTTTACTTAAGTGATAAATAATCACTTAAAACTTAGGAAAATTGGGTTTTGGGGTAAAGTGGGTGTTTTTATCAGACTGCTCCTGTGTTTTCATCAGACTGCTCTTGCGTTTTCCTCAGTGGACTGCTCCTTCGAAATTTGCTTCAGTCAAACCTCCGAATTTTTTCGCAGAGCTCTTTCTGAAATTCACACATCAAAATGAGGCGGATTGCTTCTTATTTATACCCATTTCTCATTAAGTTTATGGAGCCGACTTGTCAAAAATAATTTATTTTTGAATTTGAATTTTTAATTTACTTTTGGAGCCGACTTCAAGATCAATTAGATATGAATTTTTATTTTATATTTTTAATATTTAATTTGAATTTAAATCTTATTGGGGTCGACCTTCACATCATCATTGCCAAGGGTTTTACAAGCCACAAGGGCTTCATTAAGGATCCCATTATCAAGGTGCCATTTAACCATCCATATTCACAAGGGGCCACAAACAAGGGTTGTTTGTTTTTTCCATAAGTAAGGGGTTTCACACACACATGAGCCTCTTCAAAAAGCTTCTTCATCATACCTTCATGCAAGTTCATGGCCATCCATCATATAAGTGGGTGCAAGTTCTTCCTTATGCACTTAGGACCATCTTCAAGCATTATCATCTCCATCAAGGCTCATCATGCCATCTAACCATATCAAGTGCCAGTAGTGGGCTCCATGACCTTTGCACGGGTATCAGGGTCTTCATCAAGGGTTCCAAGTCTTCATGGGCTTCTTCAACATACCAAGGACATGTTCATGGGTTCCATAACATGTCAAGGATCTTAAAAGGTCATCATCATCATATAAGAGCTCCGTGACCTCGTCAAGGGTTGCAAGGTCATCAAACCACTCAGCGTGGGTCCAAGGACTTCTTCAGGGCTTCTTCATTCACCTCAACCACACCATGAGGCCTCCAAGGGCCAAAATCCATCGTGCCATCACTTGTGGGGTAGATGGGCCTTCTTTTGTGGTACCATGACACCATCAGAGCATAAATGACCACAGAATGGGTCATTAGTGCTTCTCCAACCCATCTAGGGTTTCTCCAACATCTACCAAGGGCTTCAAGACCATCTCCAGGGTCTTCAATGTCTTTAGCAAGGTGGCGGCTTCAAGATTTATCCTTGTGGGTACAAGGACCTTGTCAACTGGGTACAAGGTGCTTCAAGGCACAAACCCACTCTGTAAGGGATCAAGGCATTGCAGGTGGGACTTGGTGGCATCAAGACATCCCGTGGGGCCACTGCAAGTCCATGTTGGCATCAATGACAATTTCATCAACAGGCATTTAGTCATGTACAGAGCAGATAACAGTGCCTAGTTTTGCATCAATGTTTTCTTATTGGACAGATGTTGGTTTAGATGGACTATTTTCATGCTTATGACTCGGTGTATATTATATTTGTGCTATGGTTATCACTGTTCTTATACTCATTTTTGTGACATGTGTTAGCATTTAGTATCATGATCTGGCGGTCATATAAATATGTGGACTTGGATGTATCTATATTATGTATTGATGTCCCTACTAAGAACTGGAAGCTTCTGATCTATACTCATTGGTTTTACCCTCCTTAGGGAGAATAGAGGTAGTAGTCATTCCCACCATGTGTTGGTTTGCTAGTGTTGGTTTCATCATTCATTGTCTCCACTCATCCATTACCTTCCCAATTATGTTTTAGCCCGACTTACTACTTGACTTGTGGCATGGAGGACCTCTCCTCGCTAGAGCCTTTGTTGGACAAGCCTCCCTGTTTATTTGTGTCTCGGCTTTGAGTTGCCTAGGTTGTGTTTGCTTACCCGAAACAAGTAGCTCTGCCATCAATACAATGTATTTGGAAATACAATGAATATCTTATAAAAAGCCCATTGATGAAAAGTAGTGTTTTTCAACATATTTGAATGCAAGGCTAGCCTAATGAAATTGGCTTTGAAAATATTGCAATGAAATATCATAAACATTCATGAAAAGTAGTGTTTTTCAACATACATGAATGCATGAAAGCCTAAATAATAAAAGTTCGTATAAAAAATACGTAGACAAAGGCTATGGAAAATCAAAGGCCCAAAAAGCAATGGTTCCTGTTGTCCGCCGATTGCACACCAGCAGCAGAAATCAATTTAAAGCTGTCTCCTCACTTAAGAAAGTGGGAGAGGTGTGACCTTAGCGGCAAGCACAGAGCTAGGTACTTTCACCTACTCCTAGCTCTTCTGTTTAGGCTAACTCCTAACGAAGCCAAGGGGGGTAGTCCCTACAAAAGAGTTTTCTACGGCTCTTAAGTTGTTAAAGTGTTCTTTAAAGGTTGCAGATGCAGATGGGTGTTGTTTAGGAGTTATTATGATTTGAAGGTGTTTATACTTATTATGAATGTGACACAAGATCAAAAAAGCAATCCACGTTGCAACAAGAGATTAAAAGATAAATTTAAATTCTAGACATCAATTAAGCATCCAACGATAACAATTATACTAAGCCATAGACAATTGATCGAAAAATATAATTATGCAAAACAAAACAAGGACCAGTGCCTTATGGAGTCAATGAAGCTGAAATGCGTCGGAGAATTAAACACACGTCTAGAAATTAAACCGGTGAATGTTAAATTGTGCGAGTGCTCTTGGTAAGTTTTAAGGATTTTAATGGTGATCTTGCTTAAGGTGTCTAGGAAACCTAATCGAAAATACTTTCAGTGGCTCCGTTTGAAGACATGACGGACCTGTCTAGAATCATAAGCTAGGTGTTCAATAACTTACCGGCGAGTGTCCAGATTGGGTTGCCCGACGCCCACACTTGGAATTTGCCCACTACCTGAGTATTTTATCGAGACAACGCCGGTGCGTTGGTTATGGGGTAAAAGTTTTAATTATGTTGTTATTGCAGTCTTAGCAAGTTCGTTCACCGTTCTGAGTACGAGCCCAACTCGAAAGTCGGCAGAGCATACTCGGTGAAGGATATCAACGAAATAAATTAATTAGAGGGAATGTGGGTTGAAAGATTTTATTAAGTCAATTAATTAAACTCTCCGACAAAGAGCGCTCTTGACCTTGTCTTATGACAAAGGTTCAAGAGTCTTTTCTAATCTAAATGCCTAATGCAAGGATGCGCAAACTAATGATGCTCTCCGATAGAGAGTGCTCTTGAGTTGTGTTACTGCAAGTTCATGAGTCTTACTTATTAATTAACTTGATTAAACAATATGATGCACGAAAGTAAAGTGAAGATGGTTTATTAAACTCTCCGACAGAGAGCACTCTTGATCCACCTTATGGTGAGATTCAAGAGATTTCTACTTTAAGTAGTTGATTTACTTACGAAAGATACAAAATTGAGAGATAAAGTAATCAACTTATTCAATGAATTAAAACTGGCTAATCTAACAATTAGTATTCTAAAAAAAATGATGCAAGTACTACAAGCAAAAGTACATCTAATCTAAGCACATAAGAATATGAAAACACCACAAACCTCCCCAAATGGGGGAGGACGAGCATGGGGACTTGAAAACCCCACTCAAACAAAAGATATTTTTATTAAGATTTTACAACTTGCCTTTAGGAATTCAACCTTTGAAAAGACTTTTGAAGGAAAGCATGAAACTTTATTATTGAACTTTATGTAAAAAGGAGAGTGATTTACTTTTTATTAAAAACCCTTTCTTCAAACTTGCCAGAAGGGTAAAAGAAGAAGATAAAAGAGCAAAAAGGATGAGGCAAAAGAAGGCTGAAACAAAAGAGAAAGGAGGGGAGATAAGGAGGAAGACAAAAAGACAATTAAAAAACAAGAGAAGGGAAGAATAGGGCAGCGAACTAGATGACCAAAGAAATGCAAAAAATAGTGAAAACGGGGCAGCGAAAGAAAAGGAAGATGACTATCATAAAAGAGCAAAAACAGGACAACGGACTAATTAATCGAAGAGTTGCAAAAAATGATGAAACTGGGGCAGGGAAAGAAGAGAAAGATGGATGTCATAAAAGAGCAAAAACAGGGCAGCGAAGAAAAAAGAGAAGAAAATGCGCACAACAAGGTGGAATGAGGCCAACAAATAGTAAAAATGGGGCAGCGAACAGTAAGGAAGAGGAGATAAGCCAAACAAGGCAAGGAAGAAGAGGCTAGCAAGCAAGAAATCGAGAAAATCAAGGAGCAAAAGAGAGAACTAGAAGAGGGAAGTTCGTAGATCCAGGTAACCAAATGTGTTTTTTAAACTTTGTTGATGGAGGGAAGGAGAAGCTCTGACTGTTATGTCTCTTTCTTGGATTGGGAGGTGCTTAGAAAGACCTGCAAAATGAAGGAGTTGGATGAAAAAAAAACCACTGGTTCATGAAGAAGAGCTTGATCTCAAGCTTGTTCTTCACCTTTAATGATCCCTGCAAAACCCTTACAAACAATATCAAATACGAACAAGATACTCATAAACTAGATTGTTAGCCCTTCTAGAGTATATAATGAAGAATGATTTAATAATTGAAAAGGCAAGGTGAGAGAGATATCACCAAAGACAATGTGAATCCACAACTCCAATAACTCATGCATGGACCTCCGAAGTCACAACTTTATTCCAACTTCAAACAAATATTACAATAAATTTGGCAGAGTGTTCATACCCAAAATCTCCATATTGTAGAGAGTGCCAAGCACCTCTATTTATACAAAAAACCAAGCCCCAGAGGCTTTTAATGAACCAGAGATCAAGCCAGAGTTAAGTGAGCTTGGATTGAGCTGAAGTGAATGTTGAACTGAGGCTGGATTGCCAACACACTACCAAACTCATCAATCCAAATCGGCAAGTCATCCAACCTCTTCACCAAACTCCACCCACACGAGCCCCATCCTCTTATGCGATTGTACGGAATTAATGGAGTGGACGTTAATGGTTGGATTAATTAAAGGTTCAAACATGAGTTATTTCCCACTCAATATAACCAAAGTATCAAATAACACCATTCAACAGGTGGGGATGGGTCCACACAACCCACTCGCACCCATAGGCTAGCATGAGTCCCCTTTCACGTTTTGACGTCATCACCCTTTTGAAATAATTCACATGGTGTGTAATATGATTATGGTTTGTAACTTGAATTTAATTTTCAATTTAACTTGAAAGGGGTCCACCCCACTCCCACATATAGCATCTCTCCACATAAGCGTGAACCATCTCCTCACCCTCACGTCACTTATGGAATAATTCAAACCTTGATTTTTAAACCAAAGTCTAATGCTATGTCACCTTGAAGAGGACCGTAACCCACATGGCCCACATGCCAAGTCACCATTTACCATTAAAATATTCAAATTGACTTTGAATTTGACTTTTTAAATAATTTGACCAAGTGCCAAAATGTTCATTTTTTGCATAAAAATGCTACTTTGACGCTCTGTTAGCTAAATGATGACTTTCAGGATGCTTCGGCCGACTGAAACTTAGTGAAAGTGGACCCTGGGGTAATGAAGCTGCTCTAGTCTTGAAAATGAGCACAACCACGCCAAAAACGGACTTCAGATGACACTTTTATTACATTTTGAATTTTTCCAATTAAACCATTAAAAAATGGTTTAAAAAACAGAAAAATTAAATTTTCTCGGAATCCAACGAAACTCTAGGGGACCTAATACATGTTCATACAACTCAATCGAAATGCCTAGCATGACAAAAAACATTGACACAAAGGCTCTAATAACCTCCCAAGGCCGAAACAACAAGACAACTACCCCGAAACAACAAGACAACTACCCCGGCTTTGGAGGAGCGAGTGAAAAACTCAGGAGTCAGAGATTATTGGTCGTTTGTTCAACAGCCAATAATAACCAAGGGAAAAAACACTCTGGGCTAGTCGGCTTGATGCCCAAGTCCGGGAAGCCGAGCCTTTTATAAAAAATTAAATGGTAGGACATTTTTTACAATCTCCCCAAGGGGGTATGAAAATGTATTTACAAAAAGTTCTGAATAGAGTCCCAGGAAAAGGCTGGTGGACTACTGAATTTTGATCACGAACAAGTGTACTTGTTCAATGCTCTGGCGGCTCACCAAAAGATCCACTAAGTGCAAAATTAGTGGATAACATCCGGCTCCAACTGTGGGACGTGTGCTCGATCTAGTCTCTTATGCAAGGAGAGCATACGAGAACACTAGAATCTCTGGTTTCCATATCCTGTAAAAACATCTCAACTTGACAAGAAAACCTCAGTAGCACAAGCTTTATGAAAAAGAGCCAATGATCCAAAAGTTGCTGTATTCAAGGGAATGACAAAACTTAACTAAAAATCTATTTATTTCTAAGTACAGAAAGAAAATGCTAAAGTAAATGCTCACTTTAAGGAGCCTATTTTACTACTCTAAACATGATACAAAAAAGGTTAGGTGTAATCATAAATCCATTGTAGCCACCTAAGCATTTTATGAATGCAAATTTTTTTTGCGTTGTCCTTGCTTACCAGCCAAAGTAAGGACACAATTTCCAGAAAATGCAAACCTGCGTGATGATCCAGATTGGGCGGGCTGGATGGGGAGTCACAGGCATGAATAATGTCGTCGAACTTCTTCCCTAACTGGTAGGTGCTCTTGCAGGATTCTTCCATCCAAGATTGGATAGGACTGATGTAAAAATATGTATGATGAGGCAGATCATCATACTCATCAAAAAAGCTTATCTGCTGATAACTCTGTGTGTAAGCCAAGAACTGCTCCCAGTCATAAGGAACATCTATATGTGAAGACGATGGTTGAGAAAAAACTTCAACTAGTTGTATCCCATCTGATTCTTCACTGCACTGCTTTTTCAAATCCTTATTACCGATACTCAGATACAATTTTGACTGATCATATGAAAACTCTGACTGTTCTTCTTTACAACTTTCATAAGTCTCAGAATAAACACTCCCTTTGTTGGACACACCATAGATGAGATTTTCGAAAATATTTTCAAAAGTATCATAGGTTGGATTTTCAATAAAAGTCCAATAGTCATCATTGCCATCTATGTCGGATATGAGAGATTCCTCATCACTAGTATCAAGTCCCTGGCTACACTCCTCATTCTGCTCAAAACAATCTTCTTCAAAAAGCTGTGTTTCAAAGATATCATAGGGGACCCAACTTTCCAAATGTTTGTCATTAGGTGGAAAGCATGGAGGACTCTCATCACATGAAACTTCTAAGATTGGATTTTCAATTAAAGTCTCGTAGTTATCATCCATCTCAGATGTAAGGGATTCTTCCTCACTTGTATCACATCTCTGGCTATTCCCTCCACATGATCATAGTCATCTTCTTCAGAAAAAAGGTCACAAGGTAGTAAACCTTCCAAACTATCATCATTATGCTCATTTGTAGGATTATTACCAAAGTTTTTAGTGAGGTCATCCAATTGTTGATTATAATCTTCGACTTGACCCCGAGTTTCTCTGGTGACAGGATGGAGTTGTCCAACTACGTTAATGTACTCAGGCTCTCTTGAATATTGTTTTGCCTCTCTCCAACTTTCTCCGGAAATATCATGCATGTCACCTACATAGTTTATGTACTCAGGCTCGCTTGATGATGCTTTAGGACCACAACCCTCTGGAAAACCATGCTCCTGAACATAGCATGCATAATAGCAAGAAGATTCTTCATGAAGGTCTTCACATGCCCTACAAAACGGCGTGTAAGTTTCAACCACATTAGCAGCCTCTAGCTGATGAGGAGGCCTATGTTCATGGCTGGGATTTCTTCTTTGCCATGTTGGTTTTGCAGATGAAGACAAAGGGGAGCATGCTCATAGGGGGAGCATGAGTTGTTGTCATCAATGACAAAGGGGGAGATTGTTGATGAAATTGTCATTGATGCCAACATGGTCATGATGTCATTGATGCCACCACCCAGCTGATGATACTGAAAACCCGAGAGCAGCCTTGAACTTCTGCTAGACATTGAGAGATCTTTTGGACCCTTAAAGAAATTGTGATGGCAAGGATGCAGATTAATCAAGTGGACTCCAATGGAACACATTGTCTCATATGGAGTAAAGCAAAGCTGCCTCTATTGCCAGTTGGGGTTGCAGGGGAAGAACGTCAGGTTAGAACTTCTGGAAATGGCTAAAACACTCCCAACAACGTTTGCTGAGATTGTGGAGATTTTATGTGGTGTTTCTGTTCAAAATGCATTGGGATTCTACCAAACATTTGTTGATCATGCACATACAGAAAAAGGGAAAGTTTCAGGAATCGTGATTCCAAGTTTAAGAGATCTTTGTGACAACCCTCCTGTTCTTGATGTCTTTTCAAATTCCGAGGTTGCTGATACTGCAGTTCCCTTGACCAATAAAGAACAGGGCAAAACATTTGAAGCGGAAGTTTCTTCAAATGATATTGATTGGAACATTAATACAACAGCTGATGAGAATGCTGAGATTGACTGGGAAGTCGGTACTATTGAGCAGTCTGAGACTTGTGGAAATGACAATGTGAAACAAACTTTGCAGCCAGTCAACGAAAAAATGGAATTTGTATTGCGTGATGATGCTGTAGAAGGTGGATTCCAGTCATTAGATAATAAGGATGATGGAATTGACTGGAATGTAGAAGATGCTGGAGTATCTGAACCTACTCAATCAGAAATATGCTGGGACATTAGCATTGAAGATGCTTCAGTAGCTCTGAGCGCAGAACCTATGGAACAGGAGTCATCAGTAAACCATTTGAGCAACTGAAAATGGAAAACACCCTAGAAGTTCAGAAATAAAAGAGTATATGTCGGCCCAAAAGGAAAATTTATTGTTACGTCGGCTCAATTTAAATTAATTATTTTTTGGGATGTCGGCTCAATAAATATTAGTAAGTCGGCCCAATAAAACCATATTACAAGTCGGCCCATATAAAAAAAGAATCATTAAAAATTACAAGTCGGCTCAACATTTTTTGGAAGGGAATTATAATAAATACCCCTCGATTTCTCCTTAGACGTGGAAGATTTTTGTGAGCTCTGCGATTTTATGAAGCAGCTGCAGGAAATTCTTGGGAAGCAGCCGCAGGAAATTTTTGGGGTTTTATGCTCAGCCCGAAGTTTGCAGACCCGATTTGTGGATCAGTTGTCCGAGTTTCTCTCAGAATTTGCTGGTGTATTCATTAGTAAATGAACTCTGTAATTTCGGGTGCATAAATTACAAGAGAGTTACAGTCCTCATTTCTGATTTTGTGATGAACAGTAGCAAAAATTCTGGTTGCCTCAGAAGAATTCTATCTTTGATCTCTGAGTTCAGACTTTCGGTGGTGGTATTGCCCAGAAGCAGCCTCAGTTAAGTTGCAAGTTAAAGTTTATTTAAGCTCTGAATTTCGGGTGACTCTGGCAGCCTGGAGAAGTAAGTGCACATACATTTCCTTGACTGGGTTTACATCTAAACTATCTTTGTCACTAGTCAAGCACTAAATGAAAATTTGAAAGGCTGGAGCAGAGGTATGAGCAGTGTGTAAAGGCTGATAGAAACTGAGTATGTCTTTGATGAAGTCTGAAGACTGATAGAAATAGAAATAGATCATTAAGGCAGTCCTGAAATCTTTCTCTTTATTCTACAATGATTGATGGTACAACAGTTGATATGATAATGGATAGTACAACACCTTGATGGCAATGATATAAAGTGTCTTATATGCTAGGATGCACTTTTACATGCTATGATGACAATACATGATGATTTTATGATGCATTCCTACCTCTATAATACACACAGCCAGCCCTGAGCTTGAATCTCTGTGTGTGACAAAGGTAGATTGTGAAGAAATTGGATCTGCAATATGCTGGCAGCGTTTTATGCATTAATTCTGGATTCTTTGGTTTTGGCATAGCATAAACAGACCTTCTCCAAGGCTGAATGTTGTAGAAAAACATCTTCAAAAGAACCCTCGATTTCCTTAAAGATAGATCGGTGTATGGGCTATGGTTCACAGTGATTTGGACAGTTGTCAATAGATTCAAGTTAGCAGTAATGAAGTGATCTTGTTGCCCAGTAAAGAAGCTGCCCCTTATTGAACTGCTGGTGCAATATTTTTGTATGCTACAGGTTGCCCTTTATTGAACTGCTGGTGCAATATTTCTGTATGCTACAGGCTGCCCTTTATTGAACTGCTGGTGCAATATTTCTTTATGCTACAGGATGCCCTCTATTGAACTGCTGGTGCAATATTTTTAAGTGAACATCCTGTAAACAATAGTCAATTCCAGCCTTGTACAACTCCTATTTTGCTTGGAATAAAGCTGGGTATCTTAACACTTTGTTGGTCAGCTATGTTACAGTATTGTTTACATGTTTTGCTCAAATGAGAGTAGCAGCAGTATACACAAGGAAGAGTACACAGACAGATAAAGTCTTTAGGTGCATTAAGGTGACAAAAGTGACGACTGGAGTATTTGGTGACAAGCAACCTTTTGATGACTGATACAACGTTTGATTGGGCGATTCCTTTGATAGCTAATGTCTTGGCATAAGTAAGTCCTTTGATGAATATATCTCTTGATGAATGTCATGAACAACAGTTGTTTGTGAAAGAATGGTTTTAGATTTGATAGGTTGATGATAAGAGCAATGAGCAGCAGTTAATGAGTGGGAGCTATGTCAAATTGAATTGGATGTATTAAGCAAAATCCTTGATGATTTGGCATATGTGTAGTCCTTTGGATGACTTGGAGATTCTTGAGCAGCAGATTCCTTGTGATAAAGAAATGATGCTAGTGGCAGAAAGTTGAACAGCAAACTTTGCAATATTGCAGCAGTATAATTGTCTAATGAGCAAGGTTACAGCAGAGTGGACAATGATGATCAGAGAAGACAGTGAGCAGCATTGATCATGAGCAGCATTTCCATTGATGACTTGGCACATGTGCAGACCTCTTGATTACTTGAAGATTCTTGATGGTACAGCTTCAGATGTTTGAGCAGAGACTGAGACTATTGTAGCAGAGTTGAGCAGCAGTAGATGAATGATGAGCAGTGTTATAGCTGAGTTGATGTGTCTGCAAATTGATGAGTTGATGTGACAGTGAGTCTTAATGTAAAAGCAAGCTTGTCTTGCTTCTGAGGTTAGGATACCTCAAACACTTCTTAGCAGGGTCTAAGAAAACCAAGCAGGGTCCTGGATTAAGAGTAGGTGCTCTATTTATCAGTAGGTGCTGATTTCGCTTAATGGTTGTAGCCGAACCACAATTAATATAAAAAATATTACAAATTCATATGATGTGGTGTTCTTCTGTGTTATGTCTCTTGATGATTTAATTGTTTCTGATTTATGAATGATGAAGTGAAAGATGTTTAAGAAATGATTATGGTAGAGTAATGGATTGATGAATTGGTAGCTAACACTGATAAACGGTGAAAAGGTTAAAATTGGCTGCACACTGATTCACCCCCCCCTCTCAGTGTCAACAAGGATGGAGTTGTCCAACTACGTTAATGTACTCAGGCTCTCTTGAATATTGTTTTGCCTCTCTCCAACTTTCTCCGGAAATATCATGCATGTCACCTACATAGTTTATGTACTCAGGCTCGCTTAATGATGCTTTAGGACCACAACCCTCTGGAAAACCATGCTCCTGAACATAGCATGCATAATAGCAAGAAGATTCTTCATGAAGGTCTTCACATGCCCTACAAAACGGCGTGTAAGTTTCAACCACATTAGCAGCCTCTAGCTGATGAGGAGGCCTATGTTCATGGCTGGGATTTCTTCTTTGCCATGTTGGTTTTGCAGCGAAGGTTCTAGGAGGTGGCTGAGTTTGAGTTCTTTCCATTGTTATTACCCTATTATGAATATCTTTCAACTGTGGTAAGTGTTTTTGCTCTGCTTCTTCCATATTTTTCTTCATCTCTCTTTTCATTTCAATCATCTGTTTTTCATAGGCATCCTTTATAGCTGATAAAGGATCCTTGTCTTTAGGTTCATTATTTTTCAAAGGAGTTCAAGACCTTGAATAACCCTAGAGGTTAGATTCACCAGATGACTGCATATTCTTATCAATTTTAATGGCCAAATTCTGAGCTTGAAGCAGTGTGGTTGGCTCCTTGTCTCTAATCTGGTACTGGATCTTGCCACTTAATGCTTCTATGTAATAATTCGAAGTGGAAGCCACAGGAGGAGCATGAGTGGCAGGGATGGAATTTGACAACTCTGTGAACCTATTGTTGAACTCATCCATGGTTTCTGTATCAAACTTCTTCATACTAGTCAAGGCTGCCACTAGATGTCTAGGTTCCTTTTTATTGCCAAACTTTCCAAGGAAAGCAGTCTTGAAGTCCGCTATGGTGGTAAAAGAGTTGTTTGGCAAATTATCATGCTAGTTGCCAGCCTTGCCATCCAAAGACAAAGCAAACAAGGTCATGTATACATCTTCATGTTTGTCAGTACCCCTGACATAGGCACCACAGTGTTTTGAAAAATATCTGAGATGTTGCTCAGCAGAGGTAGATGCATCAGTGCCTGTGAAAGTGACAAGCTTATCAATAGCTTTTTCGGGAATGTCATGGGGCTGACCTGCTATCTGAGTGAAATTGAGCTGAGTAAAAAACTCACCCATTGTGTTAGGAAAACAGTTATTGTTTTGAAAATTTTCTAAGTTTTCTTGAAATAGAAGTTGGATGTTTGAAACAGACTCATATCCAAGTTCTTTAAGGATCCTACAAGAAGCAAGTTTGTTCAGTCTCCTCCTATAAACCTTTTCAGGATCGGGGATGAAATTGAGCAAACCTTCAGAGTTTCTTCTAGTTGAGTACCTTGAGGTGTTTACTGACAATGGAGTCGCCAGGTGGATTCAAGTCTAATTTCGGAGAGTGATTGGACTAAAAATCTACCAAAAAGGGTAAAAAAGGTAAAAAACTAAAAAGAAACAAAGGTCGTCTCGAAACAAAAAGATTTGTCCCCGGTAGCGGCGCCAAAAGATGTTGTCCGCCGATTGCACATCAGCAGCAGAAATCAATTGAAAGCTGTCTCCTCACTTAAGAAAGTGGGAGAGGTGTGACCTTGGGGGAAAGCACAGAGCTAGGTACTGTCACCTACTCCTAGCTCCTCCGTTTAGGCTAACTCCTAACGAAGCCAAGGGGGGTAGTTCCTACAAAAGAGTTTTTTATGGCTCTTAAGTTGTTAAAGTGTTTTTTAAAGGTTGCGGATGCGGATGGGTGTTGTTTAGAAGTTATTATGATTTGAAGGTGTTTATACTTATTATGAATGTGACACAAGATCAAAAAGCAATCCACGTTGCAACAAGAGATTAAAAGATAAATTTAAATTCTAGATATGAATTAAGCATCCAGCGATAACAATTATATTAAGCTATAGACAATTGATCGAAAAATATAATTATGCAAAACAAAACAAGGACCAGTGCCTTATGGAGTCAATGAAGCTAAAATGCGCTAGAGAATTAAACACACGTCTAGAAATTAAACCGGTGAATGTTAAATTGTGCGAGTGCTCTTGGTAAGTTTTAAGGATTTTAATGGTGATCTTGCTTAAAGTGTCTAGGAAACCTAACTGGAAATACTTTTAGTGGCTTCGTTTGAAGACATGACGGATCTGTCTAGAATCACAAGCTAAGTGTTCAATAACTTAACCAGCGAGTGTCCAGATTGGGTTGCCTGACGCCCACACTTGGAATTTGCCCACTACCTGAGTATTTTATCGAGACAACGCCGGTGCGTTGGTTATGGGGTAAAAGTTATAATGATGTTGTTATTGCGGTCTTAGCAAGTCCATTCACCATTCTGAGTACGAGCCCAACTCGAAAGTCGACAGAGCATACTCAGTGAAGGATATCAAGGAAGTAAATTAATTAAAGGGAATGTGGGTTGAAAGATTTTATTAAGTCAATTAATTAAACTCTCCGACAGAGAGCGCTCTTGACCTTGTCTTATGACAAAGGTTCAAGAGTCTTATCTAATCTAAATGCCTAATGCAAGGATGTGCAAACTAATGATGCTCTCCGATAGAGAGTGCTCTTGACTTGTGTTACTGCAAGCTCAAGAGTCTTACTTGTTGATTAACTTGATTAAACAATATGATGCACGAAAGTAAAGTGAAGATGGTTTATTAAACTCTCCAACAGAGAGCACTCTTGATCCACCTTATTTTGAGATTCAAGAGATTTCTACTTTAAGCAGTTGATTTACTTACGAAAGAAACAAAATTGAGAGATGAAGTAATCAACTCATTCAATGAATCAAAACTGGCTAATCTAACAATTAGTATTCTAAGAAAAATGATGCAAGTACTACAAGCAAAAGCACATCTAATCTAAGCACATAAGAAGATGAAAACACCACAAACCTCCCCAAATGGGGGAGGATGAGCGTGGGGACTTAAAAACCCCACTCAAACAAAAGATATTTTTATTAAGATTTTACAACTTGCTTTTAGGAATTCAACCTTTGAAAGGACTTTTGAAGGAAAGCATGAAGCTTTATTATTGAACTTTATGTAAAAATGAGAGTGATTTACTTTTTATTAAAAACCCTTTCTTCAAACTTGCCAGAAGGGTAAAAGAAGAAGATAAAAGAGCAAAAAGGATGAGGCAAAAGAAGGCTGAAACAAAAGAGAAAGGAGGGGAGAAAAGAAGGAAGACAAAAAGAGAATTAAAAAACAAGAGAAGGGAAGAATAGGGCAGCGAACTAGATGACCAAAGAAATGCAAAAAATAGAGAAAACGGGGCAGCGAAAGAAGAGGAAGATGGCTGTCATAAAAGAGCAAAAACAGGACAGCGAACTAATTAATCGAAGAGCTGCAAAAAATGATGAAAATGGGGCAGCAAAAGAAGAGAAAGATGGCTGTCATAAAAGAGCAAAAACAAGGCAGCGAAGAAAAAAGAGAAGAAAAGATGCACAACAAGGTGGAATGAGGCCAACAAATAGTAAAAATGGGGCAGCGAACAGTAAGGAAGAGGAGATAAGCCAAACAAGGCAAGGAAGAAGAGGCTAGCAAGCAAGAAATTGAGAAAATCAAGGAGCAAAAGAGAGAATTAGAAGAGGGAAGTTCGTAGATCCAGGTAACCAAATGTGTTTTTTAAACTTTGTTGATGGAGGGAAGGAGAAGCTCTGACTGTTATGTCTCTTTCTTGGATTGGGAGGTGCTTAGAAAGACTTGCAAAATGAAGGAGTTAGATGAAAAAAAAACCCACTGGTTCATGAAGAAGAGCTTGATCTCAAGCTTGTTCTTCACCCTTAATGATCCCTGCAAAACCCTTACAAACAATATCAAATCTGAACAAGATACTCATAAACTAGATTGTTACCGTTCTAGAGTATATAATGAAGAATGATTTAATAATTGAAAATGCAAGGTGAGAGAGATATCACCAAAGACAATGTGAATCCACAACTCCAATAACTCATGCATGGACCTCCAAAGTCACAACTTTATTTCAACTTCAAACAAATATTACAATAATTTTGGCAGAGTGTTCATACTCAAAATCTCCATATTGTAGAGAGTGCCAAGCACCTCTATTTATACAAAAAACCAAGCCCCAGAGGCTTTTAATGAACCAGAGATCAAGCCAGAGTTAAGTGAGCTTGGATTGAGCTTAAGTGAATGCTGAACTGAGGCTGGACTGCCAACACACTACCAAACTCATCAATCCAAATCGGCAAGTCATCCAACCTCCTCACCAAACTCCGCCCACACGAGCCCCATCCTCTTATGCGATTGTACGGAATTAATGGAGTGGGCATTAATGGTTGGATTAATTAAAGGTTCAAACATGAGTTATTTCCCACTCAATATAACCAAAGTATCAAATAAAACCATTCAACACGTGGGGATGGGTCCACACAACCCTCTCGCACCCATAGGCTAGCGTGAGTCCCCTTTCACGTTTTGACATCATCATCCTTTTGAAATAATTCACATGGTGTGTAATTTGATTATGGTTTATAACTTCAATTTAATTTTCAATTTAACTTGAAAGGGGTCCACCCCACTCCCACATACACCATCTCTCCACATAAGCGTGAACCATTTCCTCACGCTCACGTCACTCTCTTATGGAATAATTTGAACTTTGATTTTTAAACCAAAGTCTAATGCTATGTCACCTTGAAGAGGATCGTAACCCACATGGCCCACATGCCAAGTCACCATTTACCATTAAAATATTCAAATTGACTTTGAATTTGACTTTTTAAATAATTTGACCAAGTGCCAAAATGTTCATTTTTGCATTAAAATGCTACTTTGATGCTCTGTTAGCTGAATGATGACTTTCGGGATGCTTCGGCCGGCTGAAACTTAGTGAAAGTGGACCCTGGGGTAATGATGCTGCTCCGGTCTTGAAAATGAGCCCAACCACGCCAAAAATGGACTCCGGATGACACTTTTATTACATTTTGAATTTTTCCAATTAAGCCATTAAAAAATGGCTTCAAAAACGGAAAAATTAAATTTTCTCGGAATCCAACAAAACTCTATGGGGACATAGTACATGTTCATACGACTCAATCGGAATGCCTAGCATGACAAAAAACACTAACACGAAGGCTCTAATAACCTTCCAAGGCCAAAACAACAAGACAACTACCCCAACTTTGGAGGAGCGAGTGAAAAACTCAGAGATTATTGGTCGTTTGTTCAACAGCCAATAATAACCAAGGAAAAAAACACTCTGGGCTAGTCGGCTTGATTCCCAAGTCCGGGAAGTCAAGCATTTTATAAAATATTAAATGCTAGGACATTTTTTACAATCTCCCCAAGGGGGTATGAACATGTATTTACAAAAAGTTCTGAATAGAGTCCCAGGAAAAGGCTGTCGGACTTCTGAATTGTGATCATGAACAAGTGTACTTGTTCAATGCTATGGCGGCTCACCGAAAAATCCACTAAGTGCAAAATTAGTGGATAACAGTTCCTAAAAGTTCTATCTAAAGATTGCTGGCCTTACTTTTTTTGAGTTGGATTGTGTGCATTTGTCAAGGGGAGTAAGCACGTTTGAAGTAGTTCACCCATTTGTGAGGCACTGCAATCCCCTTTGTTGATTGTTTGTCCAGTATATGGTTATAGTGAGTATTCCTTTTCCATATCCAAAGTTTCACAGTGTTGAGTTGGTGGTTAGCTTTTGTGCTTCATTTATTTCTTGTTGAGTGGGGTACCCTTTCTTTGGGTGATTTGGTCCACTTTTATATTATGTTGTTACATTGATCCATGTATTGTATGTTGAGCTCATCTCAACCATTCATTAGACATTTGTATCTTTTAATCTTATCCACTCATTTGAAAAGTGGTTAGGATTTTGGTTCTTTCGTTCCTATTTAAAGGAGAAGAGTCTCCATTTGTAAAGGGTCTTTGGCTGTTAGATCTGGATAATAGAAAAAATTTTCTTGTGGATATTTCTTGGATCGCCTTTGCGTCTAGTGTTCTTAGATGGTGATTGGAAAGTCTTTTGCTTCCTAGCTTTCGGGAAATTGTTGCAAGATCTATATTTTTTTGGGAATCTCTGTTTTGTCTACAGGAGGGCGACTTCAACTTGGGCGTTTTTGCAAAGGGACCTCAACTCGCTTGGATTGTCTTCGTTTTTTATCAGGGGGTTTTCATTTGCTTTTCTTCATTTTACTGAAAATTCTATAATAATAAAAAACCAAAAAAATACTAAAAATTAGACCGCTTGATCTCTGGACAAACCACTGTTGGGTTTTGTAGATCGGGTCTTACCTTCACCATATCACCCTCAACGTTGATCTGAAAGTGACTGGTTTGCCCTAGATCTGAGAAACTGTCCTCCCAAACCCTAGCGCCGCTCCCCACCATTTTTCTGACTTTTTCAGAGATCTGATTTTCCCGACAAAATACCAACTTGGGTTTGTAGATTGGGTCATCATCTCAGCAAATCTCCTTCAACGTTGAGATGGAAGTGTCTGTTGATGAAATTGTCATTGATGCCAACATGGACTTGTAGTGGCCCCACGAGATGTCATTGATGCCACCAAGTCCCATCTCCAGTGCCTTGGACCCCTTACAGAGTGGGTTTGTGTCTTAAAGCACCTTGTACCCAGTTGACAAGGTCTTTGTACCCACAAGACTAGATTTTGATGCCACCACCTTGCTGAAGATGTTGAAGACCTTGTTGATGGGGTTGAAGAACCTTGGTGATCGCCCTGAAGCCCTTATAGAAGCTAGAGAAGCCATAGATGAGTTCAAGAAGCATTAATGACCCATTATGTGGTCATTCATGCTCTGATGATGTCATGGTACCCTAAGAGAAGGTCTGGCAATCTCACAGGTAATGTCATGATGGATCTTGACCCTTGAAGGTCTCCTAGTGTGGGTGAGGCAGTTAAGGAAGCCCATGAAGCCCCTTGGCATGCCAAAGAAGCCTTTGCTACATCAAATGGGCCAAATGACCCATTCTGTGCTCATTTGTGGCTTGCATGGTTATTGATGGTTTGATGGAGTCTTGAAACCCTTGGAGAAGTCTTGGTTGACATGTTGAAGCCTTTGGAAACTTGAAGATGTCCTTATGATAATTAAGACTTGTTGATGTGGAGCCCTTGATTGATGAAGCCTCTTGCATGGTGAAGAAAACTTTGAAAAGGTCTTTGGACCCACACACTTGGTGGTTTAATGGTATTGAAGGAATGTTGTAGATGATGTGTTGGTTGAAGATGTTATCATGGTGATGGGGTCCTTGATGAAGCCCTTTTGACAACTCTTGGTGACCTTGATGACTTGAAGTCAAACCTTAAAATCTTAAATGATGATACAATGACTTAAGCTCACTTGAAGGTCGACCCCAATTGATATTTAAATTCAAATTAAACATTAAAAATATAAAATAATAAAAAACATACTTATCTTGCTCACCCTAGAAGTCGGCTCAGTCATGTTTTTTTTAATTAAAAATAAAATTATTTTTTGTAATGTCGGCTCCATAAATTTTTTTATGCAAATGTAGTATAAATACCCCACCAAGTTTCATTATTTTGATGTGAAAAATTCGGATGAGATATTGAGCTCTGAATTCGGGTAGATGATTGAGGTAGAAATTCGCAGGCAGCAGAGACCCGAATTTTCCACAGTCTTTTTCTTTTGGGTATACAGTCCAATCTTTCACTTGATGTTTCTTTGGTTCACTGCTGGCAGTATGCTAGTTTCTGGAGAGTATTTACAGTCAGTTGTTTGCGAGCTTTTACAGTCCAAATTTGAGGTTGAGGTCTGATGTTTTTCTGCTGCAATAAATGGGAGCAGTCCGAATTTTGCAGAGCTGCCACAGTCCGAAATTTACAGAGCTACAACAGTCCGAATTTTGCAGCAGTAGAGGGTTCAAAATAGTCTGCAATTTGCAGCAGCAATAAAGTCCATTTTTTTGTGTTTTTCTGGGTTTAATCTATGCTGAAACGTGACTGCTTTTGTGGAGGCTTTTCACACTACAAGTTTGGAGCAGCTACAGTCCAACGTTGATGTTGTTGTCTTGCTTGGGGACTAACCAGCTCACTCACATACAGTCAATTCAACACTTACAAAACAGTCCTGAATTGTGTAACAACTAAACAGTCCGAAGTTTTGCAATAGTGGTTGACTGTGGTATTCACTGCAATCCGTGTTGTAAACAAGTCATGAAGTTTGACCAGCATGCATATAAACAGTCCAAGCTTGCAAGTTGACTGAATTTGACAGTCTGATATTGTTTAGAGCTTCTTCCCTGATGATGCACAGTGTTTGAGGTTGATACGTGTGAGATCTTCTCAGCCATGTCCAGTTTGAGGTTTGTTTAAAGTTTTCTATACTAACATGCTTAGACATTAAACAAGGTATGTATGAATGTATGTACAGAGAAATGATTGATGAGCAGTGATGCATACACCACAGTGATGTATACCTTATGTTGATCTGATGATGCACATGCATGACAATGCTCTCCTATGATAGTGGTAGATGTATATAGTGTATGTACAGTATCCACTGCAGTAATTACTGTATTGATGATGAACATGCATATGCATACCTGATGTGATGATCAACCTTTAGTAATGAGCTGATCTTGACCAGACTTAGATGAAGGGAGCAGACTTCTTGGAACAGTCCTAGTTAAGTTAAAGATACATGTACAATGATGACATGTTGATACTTGGATGATGCCCTAACCGTAATGAATGTGCAAAAAGTATTTCTGATGAATAGAATCTGTGGTGGCTTGGCAAAGACTTGATGACAGCTGTGACATGATCTTGATGAACAGACTTAAAAAATGACCTAACAGAATTGATGAGGTTGACATAAGCACATATATTTATGAGCAGAGGACAGATTAGGATGATTGAGAAGTGACATGATTATGCAATGGACAAGCAGATTGTGACAGGCAGTTGTCTTGATGGATATGAACAGACTTTTGACATGTGTAGACAGTTGAAGACATGAACAACAGAATTGACATGATTGACTGTCCAACAGTTTGAAGACAAAGACATCTACAGAAGAATAATTGGACTGAGATGAATGATGACAGCTTAAGAAGACCTTCATAAGTTGACTGAAGATAAGAAGAGAGGGATAAGGCTGCTACAGCCTTGGTGAAGAATGCAATACCTTATTATGATGCAAGCCATGATGATCAGGTATGAACAGTGACATAGACAGGTATGCATAAGCCATGATGATCAGTATATACAGTAAGACCTATACTACATTCAAGATGATGCTTTGATAATCATAATTGATGTACACGATACCATGATGAGGTAACCTTGTTGACACATGTGTTTGCATCCCATACACTTTGATGTTGCATAATTGATGATGATGATATGATTATGATGTGAATGTAAGATGACTAAGGTTTGAACAATAGGCTCTGAATAAGTGACTTGTCCTTAAAGACATAAACATGATGATGAAGGTAATGTACTATGAGTGTTATATGAGATGATTAACACTATAGGCTGCCATTTATTCCTGGTTGTCTATCAGTCATTTCCAACCTTGTAAAAGGTCTATATTTGCTTGGGAATAAAGTACACCGGTCTCAAATTGACCTTACAGTAGTTATAGCATCTCTATGTGACAGCTTGACAGTGACTTGACAAGATAGTGACAGCCATTCATATGACAGTGACAGCAGTCTGATATGATATGACAGTGACTAGAGTACAGAGGTTGTTGAGCAGTAGTGAGCAAATGAATAAGATGACTGATGAGCAGTGTTACAACGATGTTGATGTGATTGATGAAATGATGTGACAGTGAGCTTGAACTGTAAATGCAAGCTTGACTTGCTTTTGAGGTTAGGATACCTCAAACCCTTCTTAGCAGGGTCTTAGAAAACTAGGTAGGGTCCTGGATGTAGAGTAGGTGCTCTTTGTATCAGTAGGTGCTGATTTTACCTAACGGTTGTAGCCGGACCAAAACTAATACAAAAAGATTACAAAATTATATGGTGTTGTGTTCTTTTGTGTTATGGTTCTTGATGATTCAAATGCTTATGATATGTGAATGATGAAGTGAAAGATGTTTATGAAATGATTATGAGATTGGTAGAATAATGGAATGATGAATTGGTAGTTAATTGTGACAAGTTAAGAAAAGTTGTAAAATTGGCTTTACATTGATTCAGCCCCCCCTCTCAGTGTTTAACAGTGTCTTGGTTTCCCTAGATCTGTGAAACTGACATCCCAAAGCTTAGCGCTAGCCATCCCGCTATTGGTTTTTCCTGTGATCTGATATTTTCGGCCAAATACCATTTTGGGTTTGTAGATCGGGCTATTTCCCAGGCGGGTTTCCCCCAACGATGGGCAGATAGTGACTCCATTGCATTAGATCTGAAATGCACTGATCTTTAACCCTAGCGCTACCCCCTCTTTGGCTTCCTTTTCCTGTAATCTAAATTTTCTTGGTGACTCGGGTACTTTGACTCTGTCATATCTTTCATCGAGTCTATCCATCGATACTATAGCCCAATCTTGCCCTTGCCCTCCCTGCATTAGTTACGTTTCCCAAGGCAGCGGATATCTTCACCTATTGCTAGTACATTAACCCTAGATCTAGTATTTACTTCATAGGTCACCTGTGTCCCACTTTGGATCAAGTCTCACACTTCATAAACCATAATCCAAAGCCTTGGTTCACCTAGTGACATCATCCATAGATCTAGTGTTTTTATTACCTTACACCTTACGTACCTCAAGTCCATTGGATATGATCTGGTGTCTAGGTTTGATCTCTCCTGTCGGGAGTGGATACGGGTCTTCCCCTTTGTTGTCTTGGGCTAAGATAACATTAAGTGAAGACTGCCTCGATTGGCATGACAACCACCCATTTGGGAGTCGAGGCAATCTTGGTTCCACCTCCTTAGTTGCTGGTCCCTCTACCATCCATCCTGGATCCACCTCACATAAGCAACTACAAGGTTGGTGATAACAGTAACCAATGTAGGGAGGGTAAGGACAAGATTGAGGCTATCTAGTACCCAAAGACAGACTCGATGAATGATATGACAATGTCAAAGTACTTGAGTCACCAAGGAAAAGTCAGATCTCAGGAAAAAGAGGCCAAAGAGGGGGTAGCGCTAGGGTTGGAGATCAGTGCCTGTCAGATCTAGGGAAATGGAGTCACCATCTGCCCAGTGTTGGAGGAAACCCACCTGAGAAATAGCCCGATCTACAAACCCAAAAGGGTATTTTGCTGAAAAAGTCAGATCACGGGAAAAACCAACAGCAGGATGGCTAGCGCTAGGGTTTGGGAGGTAAGTTTCTTAGATCTAGGGCAACCTGTCAGCTTCTAGCTCAGCGTTGAAGGTGATTTGGTGAGAGGATGACCTGATCCACAAACCCACGAAGGTATTTTGCCGGAAAAATAAGATCACAGAAAAAGTCAGAAAAATGGTGGACAACTTTAGGGTTTGGGAGGTCAGTTTCTCAGATCTAGGGAAAACCAACCACTTTTAGATCAACGTTAAGGGTGATATGGTTAGGGGATGATCCGATCTACAAAACCCAGCAGTGGTTTGGCTTGAGATCAAGCGGTTCGTTTTATAGTTTTTTTTGGTTTCTCTTATTATAGAATTTTCAATGTATAATGAAGGAAAGCAGAGGCCAATGGATTGAGATCTGGAAGAGAGGGTAACCTGTAGATCTTACTTGGAAAACCTTGTAGATGCCTTGATGATGATGATCCCTGCTATCCTGATCAATTTGAGAAGCTTTGAGCGAGTTCTATGTCCAACGTTTTGCCCCAAAGAGTCAATGCGCCCTTTCTCCTGCACAACACACGTCAACAATATCAGATTTGTTGCAACATGAGAAAAAAGCTAAATGTTACAGAAAAATAGCAAGAAGAAATCATAGATCGCAATGACACTAATGAAAACCCCCTGATAAAAACGAAGACAATCCAAGCGAATTGAGGTCCCCCTACAAAAACGCCCAATCTGAAGTCGCCCTCTTGTAGACAAGACAAAGATTCAAAAAAAAAGATATAGATCTCACAACAATTTCCCGAATGCTAGGAAGCAAAAGACTTTCCAATGACCATCTAAGAACACCAGATGCAAAGGAGATCCAAGAATATCCATAAGAAAAGTTTTTCTACTATTAAGATCCAAGAGCCAAACACCCCTTACAAATGAGAAGCTCTCTCCTTTAAATAGGAATGATAGAACCAAAATCATAACCACTTTTCAAATGAGTGGCTAAGATTAAAAGATACAAATGTTCTAATCAACGGTTGAGATGAGCTCAACATACAATACATGGATGAATACAATAATATAATATAAAAATGGATTAAATTACCCTAGGAGAGGGGATTCCACACAACAAGAAATAAATGAAGCACATGGTGGGTCCTTGGAGTGTTAACTAACTCCCTTTGGGTGTCCCCATGGCACAATAATATAATTTTTTAACTGTGAAATTGTGCCTCCTTGAGGAAATCGTGAGCCTCCAAAAGCTCTAGAAAATAATAAAATATGCCCTACAAGTGGATGTGGGCCCATCTAAGTGCTGCAACTGCTGGAGAAGGAGTGGAAGACATCATCCTCATCATCAAAGCTCATCCCATGCCATTTTCTTGCCTCAGTAGCCCAAATCGAATTCTTCAGTAGCCATTTTAATTATTTTTTATCTGCCTCGGGAAACGTCATATGCCAAAAACAACCTCCTAGGGTGCCTGCGTTATCCAACTGATCCCACCAGGCTCTCTGGGAGGGGGCTAATATGGTAAAAACAAGTGGATGGACCCCCTATGCCCCATATAGCTCCCAAGGAGACCCAACAAGATCATCTCCCTGCTCAGACATGTCATCTGGTGAAGCAAAACTGCATCATAAGGGTAAAATGAGCCTGATCATCTGTGTGAGTGCCCGGAATTGAAAGCAAGCTGTCTCATTGGACTTAGAGAGTCCAGATCCACCTAAGTTGTATACTCATACCCTCTCTAGGTCTCTGCCTGATCATCTAGAATATCCAATAAACAAAATAATAACCTGTAAATGACCAGATACCCAATAATATAACTCAGGCTGACATCCATCTGCTGCAAGTGTTAAAAGGCTAAGACATGCTCTACAAATCATTTAAGTAAAAATCATAACAAGTAGCAATCACCTCACTTACGGTACATCAACCAAATGCATATATAGGGTTTCATTTATTAATTATACTCGGACTAGACTTTTAAGACCATACTCACTTCATAGTTGTAATCAATTTGCTAGTGAAGGGTGAAGGCTAAAATTCACAAGGCTAGGACAAAGGATGACCGCCAACTCAACACTGTGACACTTTGGATATGGAAAGGGGGTACTCACTCTAGCCATATGCCAGACAAGCAACAACAAAGGGGATGACAGTGCCTCACAAATGGGTGAATTATTTCACAGGTGCTTACTCACCTTGACAAATGCTCACAATCCAACTCAATACAAGTAAGGCCAACAATCCTTAGATATAACTTTTAGGAACCATTGCTTTTTTTGCGCCTTTGATTTTCCATAGCCTTGGCCCACGTATTTTTTATACGGAT
>LPNX010651536.1:0-30669 GCA_001517045.1 Pseudotsuga menziesii | reverse complement strand
TATCAATCATCATATTGTATGTGAAACCATTCTTTCGTGGATCTCGAATGATTACATCATCTTGAAATGTGAATGATTTGTTGTTATATTAGAAGTGAGTGAGTTTCTTCACGATTTTTCAATTGATTATGAAACTGTGTTACATGAATTATTAACTGTGTAAGATGACCTTCTCTATCTTCAGGTTAAATACATGATTGTATTTATCATATTGCAAGATTATGTTAGATTTATATTGATAATAGGTTTTATTTCATATTTAAATTATCTTGTAATGAGACATTATCTTATTGTGAGTTGATTTAGTTTTAGTTCTGTTAATTGTAGACTTCTCTAACAATGCAGAATTATAGATCACCTTATATATATATTGAGACCTGTTGTTAAGTCCAAATTTCATGCTCTCAGCTGAGATAGTTAGCCTACATTTAGTTCATTGTAGGATACAATTAGGAGCTACTATTTTTAGTACTTAGTTTAAGTTAGTTTTTCAGCATTAGTCAGTCTTTAGCTTGAATCTCTATGATTTGTTAGAAGATTTGGTTAAGTAAACCTTGACACATATACGTAAGGAGACTCTCTATTTTTGAGAGCACATTATATAGGCAGTAGGGCCTTGATGCTGTGAGAGACAGTCACTCCAAACATATACAAGATTGCAGTAAGTTGAGTGTGTGGGATGTCTTTCCATTGTTGGCCTAGATCGGTATTTTTGGCCAACAGGATTTTAAAAAGCATTTGAGAAGATGGAAGCATTTTGGGCTTTCCAGACCTCCTAAATCATGAAAAGTGGAAGATGATTGTGAGAGGCCTTTTTCCTATACCACAATAGTAAGTTTTTCAGCACTGACTCACCTCCCCAACTGTGCTAGAGGTTCAAGTGATTCATAGTTAATTTCCAAACTTCCAGGAAGAACGAACAGTCTCCAAACAAATGCTCGACCGACTCTAGGTTAGAAATACAAAGAGGGCATCTTCCAGGCCCCTCCATGCCTCTTCTCTGTAATCCCTCCCAATTCAAGATCTTTCTTTTGATACACAACCAAGCAACTAGTTTAATTTTAAGAGGAAGCTTCTCTTTCCACATCCAATGTGTCCACCAACAAGTTTCGACCGTGCTATGAACTACGATGGCCTCTCTGTACACCAAATTTGTTGTCAACTTACCATCTTTGGAATTGAACTTCCATACCAACTCGTCAGGGAAATAAAAAAAAATATGTTCGCTTCCTTAAGGGAAGAAATAAACATGTCCCAATCTATCGTGTTTCTCCCAATCAATCCCAAAGACCCCACATTAGCCCACTTGCTGAGTTCATCTTCAGGGAAGATGTCTTTCAGTACAAATAAGTTACAGGAATGGAGCTCATGTATCATATTGGGGGAGAGGAGCGAGTTATCACCAGCACCACAGATTGGGTTGAGACCAAGGAACATTTGGATCCCCCTGTCGACTTTCCAACACAAGTCGTTTGATATATATGGGAGACTTTTTAATAGAATTTTCCAAATGGTCAACCTAGAGGAGGAAATACTTGGTCCATCTCTCAGCCAGTACGAAGGGTCGAGACCTTTGAAGTATTTGGATTTTATAGGCTTCCCCCCATAAGGCTGCACTAAAAAATGATCTCCATTGTGACTTAGCACAGAGAGAGGAGTTGAAAATTCCCAGGTGCTTTATGCCCCAGCCAGCAAGATAGTGGGGGAGAGATAAGCTTTCCCAGGATGCCAGGTGAATATTTCTATGTTTCATATTGTCGGCCCATAGAAAGTTGAAGATTCTAGCTCTAAATCTGGAGAGGATGGCCTAGGGGATAGCAAATAAGGACATGCAGTAAACTGGGATGCCTTGGAAAATGGAGGAAACCAAGACCAATGTGCCTCCCATAGATAGATAGCAGCTTTTCCATCTAGTGATTTTTCGATTAATTCTTTTTAACAACCACTCCAAATCTTTGGGTCCACATCCATTGGGCTTGAGATGGAATCCCAGACACCTCATGCCATCATCGATAAAACTAGAACCATAAGTAAACAATGCCAGAATTGAATCGATATGGGACTATTCTTTCCATCAATGTAAAAGGAAAGACATATTACTACTGACCTCTAACTCGGATGCTTTGCAAAATAGCTGGATAATCTCTTGCATATGCTTCCATTCATCAGTAGATCCCCCTCCAATGATAATGACATCGTCAACAAAGAGTAAATGGGAGATGGACAATCCCCTCACAATCCTTAAGAATTGGAAAAGAAACATATTCTTTGCTTTTTTAATAAGAAGGATAATACCTTCCACAACCAAAATGAACAAGTATGGGGTGGGAATCCTTGGTGGATCCCCATGCTTCCTTTGAAGAACAACATGGGAAAACCATTGATTAGCACAACAAACTAGGTCGTGGTGACTGCACTCATAATCCAATCAAATATAGACGGTGGCAAAACAATTTTAAAGAGAATGTGTTTTAGAAATGGCCAATCCACACGGTCAAAGGCCTTTATAAGATCCAACTTGAGGAAAAATGCCAGCTTTTTATTGATTTTAGCTATGTGGAGGCACTCTTGTACCACCCCGACTGCATCTGTAATTTTCCTGTCAGGAAGGAAAGCAAATTGTTCCTCAGAGATAAAATTTCCTAGGAAAGGTTTCAATCTATCCGCTATGGTTTTAGTTATCAGCTTGTATAAGATATTACACAGTGAGATCAGCCTAAAATATGAAAATGAGTTCAGATGATCCTTCTTTGGTATAAGAGTGAGGAACATCAAGTTTAACAATTCTCTGATCATCCTGTTAACTCGATATTCTTCCACTGCCTCAGCTATTTCATGTCCAAGGAGATCGAAAAAATGGTTGAATAATTCCACCATCCAACCATCGGGGCCTGGACTCTTGTCCTTCACAAATAGATGCAGTGTATCTTTAACTTCAGCTAGAGTCATCGGCCTGCCCACCAAGATTCTATCTGAGAACTTACAAGTCACTTGCTATGATATTTGGAACTTGATTTGAAATATCAATGTATCATGACCTTAAAATATGAAGAACTTATTATCATGAATAGTGAAGTAAGTCAAAATTTTGAGATAGAATACCTTAAAATGATCTTTTCTTTATTTCATTTTTGTGGTGAATTTTAGAAAATTATCATTTATAATGTGTTTATTAGTTGGTAAAATGAACTAAAGATTGCTTTAGCTAACTTTCTTCTTTGCATATATGGTATGTGAAATGAAATGCGTGTTGTTCTCAAAATAAATAACTTTTAAATGTTAGTTTCTATCTGGATCATCTATAGAGCCAACCCTTTTTCATATTGGTTGTAGGCCTAGCCTCCATATAGGTCTTCTTCAACGCTTATATCTGACCCTAAGTCAGAATGGCCTTCCCAGCACTTCCATCTGACCATGCGAGGAACACATCCAACATACATGTTAGAAAGGCATGCCGAACACTCACATTTGACCATGGGAGGAACACATCCTCAATCCATGTCAGAAAGGCCTAGCACTCACATCTGACCATGAGAGGAACCAATCCAAAATTCATGTCAGAAAGGCTCTACACTTACATTCAACCATGTGAGGAACCAATCCAACATACATGTTGAAAGGGCTATGCACTTACATCTAACCATGCGAGGAACCAATCCAGCATACATGTCAGAAGGGCTCTGCACTTACATCTGACCATGCGAATAACCAATCCAGCATACATGTCAGAAGGGCTTTGCACTTACATCTGATCATGTGGAAACACATCCCACAATCACATCAGAATGGCTCTGCACTTACATATGATCATGTGGGAACACATCCCACAACCACATCAGAATGGATCTGCAGTTACATCTGATCATGTGGGAACACATCCCACTTTCACATTAGAATGGATCTGCACTTACATCTGATCATGTGGAACACATCCCACAGTCACATCAGAATGGATCTGCACTTACATCTGATCATGTTGGAACACATCCCACAGTCACATTAGAATGGCTCCTGCACTTATCTCTGACCATGGGAGAAACCAATATTACATCCATGTCAGAAGGGCTCTTGGACTCATCACTTCCCTTTGGAGGGAACCTCGATTTGGAGAACACCAAGCTTCTCCCTGAAGTACTCAAACTTCACTTTGGCCAATGTCTTGGTCAACACATCAGTTATCTATTCATTTGTCGCAACATACTGGAGCTTCACTACTCCTCTTTGCACCATATCCTTGATATAGTGATATTTGATCTTGATATGCTTCGAATTGTCATGGAACATCGGGTTCTTAGAGAACTTCACACAACTGTGGTTGTCGCAATATATACAAGTAGCATCCAACTGGAGATCAAACAAATCAGACAGTAGCTTCCTTAGCCATACTGCCTCACAACTAGCTGAACAAGATGCGACATACTCTGCTTCAGCTGTACTTAGTTCCATGCAATATTGTTTCCTACTAAACCATGAGATCACACCTGATCCCATATAGAAGCAACACCCTAAAGTGCTCTTCCTATCAATGTGTTGCAGTTGCAACTGTTCTCCCCCAAATTTCTTAAATTTTTGGGCCCCTCCTCATGATTTAGCATTATTTTTTATCGTTGAACTCTTGAGCCTTTTGAGCATGCTTTCTTTTCGAGTGACTTTGAAATTGCCATGTTGGAATTGATGGTGAGTCGCAGACCCCAATTTCGTTTTTACTTGTTGATCGAACCAAGTGTTTTTTATTGTGGGTCGTCGTTGCGGGAGTATAACAGGTTTTCTGCCCGATTGTTAAGTTTTAAAGCTGTCTAAACTCTTAGTAAATTTTGATCGAGAGTCATTATGGTTTGATCGGATGCCGGAACCTATTTTGCTCCCACCGTGCGGAACCTAAAGTAGTTTAGCACCCAAAGTATGAATCACTCCAACTGTGGACGCATTTTGATCTTTAATAGCTTGCCCGTAGCCTTTACTCTTCCGCCGTTGCGGCTGGGAAAGTAATTCAGCTGCCGATGTAAAGTCGTCCGACTTCCGCTTAAGAGTTGTTCCCGCCCGTAGATCGGAGGTTTCTGTCCTAGTTTCCTTCCGCCGTTACGACTCCCAAATTCATTTAGCGTCTGATGTCAGTATTGTCCTTATCCTTTCGATGTCCGGTTGAGTTTTCCTGCCCTCCCGTCGTATGTCTTTAACCTCGTCCCTTCCACCGTTGCAGCTGGGAAAGCCCTTTATCTTCTGAAGTGCAAAACCGTCCGAACCCCAATTAAAGCTTCTCTCGCCCGCGTTTTGTGTCCCTTGAGCCCTTGTCTTTTCCGCCGTTGTGGCCAGCGAAGCCTTTTCGTGTCCAATTCCAAAGCCTTCCGACTGTCTATTTATAACTTTCCCACCCAAGGCTTAATCAAATCTCTTTCCAGATCGAGGGATGCACCTGGCTATTTTCTTGTGGATTAGCCATTTCAGGTGGTTAATTTTTATGTTTAAAATGCCTTTCCAATGAATGATGCACAGTAATTGATTGCAGGTAGAACTCAATGGACCGTTGAGGCGACCACGGTTTGAAGGCGAAGCTTGATAAAATCAAAGCCAGCAGGGTTGCAAGAAGATGAAGCTAAGGAAAAGACAAAGTCGACAGCAACAATAACACAGAGCTGAAAGGTCCAGTAGTTACTCGACTAATCATGAACATACAAAGAAAATATGAAGGAGGAATGTGAAGCGTTCGAGAGACCAAAAGGTTAGCCGTTTGGGGGGCAGCCCAAACAATTGGCCGGATAGTTTAAATATTGTAAAGATAGGATTTAGAGAGGGACTTTTTCCTTGGAAAATTTTGTAAACNAGTAATGGAGGCTGTTCATAGACAATTGGCTATCTGGTTGTTGAAATATATCTAATTGTTCATGTGTATTGAAAGAAGTGTCAGCTATCTGTAACTTTTCATAATGCATGTGCAAAATACATTACTCATCAATGAATGATAGTCTTGCTCGCTGGCGATAGGTTAGGTAGTTAGTTTTAATTTCCTGCTGTTTATGTGATTTAGATGCTTGTGGATGCTAAGACGAGGGGTAAGAACCTGCGCATCACATTGTGACTGCTCCCTGCATCTTTGTCATCCTACATTGTTAATTAGGCACTTGCATTTCATACATTAAGTCAAAAAATACAAAAACTCGGTGGACTGGGCCGCAACCGGTAAACCCTTTGTTTTGTTACTTGACCTACGGTAGCCGGACCGCAAACCTGATGGATTCCCTATACCAAATGGTCAACGGGCTAATTGGGAACGTTGACTAGGGAGAATCCCTTACTGTTGTTGCTTGGGAATTTCCAAGCCTCAACAGTTTTGGTGCTAGAAGGAGGGCCGCCAGTGCATGGCTGGCCGAGGAAACCCGTTTTCCTGAGATTATTCCACCGGTAACAATTCTGAAAGTAGTAGACTTCGTAATCCAATTCCGGAAGAAGGGAATAGAGAACATCTATATTCTGTTGGAAACGAAATTGTTAATGACCCGAGAAGACACACTAGGGCATATGTAAAGAAGATTGGAGGATTTCCAATCATCCCTGAATTGCCCAGAAGAGAGTATAAAAGGAAATACCGCCCTATAGCAGAAGATTCAGTGCTGGTTGGAGACTGGGAAGAACTTGTAGAAACTACCTTACAAGAAGTTGTGCTACCTTTGAATCAAGAAGGCCCAGATACCCCTCATAGTTCTCCTGCTCACACTCCTGTTGGCTCACCTCCTCACTCTCCACCCCTACTTATGGTGGGAGTAAATCCTAATCCACCAACTAACCCACCAAACCCACCAAACCCACCACCTACATGGAGAGCCAGATCACCTCTAAACCTGACCCCTCCTTTACATGATTTTCCCCAATCTTTTGAAAAGTTGCTGCCCAAGTTCGACCCAAACGAAAATATACTAGTAGATGATCACCTGCAAAGTTTCTATCTGGAAATAGAAGGACTGAGGGCTGGGGAATATGAAGATGTAGTTTGCAGACTATTCCCACATACCCTTAAAGGAGCTGCTGCCTCATGGTATTTTGGATTTCCCGGCAACTCGATCCCTAATTGGGATACCTTTGAAAGAATTTTCAGAAGTAAGTATGCAATTCAAAAGACTCATGCAGCCCTCATGAAAGGACTATGCACCCTGAAGAAAGAGAAAAAGGAGAAGGTGCACAGTTTTACTCAGAGATTTGCAGTGTACATCAAGAATTTTTCGGACGCTGACAAGCCTTTAGACAAGGTCCTAATTGAGTATTATACATCAGCTTTGGGTCTTGATTTGGCCATGTTTGCAAAAGGTAGTGCCAAGCCTACTTTGGCAGAAACTTATGAAGAGACAGAAGTAGTGGAGGCTAAAAGAGAAAGCATTGAATATTATCCCGAACTGTCAGGAGAGAAAGGGGCAGGAAGGAAAGCCTTATTGTTTGCCAAGCCTAAGGAGGAGAAGTCACCAGATTATGAAAATATGGCAAAGATGATGCAGAAGCTTTCCAACAAAATTATAGACCTGGAGAAAGAAAAAGAAGCTCAAAAGTTCTATAGGCCCTATTATAAGAAAAGGGAGGATAACAATCAGTCCCAACCTCCTCCTCACAATACTGCATCCATGAATCTGACAGAGGTAGGAATGGACAATTTCTGCACTTTCCACCAACAACCACATTCTGAAAAGAATTGTCCTCAATGGATAAACTCGATGACGTTGGTCATGAACCAACTGTTGGATTCTAGATTAACAGAAGAGGGCGATGAGGAAAGAAAAGAGAATTCTGCTTCTACTTCTACTAAAGAACAGGAAGAGGAGACCATGGCATTGTGGAATTCTGTCTCATTATTTGATGCGGAAGAAGAAAGGAATCAAGGATACAAGGACGTCTTTGAAACCAACGTGGCCACAAGGAGCCAAGGGACGGTTAAGGAAGACAGTCTTATACTCCCAAAGATTAAGAGGCTGCAGAGAAATATTAAGAAGAAATTTCAAAATAAATCCTTGGCTGATGAGATTCCAGAGTTCACTATTACCAGCCAAGATCCTAAGCAGAACAAAATGTTTCCCGAACCAAATGAAGAAAAGGTGAATGCTGATAAATCTCACTCCATTGAACAACAGATGGACTATGATATCGTGGAAGATTTAAAGAAGATAAAAGCAAATGTTCCACTGTTTGAAATGTGCAAAGTACCGCAACAAAAAGAAACACTACTGTAAGCACTTGAAACACCAGATGAAACATTGCCCATTGACAATCAGCCCAAAGAAGAAGAAGAAATCGGAGAAACCAGCGTCGGAGGTAAGTCCAAAATTAAACATCCACCTTTCCTCCTCACATTTGAAATTTTCAATCACAACGTACATAATTGTCTAGTAGACTCAGGGGCATCAGTCAATGTCACGCCAATATCAGTCTGCAAAAAGATAAATGGACAGCCTAAGCCATCTACTTGGAGAGTTGTCCAATTGGACAGGACAGATGTAAAAGTAATGGGTGAGATGCGGGACATCCTGATCCGCCTGGCATCAAATGACAAAGTGTGCCAAGTCATTAATATAGTGGTGGCAGATATACCTGATTCTTACGGTCTCATTTTGAGCAAAGATTGGTCAGCAAAATTGGATGGGTATTTTGCCTCTGATTGGTCGCATTATGGTTGCCATACAAAGGAAGTCTGAACCAAATCAAGATTTTAAGAGAGCCTCACATGAGATACAATGTCACTCGATTGGAGGAGAAGAATGAACCTGTGGATTCTGTCTTGGGGAACTATTTTATTGAGTTAGAACCTGGAAATTACCAAGCACAAGAGACCAGCAACACATCAGACACACAGCCTGATCTCCTTCGTTTTTCGCAGGCTGATGAAATTGACTGTAAAATAGTAGATTTAGTTGTAGGAATAGATTCGCATTCAGTAGTTAATGGTTTTTGGATTTTGTTTTTCGATGGCTCTAAGACACTAGAAGGATCAGGGACCGGTTGTGTCCTAATTGACCCCCAGAAGAATAAACACTTTCTTGCATGTAGGTTAGAATTTGAATGTACAAACAATACAGCTGAGTATGAAGCACTGGTGCAGGGTTTAAAGAAAGCGATTGATTTAAAGGTAAGTAATTTAAAAGTCTTTGGAGATTCAGAAATAATCGTAAAGCAAATCAGAAACCAAATACATTGTGTTTCTCCCCACTTGAAAGCTTATCAAAATGAGGTATGGGATTTGCTTAAATATTTTAATGCATTCAATATTATTTCAATTCCAAGACTAAAAAATGTAGCAGCAGATTTGTTAGCCACATCAGCCGCTCAGATGGTACCTACTAATAATCGATGCTCTATTGAACTGCTTTTCAGGCCCTCAGCACCGGATATGATCACCAACCTGCGAGTGTTCGATGATGACCAGCAAATTATAGAAAGTTTAACGAATGATGAAGTATTCAAAGGAGCAATTATAGATGATGAAGAACATCAGGTCGAGATGAAGTATGACAATTTCATCCTGAAAGGAGTCAGAATGTTAGAAAGGATGTTCAATTTAAATGAAAAGTTCAAAAGACCCGCCAACGTGAAGACTCACAGCTCGACTCTACAGTTCGAGCTGATAAACTTAGGGACTGAGGCGAATCCCAAATTTGTGAATCTTGGAAAATGTTGTTCACCAGTAGAAAGAGATAGGTTCGTCAGTCTATTTAAATAATACAAAGATGTTTTCGCCTGGACCTACAAAGATTTGAAAACATACGACACCAGCATCATCAAGCACATCATCCCCATGAAAGCCGGCGTCAAGCTGTATCAGCAACCTTTAAGGAAGATGCATCCAAAGTTGGAACCACTGATTCAGAGTGAAGTGAAGAAACTATTAGATGCTAGAATCATCTTTAAATTCAGACACTCTGAATGGGTATCAAATCTGGTACTAGTCAGGAAAAAATTTGGTGAAATCAGATTATGCGTTGATTTCAGAAATCTGAACCGAGCTTCGGATAAAGACAACTACCCGGTGCCACCCATGGAGCAATTGCTACAAATGGTCTCAGGTTCTGAACTGTTTTCGTTATTGGATGGTTTCTATGGCTACAATCAAGTATTGGTAGCCGAAGAGGATAGATTGAAGACAACGTTCAGGACCAAATGGGGAACCTTTGCCTATAGAAGGATGCCATTTGGGCTTATAAATGTTGGAGCGACCTTTCAGAGAGCTATGGACATAGATTTCGGTGGATTGATTGGCCGAAGTGCTATAGTGTACCTTGACAATATCACAATATTCTCGAAGAAAAGAGAAGAGCACGTATTTCACTTAAGGCAGATTTTTTAGCGCTGTCGGAAGTATGGCATCTCACTCAATCCTAAAAAGTGTGTATTCGCTGTCACAGAGGGCAAGTTGTTGGGTCACATAGTGTCAAAGCAAGGAATCTCCATTGATCCAGAAAGAATTAAGGCTATTGAACAGATCCCCTTGCCCCACAATAAAAAGGGGATGCAATCATTCATGGGAACCATAAATTTCGTATGAAGGTTTGTGCTTGATTTCGCTCAGACTGTCAAACCACTGCAGCAGATGGTGAAGCAAAATGCACAATTCAAATGGACTAATATTGATAAGAACACCTTCAACAAAATCAAAACTGCTGTTGCACACGCACCCTCCCTGAAAATCCCAGACTTCAATAAAGACTTTATACTGTATACCTTTGCATCAGATGATTCGTTAGCAGTTGTGCTTACGCAAAAGGAAGATGGGGGGGATGAATTCCCAATAGCCTTCATGAGCACTGGTCTACAAGGGGCCGAATTGAATTACCCATCAATTGATAAACAGGCTTACACAGTTTTCAAAGATGTGAAGCAGTTCAAGCCTTATATTTTAAAAAATCGAACCAAGGTGATAGTCCCCTATCCATCTGTAAGATCTCTGCTTATACAGAAGGAGTTAGGAGAAAGAAGGGGCAACTGGGTAACAACTCTTCAAGAGTACGACCTTGAATTCAAACCAGCCTCAATAGTTAAAGGTCAAGGGTTGTGCAAATTGATGACTGAGAATGGAAAAAATGAAGAGCATGCCTGGGAGGATGAAGCCGAATTACATTTAGCAGATGTTTGTCCTTTGTTTACAACTCCTGAGTCTTGGTATAGAGACCTTGTACATTACTTACAGGCAGGGATGTTTCCGGAACATTGGAACTCTAAGCAAAGAAGAGCGCTGCGTCTTAAATAAGCTTCCTATCAAATCATTGAAGGAGTATTATTCAGAAAAAATTATGACGGAATTCTTCTGAGATGCTTAGAGAAAGAAGATGCAAAGAAAGTAATGTCAGAATTACATGACGGGCCTACTGGGGGACATTATTCAGGAGATACTATAGGCCACAAGATCCTTAGAGCTGGTTACTATTGGCCTACGCTCTTCAAAGATGCGCACGTACACGTAAAAAAGTGTGATAGTTGCCAAAGGGTGTAGTGGGAGACAACCTAAAGTAGCGGCACCCCTAAAACCTGTGATGATCATAGAACCATTCGAGCAATGGGGGTTAGATATCATTGGAGAAATAAAGCCAAATTCCTCCCTTCAACACAAATACATTCTAACCGCAACGGAATATCTCACTCGCTGGGTCGAAGTAGTACCGCTGCTCAAAATAAATCAAGACGAAGTCATCAGCTTCCTGCAGGACCACATCATAACCAGGTTTGGAGTTCCAGTTTCATTAGTTTTTTATAATGCTACGTACTTTTTGTCAATTAAATTAACTACTTTTTCTCATGATAAGGGATTAAATTGCATTATTCTGCTAATTACTACCCACAAGGAAATGGCCTGGCTGAATCCACAAATAAAAATCTGATTAGAATTCTAAAGAAGACTATAATAGAGAACTAGAGGAGTTGGCACTCAGCCCTACCCAATGCCCTTTGGGCTGACAGAGTCACCCCCAAGTCCACGATAGGGGTGTCACCCTATACCCTTGTGTATGGTAAAGAAGCCATTCTTCCCCCCAATATCATGCTACTGTCTTCCATTATAGCTCAAGAGTCTAGTGGGTCGGACAATGAAGTTTTACAGAGGAGGATATGCAATATTCTGAAAGCAGAAGAGGCTAGAGCTCAAGCCAGACAATGCTTTAAACATCAACAGGAGGTAATAAAGAGATGGTTTGACAAGCATAAATTCGGGACAAAAGACTTTGAAGTGGGAGACCTAGTCCTCAAATGGGATCACCCCCATGATGAGAAAGGGAAGCATACTAAATTCCAACAGTTGTGGGTAGGCCCTTTCCAGGTCGCAGCCAAGCTTGGTCCTTCTACTTATAAGCTGCAATATTTACAGGGTTGGGAAGAGAACTTGCCCGTAAATGGTTTGGTTCTCAAGCATTGTTTTTCTTGAGTGTCTCTGAGTTCTTCTACCTTGTATATAAATAAGCTGTTTGGTTGTCTTTTGAGTCATGTTTTCAGTTTCTTTTAGTTTAAGTTTATTGATTTCAATAAAGGGAATGAACTTGCGGTTGTTTGGGGAACATCAAAATTTTTGGGAATGATAAATATGTTTGAGTATCAGACTGTGTGTTGCTGATTGAGCTTCTTCCAGTTTAGCAGTTTTCTCGAATATCTCTGTGTGCATTGAAGTCCTTCTTAACCCCTGTGAAATAAACCGGATTCATAGAGTCTGGAATACTATGTTGAGGTCCACCCACGTCATGCTTAACATCATCAAAGGAGCTACAGCTGAGGACCCATGGAAAGGATCAAGGTGAATAGTATATTAAATATAAATGATCCCATGCCAAGAAATAAATACCAAAAGGAAAATAAGAGTCAAAACTCCTCTGAAAGCATCATACATTAAAGCAAATGCTGAATCATAAGTACTAAATTGCCGAAAGATCCTCTCCATCCGTGAGATGAAACACGAAGTACACCGCTCACACAAAAGGACACTATGGGATAGAGGATCCTGAATTAAAATTTAGTAAGAAAGGCATGTAGGAGGACTCATATGAAAAAGGACAAAAGTCCCAGAGCACAAAAAGTGCCAAAAAGGCATGGGAATGCGGAACAAATGAATATTCCTATTCACCATATGCTACGATCTTGTGGTGTCCGAGCTGTCAGCCACCTGAAGACAAAATTAATAATGAAACTCATCTTTCGGCCTCGACAGAGTTGTCTGGACTTGAAAATCTTGGTTTCCACTCTCTCAAATTGGACTATCATCAATGATTAAGGGTACACACTTCTGTCATATGAGAAATCCATATGGCTGGAAGAATTCAATAGATGCATTCGTTGTTAAACAGTCTGCCACTCAAGGTATAATCACCCAGAGATCTAGGTTCACCAGGTAATCGCCAATTGTTGCAGCTGCAACTGTTCTCCCCCAAATTTCTTAAATTTTTGGGCCCCTCCTCATGATTTAGCATTATTTTTTATCATTGAACTCTTGAGCCTTTTGAGCATGCTTTCTTTTCCAGTGACTTTGAAATTGCCATGTTGGAATTGATGGTGAGTCGCAGACCCCAAGTTCGGTTTCGCTTGTTGATCGAACCAAGTGTTTTTTATTGTGGGTCGCCGTTGCGGGAGTATAATAGGTTTTCTACCCGATTGTTGAGTTTTAAAGCTGTCTAAACTCTTAGTAAATTTTGATCGGGAGTCATTCTGGTTTGATCGGATGCCGGAACCTATTTTGCTTCCACCGTGCGGAACCTAAAGTAGTTTAGCACCTGAAGTATGAATCACTCCGACTGCCGGTGCATTTTGATCTTTAATCGCTTGCCCGTAGCCTTTACTCTTCCGCCGTTGCGGCTGGGAAAGTAATTCAGCTGCCGATGTAAAGTCGTCCAACTTCCGCTTAAGAGCTGTTCCCGCCCGTAGATCAGAGGTTTCTGTCCTGGTTCCCTTCCGCCGTTACGGCTCCCAAAGTCATTTAGCGTCCGATGTCAGTACTGTCCTTATCCTTACGATGTCCGGTTGAGTTTTCCTGCCCTCTCGTCATATGTCTTTAACCTCGTCCCTTTCACCGTTGCGGTTGGGAAATCCCTTTATCTTCCAAAGTGCAAAACCATCTGACCCTCGATTAAAGCTTCTCCCGCCCGCATTTCGTGTCCCTTGAGCCCTTGTCTTTTCTGCCGTTGCGGCCAGCGAAGCCTTTTCGTGTCCGATGCCAAAGCCTTCCGACTGCCGATTTATAACTTTCCCGCCCAAGGCTTAATCAAAGCTCTTTCCAGATCGAGGGATGCACCTGGCTATTTTCTTGTGGATTAGCCGTTTCAGGTGGTTAATTTTTATGTTTAAAACGCCTTTCCAACGAATGATGCACAGTAATTGATTGCAGGTAGAACTCAATGGACTGCTGAGGCGACCACGGTGTGAAGGCGAAGCTTGATCAAATCAAAGCCGGTAGGGTCGCAAGAAGACGAAGCTAAGGAAAAGACAAAGTCGACAGCAACAAAAGCACAGACCTGAAAGGTCCAGCAGTTACTCGACTAATCATGAACATAGAAGGAAAAGATGAAGGAGGAATGTGAAGTGTTCGAGAGACCGAAAGGTCAGTCGTTTGGGGGCAGCCCAAACAATCGGATGGATAGTTTAAATATTGTAAAGATGGGATTTAGAGAGGGACTTTTTCCTTGGAAAATTTTGTAAACCATTTGCTTGTAAGAGGAACTATTTCATTTTACAAATGCAAATTGCAACTTTGCCTGTTGGAGAAAGCGTAACTGTGAAATGCATCAATGTGATTGAATGAGCAATGTTGAAGAGGAACTATTTCGTTTTCAGCTGTGTTTCATTAACTGTGAGAGTGTTCTAATTCCATGAACCTATGTTCTTGTTTGAATGCTTTTCAGTTTATTTAATGATGTTGTTTCACAATGAGTAATGGAGGCTGTTCGTAGACAATTGGCTATCTGGTTGTTGAAATATATCTAATTGTTCATGTGTATTGAAAGAAGTGTCAGCTATCTGTAACTTTTCATAATGCATGTGCAAAATACATTACTCATCAATGAATGATAGTCTTGCTCCTTGGCTATAGGTTAGGTAGTTAGTTTTAATTTCTTGCTGTTTATGTGATTTAGATGCTTGTGGATGCTAAGACGAGAGGTAAGAACCTGCGCATCACATTGTGACTGCTCCCTGCATCTTTGTCATCCTGCATTGTTAATTAGGCACTTGCATTTCATACATTAAGTCAAAAAATACAAAAACGCGGTGGACCAGGCCGCAACCGGTAAACCCTTTGTTTTGTTACTTGACCTACGGTAGCCGGACCGCAAACCGGACGGATTCCCTATACCAAACGGTCAATGGGCTAATTGGGAACGTTGACTGGGGAGAATCCCTTACTATTGTTGCCTGCGAATTTCCAAGCCTCAACACAATGGCACTGCCTACCCAATCTGAATCAACATAACCTTCCAGGTTAATCTTCTGATTTGCCTCATACTTGAGCCCATAATCAACTGTACCCTTTAGGTACCTCAGGATATGCTTTTCAACAATCAAGTGAACATGTTTAGGATCTTTCAGGAAATGGCTCAATGTGTTCATAGCAAAGAAAATATCTAGTCTTATATTCGTCAGGTACAACAAGGACCCAATAATCTAACAATACATCGTAGCATCAACTGACTCTGATGAAGCATCATTCAATAGCTTCAGTTTCGATGCCATAGGTGTGGCCATGGCCTTGCAGTACATCATCCCAAACCTCTTCAAGATCTCTACTACATACTTCCCTTGCCCTAGAGAGATTTCATTTGCATTTTACCACACCTCCATGCCTAGAAAGTAGTGCATCATACCCAAGTCCTTCATCTCGAACTGGGCAGTAAGCTTCCTCTTTGTATCAGTAATCAACCCATCTCCACCTGTTACAAACAGGTCATCTACATATAGTAAGAGTATCATTGGGTTCCCTTCTTCAACCTTGTAGTAAAGGTTGGAATCTGCTTTACTCTTGGTAAAGCCCAAACTGGATAGGAAGCCATCAATTCTATCATACCATGTCCTGGGTGCATGTTTCAAACCGTACAGGGCTTTCTTCAATTTACACACATGATACTCCCTGTCACGTATCTCAAAACCAAGTGGTTGCTCCACATACACTTCCTCTTCTACAACACCATTCAAGAAAGCAGCCTTGACATCCATTTGGTGTATCTTCCATTTCATTACTACAGCCAGAGCGAGTACTGATCTGATGGAAGTGTATCTAGATACAGGTGAAAAAGTATCTTCATAATCTATCCCTTCTTTCTGGAAGAAGCCACGAGCCACAAATATTTCTTTATATTTCTCTATGCTACCATCTGCAGCATGCTTGATCTTGTAGATCCATTTGGAAGTCACAACAGACTTCCCCTTTGGTCTTGGGACAACATCCCAAACATCATTCTTCACGATCGGCTGGTACTCCTTGATCATAGCATCCTTCCATTCTTTTTTCTCTGCTACTTCTTCATAGTTGGAAGGTTCTTTATCAATGAAGTCACACAATTGTGCTACATAGCTGGAGCAGGACCTGGTTCTTTTCCTCTCTCTGTGCACTTCTTCTGGAGCTCCATATCTTTCTGCACCTTGGATAGCCTCTCGTACCCATGTAGGTTTCCTCTTGTGAGGATTCTTCTCTTGGGGTGGATCTACAGGTTCATAGGGTTCTTCTATTTCTCGATCTTCATCTTGATTTGCATCGTTCATAATTGTACCTTGAATTATGGGTAATTTTGTTTCTTCGGAGTCTTCAACTGGTCTCTTTCTGGATTTGTTGTAAGCTGAATCTTCGTTGAATGTTACGTCTCTGCTTATGTCGATCTTCTTGAATCCTAGGAAATATATTCTATAATATTTTGAGCTTTCAGAGTGTCCCACAAGTATACCCTTCTTTCCTGAAGGATCTAACTTTGTCCTCTTTTCTTTTGGAATGTGTATGTACATTGGACAGCCAAATATTCTAAGATGGCTGACTTCTAGTTTCTTGTCGGAGAAGACTTCTTCAGGTGTCTTGTTCTTGAGTACTTTATGCAGAGTACGGTTTTGTACATACACAGCTGTTCTAGCAGCTTCTGCACATAGATGCATAGGAATATCTTGATCATGAAGCATTTCCTTTGCAGCTTCCATAATCATTCTATACTTTCTTTCAGCAGCCCCATTTTTTTGAGGATTATATGGAGTGGTTAACTCCCTCTTAATCCATGAATCTCTGCATAATTCTTGGAATTCATTTGATGTGAATTCTCTGCCATTGTCTAATCGAAAGGTCTTGATTTTCTTTTCTGTATGATTCTTGATCAAAGCTTTGAACTCTTTGAACTTGATGAATACTTCATCCTTGTTTTTCATGAAATATATCCATGTCTTCCTAGAAAAATAATCAATGAAAGAAACATAGTATACATACCTGCTTAATGAGCTGGATGAAATTGGACCGCATACATCAGAGTGAATGATTTCCAAGATTCCTCTTGCTTTGCTTTCACTACTTGGAAATGTCTTCTTTGTGTTATTTCCCTTCGCACATCCTTTTCAAACTCCTTCATGTTTTGCATGCATTCTTGTAAGTCCTTCGATAGCTTTGCTTGCAAGTGGTAGTGCTCTGTAGTGTACATGTGCAAGCTTTTTATGCCAAAGTTCATTTGGCTCTACTGATTCATGAACCAAAGCTTGTTCTGGTTGGCCCTTCAATTTGTATAATCCTCCCTCTTGCTCTCCAATTATTTTTGCATCGTCAATAGTGTTTCCTTTTGGCGACACGAGGACTAGGCCATCTACAAATGCAACCCTCATGCCTTTTGCATCCAATGTTGATATGGAGAGAATATTCTTATTTAGTCATGGTACAAACAAGACATCCTTGATTTTCATAGACTTTCCATAGTCTAGCTTGTAGGAGGATTCACCACTACCTTTTATGGGATATTGGTAGTCATCCCCAAGTTTTACCTTATGGGGTGAATTATGTTCGGATAGTTTCACAAAAGATTCCTTGAATCCCGTCATGTGCTTGGAAGCCCCACTACCAATAAGCCAATCTTTACTTCCATGTGTGACAGTCCCCGTGAGGGCAGAGATCAGAACATATTCTTCATCACTTGAAGAGTCTTCACTTTCTTGTTTTACTCTTTTTCTGGGAGGATCATCATCCTTTGCAGTGTGAGCATGATCTCTTCTTTTGTGGTTCTTCTTCTTTTTAGAACCACTCTTATTCATGGGACAATTTCTAGCAAAGTGTCCTCTTTCATCACATGTATAGCATCTGAGTTTGGATAGATCCTTGTTTGTTCTTACATAATTATCTTTCTGGTGAGAATGCTTACCTTGGTGATGATGATTGTCCCTTCTGATTTTCTTGGAGTGTACTGTAAGAGCCTGATCTTCACTTCCCATCTTTTCTTCTCGATCTACTATTCGAGCTTCTTCTTGTGAGCATTCTTCTCATAGTCTACTAAACTTTATTAGTTTCTTTCTAGCACAGATTCCTTGGATGAAAGAATCCCATGACCTAGGGAGACCATTCAAGGTGGTCATCACAATCTCTGTATTCTCCACTTCTTCATCCACTGCTTCAAGTTGTTCTTTGATCTGGGAGACCCTTGTAAAGTATGACTGTATGGTCTCCTCATTCTGGATCTTTATATTCTTCAACTGTTTCATCAAGGTCTTCTTCCAACTTATGTTCTTCCTCTCAAACAGTTTGGTCAGAGCATCAAACATGGCTTTAGGTGTCTTTAGGGAGGACACCTATGGTATGAGGTGATCCTTGATTGAATCAACAATAATATTCTTAGCCATGACCAATTTCTTCTTGTGTAAGGCCTTACCCTCATCTCCTTCTGGAACTGGAACCTCTTTAGTGATGTAAGAGTCCAACTCATTTTCTTCTAGGACCAGGGAGATTCTATACTTCCAGGCTTGGAAGTTATCAGCTCCCTCAATATTTTCATCAAGCTTGGTATGGTGATACATCTTAACAAGGAACCTCAAATGGAAATGGAAAAGATTTAGATCTTACCAGGTTAAGATGTCAGAACTGGATCTGGAGCTGAATTTCTGTAGATCTGGATCTCTGGTTCAGGAGCAAATTAGGGTTTGACTTTCCCGAAGTTCTACCAAACAAAAAACTTTGATCTTGATCACTAAACTTTGATTTTGGGGAGGCGATCAATCCAGGCCTGGGCTCATTCAAAAATTACACTTCTGTGGAAAGCGCTAATTTCTGGTAGTAGTGTAGGGTCAAAAACTGAAAATGCTTAGAATCAAATTCTGCTTCAACATAAAGATGTGCCCTAGAGAGGAGAGTCAATCAAACCTCCTTTTGCTGGAAATATGTGGAGAGAGATTCAAAAAGTAAGAAGCCCTAGTTTCCGCAGCTGCATAGTTTCTTCTTCTTATTTTAGCTCTGATACCATGTTAGATTTTTAACATTTAAGCTAGCATTATCTTAGGATCTCTAACTGAGAGAATAACAAGTACAACAATCAAACATAAGAGACAATAGCAAAAATATTTTCCTCAGGGAAACCATAAAGGAGAAAACCCTGCAACTTCCTTGGAGATAGAATTAGCACCAAAGGTAAAACCCAAAACAGTAAGATGATCTCTCGACAGCAGTAGTCTCTCTCTCTCTTGTCCTAGCTTCTTCTTTCTCCCTCAGTTATGTGCTACAACTGAGTGTGAGTGAATGTGTGATAAATAGAGAGGCTCACTCTCTATTTATACTAATTTCTAACTTGACAATAACTCACTAGGGCCGACTTCTTTAGGAGAGTCTAATAACCCTAGGGCCCCGCAATTGCAGGGAATTTAACCCTTGATCAATAAGGAGGGTTACCCTATATGAATTTACATGAATTGTTTACATTATTGAATCTCTTGATAGGAACATCGGGGCATGACATGACTCAATTACATTATAGATACTTCCTGAAATAAACATCAAGGTACAATACATAAAGTATACAAGTGAATACATTCCGAAGTTACAAATACATCAACATCCCTGAGGTTGTCAATATCTTTTACAAAATCGAAGAAAACCAAGACAAATGGTCTTCTATTGGGCCTAGGCTTAAAGAGATGAATATACCAATTTATATAAATACCTCTAGTTATGTAAGATTACAACATTCCCCTCAATTTAGGATTCATGATTGTAGAGTTAAGGTTAATATGTGGAACGTCTTGGTAATTTACTACCTTCTTGTGGATAAACTAGATTGGAAGTTTACTACCTTCTTGTGGTTAAATTAAATTGGTGGTTTACTACCTTCTTGTGTTTAAACTAGATTTTGAAAGCCTATAATTGCATGTGTAAAACCTGCATGTTGTGTTCAATGACATATATAATTAACTATGTACAAACACGATTGTTTTAATGATATCAACATTGGTCTCTTGTTGAAGTTTGATAAAGTAAAACTCAAAAGTAGGTAATGTACTTGAACTTTATCAAAGCTGTAGGTTAATATAAACTCTACAACATCTATGCATTCAAAACTATGAAGTCAACATCATTTACATCACTTACATGCATATTTTAATTCTATGTTTATAAAAAAATTAAATATGTACTAATCATGTGTTTATAAACTCTACAACATTTATGCATTCAAAACTATGAAGTGAACATCAGTTATAGACAAATTCTAATTCTATATTTATAATTTATAATTTTTTTTTTTAAATATGTACTTTAGAATGAAAGAAAAACGGGATGAATAAAGATCATCACACTTTGTCATATAAACAGGATGAAAGCAAAACATATTGCCATTGTAATTTAATTTCACCTAAGATTTGAATAAACAAAGAAACTAGTGTTATTTGGCAAATATCGAAATAGGTAAGTAATCAATCTGAGCCAAGAATAATTATTAGTATCAATTAAATTTAAGATGTTATAAATTTAATCCACACATCAGACTATAGTGAATTAATTTACCATCATTTATTGCATTTTTTTGTTTCTGCCATATTTTCAAGGGAGCTAAGTCTCACCAACCCAATTGGAAATCTATGGTCCTTTGACTGGCAAGAATGTCCTTGGATGAGTTATTCATGGGTACTTACCGCTCAAAATAGATCAAGATACCAATGGAACCCATTTACTTGCTTTGAAAGTATGTTCAAAGAGATCGAAGAAAAAGTATGATATTTCAAACGGGTCTTTAAAGACCCAATAACATGAGTGTCCTTTAGAACAATAAAAGATTTATGAAAGTTTTTGGATACATGACAAAGAAGATATTAATCCCCAACATATACAAAATAATAACAAAATATTCAATGTATGGAATCTTAACATGTTTACAATATATAGCCTGAAACTTCTGTTGGTAAAGCTCTACCATTGTTGCACGAGATAACAAAACATGATGACCAACGATGTATGGTTACACTGTGGGGTTTCCATCACTATAGTTTCCCATGAATCCAAAGGGATAAGAACATCTTCAAGGAGGCCAATAAGCAAAATCATAACGAAAACTGGTAAATGCATTGGCTTTGTTAAAAGTTGTCCAGAATTTCACTCTATCGTCAAATTCTCTAAAGCAAACTTCTGCATATACTCTGAAATCCTCCCTACACTCGAACATTTCCATTCCAAACTATGATTAATGTGTTTGATAGAGAATATATTGTAAATTATCAATACAAGTACCATGAAATAGGAGAGAATTACACTACATGGGGACTAAGCCATCCTGCATAGGTATCTTCCAAACTCTTGGGTAGATCGAAGTGATTTAGTGTGATATATGGTTCAATACCTGACAAATTTGCATCCATCAATCACATTGCAACGATATTCTATGCTTTTCTTAGAGGCCATGAAGGTCATGTATCATGGATGATAAGCTCATCGATAAGATTATTGTAGCATCCAAGCCCCTTGGTATTGACAATAACCCTTCCATATGCACGAATGCATCTAGTAAGTTAAAAGGAATTCTATTAATAGTCTACTCCTAAATTTCTATATTGTACATGAAGAAATATTTATGCTTATGTTATTAGGTAAAACCCTAGACCAGGATATGGAAAATCTGTATGCCTCTAACCCCATTTCATTCATTAGTCTAACAACGTCCTCCAGGAAGGAAATAACAACTAGGTGACAATGAGGATTATAAGTAATAAAGACTCTAAATGTTAAGTTGATTGTCGATCCACACCAAATAGAGAAGCTATATAATTTACTTTATAATGGTGATATTGATCATCTACAACATCTCCCATGCTTCCATCCGGCATATTACTTGTAAACTATTCAATGTTTGATTTTCATATTAGAATTTTGAATTGTGAAAAGAGTTTTTCAGCAAGAGGAAGGCTCACTTGCATGGGTGAAATGTCCCAAATGATGGGATTTCATCCATCCACTGTTGCAGATCCCTCTACCTACACATATTATGCAGAAACATGTATCATATTAAAATTTATGCAGAAAAGTAGAAACCACAAATGATTGAAGTAAGGATAGAGGGACTTGGTAAGCAAAGGTGCCTGTGCCAAAAATAAATTTTGGAGGGAATTTATGTTTGTTGATCGTCAACTTAGATTGCAATCCATGCACATGAACACTATGATGACTAAAACAATGGACTGCAATTAACGCCCAAAAGACCAGTGCCCCTATCTTGGCCACACTGATAATTATTTCATTTTGCAAATCCATGGAATTTCTCTGCTAAACTAAAAACTAAATATAACAAAGTGTCATGATTAAAACTTAAATTCAAAACGAATCAACATAAACACAGAAGTCATGAAAAGTATTACGACACCACAGGTTGAAGTCATAAACAAAAACCCTAAACTCACTGAAATGTATCACGACACTGCACGTTGAATTCAAATGTATAGAAAATGGTACAACTTCTTTTGGTATTAAGCTACATAAGTCTAAATCAACTGGTTTGAATAGGCCAACCTCCACCAAGAATAAATTACAGTCAATTTTGTATAAATAGTAAATGTGTATAAATATAGATTAAAAAGTCTGTTATACTCGGTTTAATTTTAAAAAGTGAGAATTCAGAAACCCATGCGGGATATCCAAACAAGACCGTCGAGGTAATTTTTATGAGCTTCATCTATTGAGCCTAGGTCTTAGTCAATCATCTATTGAGCCTAGGGTTTAGCCAATTATATTTGAGATTAAACCCTTAAAATATTACATAAAGGACAATGGATTGACTGTTTGGTTTATTCATAAATTAGAAAATAGAAATAGAAATGTACTAAGTCACAAGGCCTCTAATTTTTTTTAAAATAAAAATTCACTAAATCTCTAACTATAGCTAAGAAATTGTCAAATTTAGAAAATATAGCCTAAAATTGACAGGAGACTCATGGAATATAAATCGATACAGACTTTTTTTTTTAATATGATATTTTTGCTTTTTAGTATTCACATATAATTTGACTTATTTTTTGTTCAGTTTGTAAATATTATATGTGTGTGTGTGTGTGTGTGTGTGTGTGTATGTATGCATGTATGTATGTATGTATGTATACACACACACACACACATATGGGGGGAACCACGATGGTGCGTTGCGGTAGTAGTAGGTTCAGAGGCGATTTTTCGTGAGAAGGGAGAAGGGCAACTTTCTTAATTGTTTACAGTGTTTAAGGTAGCAAAGGATGAGACACAGGAATAAGTAGGGGATCAAAAATACGTTCCAATAATGTATATTGATGCGGCGAATTATGGCGAGGACAGGGACCATGGAATGGTTTTCTGCACCCAAGATGAGTTCCAACCCGCATGCTCGAAGGAAAAGTCGCAGGAGGAAGGAAATAGTGGAAAAAACATGCCAACGAAACCCACGAAAAACCATAATATGGCTGATGAAAGGAAAAATAAGGATAGTATGAAGGTGATGGATGTGCAATAAAACAAATGACATGGGACGAAGGCTCAAAAATAAAGACCAGAGTTAGATGTTGGCAAAGACATCACCTTTGATCAAATTCTAGACTTTTTGACGCAGGCACTGGTAGGGCGTTTCTGCAGAAAGACAACCTCAAGAACTACACTAGAACACTAGATTTTGGTGAATTGGGGTAGTCTCTTACGTTATGAACCAATATCTACATGCTTCCCTGGGGATGGTTCTTAATCAAATTCTGAAGCATGGAAGACAATAGAAAGCTCTTAAACCAAAACTAGACCTGGGATCCATTGGGTCTGATTATCAGAAAATGGACGGTAGATTTCAATGCATACAAAGAGCCTCATGACGTGCAGAAGGTATGGGTCATCCTACCAGGACTCCCAATGGTTTTTTGTCAACCCAAGATATTCAAAGCCATTGGAAATAAACTTGGGAAGTTCATAGCTTTGGAAGACAATTGTGAGACCAAATTAAACTGGAGATGCATCAGGATTCTGGTTGAATTGAAATTTAGGAATGGCTTATATGAGGAGCTCAAGATTATGATGCACGGAAACACTTGGTGGTAGAGGTTGGACTACTAGAATATCCCTTTCAGATGCTTCAATTGCAGGAAAGTGGGTCACATGTAGAAGGATTGCCCAAAAATCATCACGATGCCTATTGATAAGAAGATTTGGGTGAAAAAGGTAAAACCAGTAAATAGAGACACAAATAATTCTGGTTGTAATGAGGTTGAGGGTAGAGGAATGGCCACACAGGAAGCACATCAAGATACACAAGACAAAGGGAAAACTATTTTAGATCTGGAGGAGGACGTCCTATTAGCCATGCAGGGTGGCAATGGTAAAGGGAAAGTGTCAGGGTCTTCAAAAGAGGAAGATGGTAACAGTGTCGGCAAAGATAATGGAGAATGAAGATGGAAAATTAAACCCACTCCTCTAACATACACTGAGTATCAGGATGCGGGCTTGTCACACAAGGCCAAAGGTACACCATCTTCTACACATGTGCAGGTCACCTATGTTTTAACTATTGCCCCTATAAATGAACAACCTTTGCTTTCAAAAACTAAAAAAGTTGACTTTAAGAGATCTTATGAACTTAGGTTTCGATGCTCTTCTTTAGATCATTCAGATGAAGGGGTTTCTACTGGAGTATTGGCACTCAGTTCCTCTCAAAAAAATAGATTAGGCGAAAAAACCCTACTATCCAAGGCTCAAGTTTAGGCTGCTTTAGAATTTAAACAAGGGAAACATGCTACTCTCAAGTAGGCTCTTAGAGTATTGGCCCTTTAAGGGGGAAATCGATGCTTTTACTATCTTACAACTCAAGAGGGTTGGGAGGGGGGACCTCTAAAAAAACCGCCCTAAAAAGGTTTCTCAACAACCTCAAACCTACAGTTTTAATGATCCAAGAAACTATGCTAGAAGAATCAAAAGCATAAGCCATAATCAAGGAGATACTCAAAGATTGGGAAGTGGAAATTTTAGATGTTGAAGGTCACTCATGAGGTTTAGTAACAGCTTGGAGCCCAGTTTTGGACAAAATTGCTTCAAGAAAACTTGATTCAATCATAGAAACCAAACTAAATGACAAAGAAATAGGGATGGATTTCACATTTCTAAATGTGTATGGACCCTTCTATGATAGAAAAATCTTCTGGGAAAAGTTCAGTCTTAGTGGAGCAATGAATCAACCAAATGTTATCTTAGGAGGAGATCTAAATCTAACCCTCTCTGCTAGAGAAGTTTGGGGCGAAAATGCCAGGAAAGATGCTTTGTCTCCTCTTTAACTGAACTTTTTTGAAAAAAGAGCAGTTAGTGGATATTTCTCCCCTTAAACTTGAACCAACCTGGTGGAATAAGAGAGGAGCTCCCCAAGCAATCTCTAAAATACTAGATCGATTCTTGGTTAAAGAGAACCTATTAAGTGGAAACCTAACCCTAAAATCTATAGTAGAGATAGGAGGAAATTCAGATCACAGACCTATCTCTTTGTTAGTAATACCTCCAGATAAGAAACCACCAACCCCTTTGAAATTCAATCCCCTGTGGTTGGAACATGAACAATATAAAGTTCAAATTCAAAATGTTTGGTAGCCCATAAGAACAACTTTGAATCATACTACAATGCAACAGTTTGCAAGCAACCTATTTAGGGCAAAGAAAATCTCCAAAGAATGTGATAAAATACATAAGGCCTCCTTACAAAAATAATTGAAGGAAGTAGAAGAAAGCATAGAGGTCTTATTCCAAGGAAATGAGAATGGAGTCTTAAGACATGAGGAAACTGAACTGATGAAATATTTGGAGAGAAAGAAAGAAAAGCTTCTGAACAATGAATAAAAAGTATTGCACCAAAAAAGCAGAGCTTTGTGGCTTGAGGCAGGGGACAAGAACTCCAAATTCTTTCACAACTATGCAACTCATAGGAGAAATATAAACACTACATGTGAAATTAGAAATCGGGAGGGAAGTCTAGTATGAACTTTTGAGGAGAAAGCAACAGCAAGGGTTGGATTTTTTCAAAACATTTTCAAAGACCCAGAAGGGTGCCCTATTTAGGAAATTCTAGAAGTTTCAGGGTTTTTTCCAAGAATGATAACTGAACAAATGAATGAAGAACTCACTAAGGAAATTTCAGAGGAAGAAATCAGTTATACTTTACATTCTTTTCAAAAAGGAAAAATCCCAGGGCATGATGGTTTTAGACTGGAATTTTACCTTGGTTTCTATGATATGATGAAAATTGACATTCTAGAGGTGGTTAGAGAATCACAGGAATGTGGGAAACTGTTGGGGAGTTTAAATTCAACTTTTTCTGATTCTGATTCCCAAAAAATAGAAACCTTAGTCCTTTGATGATTTTAGACCCATCTCATGCTGCAACATAATTTATAAAATCATTGCCGAGGTACTAGATTTGAGGATCAAACCAGTTCTAAGTGAAATTATTTTTGAAGAAAAATTTAATTTTTTAATTAACAGATAGATTCATGATGCAGTGTCCCTGGCCCAAGAGACAGTTTATACGACAAAAAAGGGAAAGCAAAGAGCTTTTTCTTTAAAGCTAGATTTATCTAAAGCTTATGACAGGGTGGGATCGACTTTTGTAAGACTGTTATTGATAAAAATTAGAGTAGCCATAGAAGTTGTTGAGTGGAATATGGGTTTTCTACAGTCCACCTCCTTTGTTTTTCTAATCAATGGATCTCCCTCCAATTTTTTTGACCTACAAGAGGCCTAAGGGAGGGTTTCCCTCTCCCTCCCTTCATTTTCCTGTTGGTGGCAGAAGCATTAGGTAGGATCATCCATAAAGAGAAAGCAGAAGGGGAAATAGATGGCATCAAATGTCTACTACTGAAGAAGTTACACATACTCTCTTTGTACATGATGTTCTGTTGTTCGGTGAAGGATCCCTCAGGAACCTTGAGGCCTTCATAGCTTTGATAGACAAGTACAGAAGAGCCACAAGAATAGTGGTAAACATGGAGAAATCCAATCTCATCCATAATGAATTCCCTGAAGATATGCTACAGAGGACAAGGGAGATAATACCATATCAAATTAATCCTGTCGAAGAAGGTTTCAAATACCTGGGATTTATGCTCAAACCTAATTGTTACTTTTTTCAATACTGTGTCTGGTTATTCAAAAAGATAGAAAGCAGGATAAGCAATTGGGAAAATCGATTCCTGTCTAGAGGGGGAAGGCTAGTACTCATAAAAGAAGTCCTACAAAGTATCCCAGTGTACTGGGCCTCAATAGCATACATCCCAAATGGAATTTAAAAAAAAATAGAAAGAAGTGTTTCTCCTTCTTGTGGAGAGCAAGCAAGCAGACAGAAGGAATTCCCTCGGTAAAGTGGAAGACCTTAGCTCGACCAAAGGAACTAGGTGGATGGGGCATAAATAATTTAGAGTTGTTATGCAAATATCTAGCGGAAAAAACCATGTGGAGATTCCTCCAAAATTCTGAAACACTACGGGGAAGGGTCATCATGTCCAAATATTTCTCTGGACCAGCCTAACAGATTGGATTAGAAATCCAGATAAAATTTTCAAGAATGGCTCAATGGGGTGGAAGGCGATGATCTTGGCCTATCCTTTCGTTGGGAATTAGATAGCCTAGAATATAGGTGATGGAAGATAGGTCATAGGTAGGTGAAAGTTACAGACTATATCCATGGTTATTACACCATCTAAGGTCACATCGAATTTACTCTTTAGCAGATGCATGTGCTCATCCAACCATAAGAGGGTGAAGACAGTGGAAAAATGCCCTGGAACTTGGTCTAACAAGAGATCTTGCTGCAGAATGGAATATATTTGTTAATCTATAAGTCACTAATTTTATCCATCTAGGGTCAGAATCAGGCTGGCTAATCTGGACAAAAAATCCAAAATCAGGGCAGTATACAACCAAACTAGGATATGAAGTGACAATTAAAGAGCTCACAGTAAGGGAGGATCAATGGTGGTGGAAAAGGTTATGGAAAATACAAATCCCCCTAAAGACCATTATCACAATGTGGTTAGCCTTTGAAAATAACCTATTGACATGGGAAATGCTAGAGAAGAGAGGATTTGAAGGACCTGGATTATGCACACTATGCAAATTAAGCGTTTAAACGAGTTCTCATTTGTTTTCCTTCTTCTCATATGCAGGAAGCATATGGAAGGGCGTGATAGGTAAGCTATCTGCGAGAAGATCCCATGAAAGAGCAAATGCTACCTTGGAGGATCGAACTAAAACCTGGTGGCACGATGAAGGGGTAGGTCCATATAAAGCTTTCCCTGTTCTTTTTGTTTACTGTATATGGGAGACACATAATAGATCTATTTTCAACATGTGAAGACCCTGCAGCAAACAATAAATAAAAATGCACGATATAGCAGCAGAACTCAAAATCACTTTTATATTAATCATGGGCCACTTCGAGGGGGCAACCTCCTTTGAGCAAGCTCAATACAAAATAACTTCACGGTGCCTTCCTTGGCCTCAACACACACTTATATACTAAAATAGGCACCAATACCATGGGTCAAAACCATGGGCCAATATAAACTATGGGTGCCAATACTATGGGTCAAAACCATGGGCCAATATAAACTATGGATCAACAAATACTACAGAAGGCTTACAAAGCATATGCGCCTCACAACAATAACACAAGCTATGGATCAACAATTACTATGGGACAACTTACAAAGCATGTGTGTCCAACAACAATATACTAACATAGTAAAGAGGAGGATTGACATGGGTTCCTAACATCCCCTCCCCCTTAGAAAAAAGCTTTGTCCTCAAAGCTTTAGATGTAGAAATTGGCGCTGAATCTGAAGGAGTGGTTCCCACGTAGCATCCTCGGGCTGCATTCCGTGCCATCGAATTAAGACCTCTGTGATAGAGCGAGAGTGAAGCTGACGAGTGCGCTTATTGAGGACAGCCTCCGGCTCCAAAAAGATGGATCCTTCATTATCCAGTTCTGGTAAAATAGTTTGGCCTTGGATGTTGGTGCCAAGAACTTTCTTCAGACAAGAGACATGAAATAATGGATGAATGCGGGAAGAAGGCGGAAGTTCCAATTTATAAGCAACAGACCCAATCTTCTGAAGAATCCTATATGGCCCATAGAACTTTGGAGCGAGCTTATGACGCCCTTTGAGTTTTAGTGAGGATTGCTTGTAAGGCTGGAGACAAAGAAAAACCATATCACCAGCTTCAAAAGTGCGCTCAAAATGGTGCTGATCAGCTTGTTGCTTCATGCGATTTCTTGCCATGTGAATGTTTTCGTGCAAAATGCGAAGAACCTCATCACAGTTTCGAAGGGCCGCGTCAACTGCCTGAACTGGAGAACTTCTAGGGGTGTAAGGAAGAAGAGGTGGCGGTGCCTGACCATAAACTACTTCATATGGAGTCATGTTAGAGGCAGTGTGGTAAGAGGTATTGTACCACCATTCAGCGAGAGGGAGCCACTTTTCCCACTGATGTTGTTGCTTAGAGGAGAAGCAACGAAGATAAGTTTCCAAACATTTATTAATAATTTCAGTCTGACCATCTGTTTGGGGGTGATAACCAGAACTCATCTTTAGTGTGGTGCCATTGTGGTGAAAGAGTTCTGTCCAAAAATGACTGGTGAAAGTCACATTACGATCCGAGACAATGGAAGAAGGCATTCCATGAAGATGAAATATCTGGTCCAGAAAAATTTGAGCAACGGAAGAGGCTGTATAGGGATGGCTGAGAGCACAAAAATGACTATATTTGGAGAGGCGATCAACCACAACCAAAATCACAGTCTTCCCTCGAGATTTAGGGAGCCCTTCAATGAAATCCATAGAAATATCGGTCCATATCCGGGTAGGTATGGGCAAGGGCTCGAGCAATCCCGGAAGGGGTGTTGTTTCACCCTTATTGCGCTGGCAGGTATCACATTCAGCCACCATCTGTTGAATTTTCCTTTTCATGCCCTGCCAAAAGAAGTTGCGCCGTGCCCATTCATATGTTTTGAGAAAACCAGAGTGCCCCGCTGACGGAGAAGCATGGAGTTCATAGAAGATAGCTTGTTGAAGAGATGTGTTCCGGGGAAGCACCAGACGACAGTTGTATCTCAGTGAAGCACCATCCCAAGAGTAATGTGGGACAGCAGAAGGGTTGTTGGCCAAGCGTTGGATGATGTGAGATAATGAAGAGTCATTGACATAACCCTGTTGAACCGATTGCAACCAATTTGGAATAGGCATAGAAATAGCGGAAAGAGAACC
>LPNX010651515.1:104379-149647 GCA_001517045.1 Pseudotsuga menziesii | reverse complement strand
CGGTGCTCCCCAAGGAGACACGCTCGGGCGAATGTACTTCTTGTCCAACAACTCTTGCAGTTGCATCTTCAGCTCTAGCATCTCCGGTATACTCATCCTACAGCGTGCCTTGGACACTGGTGCCGCTCCTGGCACAAGTTCAATTGTGAAATCAATGTCCCGCCTTGGAGGAAGCCCTGGAATCTCCTCAGGAAACACATCCCTGAATTCCTGTAACACCTGATAGTCCTCCAACCTAGGAGTTTCATCTCTCGTTTCCTCCAAAATATGAGCTGCATACAACTGGCAACCCTTCCTACAGAACTTCTTCAACTGCATTGCTGAAACCTGCCGTACTGAAATCACCTTTGGAATACCTTTCACAACTACTAGGTTCCCTTCTTCATTCATGCATTCAAAAGTCTTATTGTAGCAATCAAGCTTCACCCTATGAGCTTCTAACCAATCCATTCCAATGAGAATATCATAGGAACCAAGCGGTAGAACATTCAGATCTACACAAGTGACCAATCCATTCATGACCAATGGACACTTCTCTACCACTTCACTGACCTTCCTCTTAGTTCCAGTGGCTAACTGAACTAACCAAGACTTCCTATGCCTTACTTTCTTAAAAGCACAAATATCCACTTCTCTAGGAGTAATGTAACTGTGAGTAGAACCTGGGTCAATCAAAATAGAAACAGATTGCTCAGCAATCTTACCTGCTGCTTCAACTACAGTTGATTGGTGATCTGCCTGGTGGTCCTCCAGTGCTGCATAGATCCTAGGAACTGCCCTTGCTACTTGACCCACTGTTTCTGCTTCTTGCACGTTATAGGCTGGTCTTGCACTCTCATTCTCGAGTGGACATTTCTGCGCATGTGGGGTCCTCCACATTTCCAGCATTGAAGTGGCCCTCTATTCTGTTGTGGATCTTTAGGCTTTTCTCCGGTCACTCCAACTGGCTTACTCACAGCTTGAGATGGCTGTTTCTGCTGATTCTTGAAGCTAGAAGGTCTGAAACCTTTCTTCCTTTGGTCAAATTTCTCGTTCTTCTTGTCCTTCCATGCCTTATGGTAATCAGGTTTACCTTTGCTTTGCTCATAGCAATACTTAGCTTTCCTTATTGCTTCTTCCAGAGTTCTAGGTTCATAAAACTCAATTCTATCTTTGTACAACTGAGGTAATCCACTTAGAAAACGCTGGACCTTCACTTTTTCATCTCTGATGTACCGGACATACCTCAATAGCTCCAAAAACTTATTAGCATACTCTTCCATGGTTTGCTGTCCCAATCTCAACTCATGGAACTCCTTAATCTTGTCATCATAATACTTGTCAGATAGGTATTTCTGCTTGAAATACTTCTTGAACTGTTTCCACTTCAGTCTCCTTTCACTGATCCTCTTTACTTGCTTGAAGTGTTCCCACCAAATGGATGCTCTTCCATTCATATTGAATATGGCAACTCTTGCCTTCATGTTTCCTGAATAATCATGTACTTGAAAGTACTTTTTAATCCCAAGAAGCCAAGCTTTAGCCTCTTGTCCAGTCTTTACCTCACCATCAAACGTAGGAGGTTTAGCTTTCTTGAATTCATCTCGAGAGCGATCCCTATGGTGTCTCTTTCTTTTTCTTTTATGAGAAGAAGAACTTGAATCCCCACTGGATTCTTCAGAATCAGATGACCCACTAGGATTCCTTCTCCTTCTCCTAGTACTGCTCTTACTGCCTTCTGGTCTTGCTGTACCTTGTCCAGAGTCTATCTTCTTATGCAAGTCTGTCAAACTCTGCAACATTGCAGCATTCAACTGATGCTGCTCTTCCTGGGCTTTAATTAAGCTTCTCATAGTGGCTGCAACATCTGGCGGTGTCTCTTGGAATCTCCTTCCATTAGATTCAATGTCATCATTTCTATTACGGGCATTTTCTCCCATGGCATCTTCTGCTCTCTCGTAAGAATCCTGAGCATCATACCCATCATGGGTTCTCATATTGAACCGCAACTTACTTACCAACTGCACTACCTGGAATACTGCCCTTGAGGGTAACTTATGATTCTGCAAACGTGTTAATGACAACACAATTGTTAGTTGCATAACATTGATATAAATCATAATCATTTACCTTTTCTGGAAATAATCATAAAATAACAAATTTGCTCAACATAGAATTTTCTTCCTCAAGGAGTGACTGTTTGAGGGGGACGACGGGGGTCAAGGGGGCTTGCCCGCTTGTGGCTTCCGCCACTGCAGGGCGGGTCGAGGGCAGCGCCCTCGTTTTTTTTTTTTTGTAAATTGTTGATTTTCGCGCAATCTGGCGCATTAGATCGCTGCCAATTTTCTCATTTTATCCCCTGAAAATTTCCCTGAAGAACAGCTGAAAAATCCTTTTAAAAACAGTTGAAATCGGCCCCCAAAACTATCCTTCCTTCCGCAGTATCGGCTCCGGTTCCATTCTCTCCTCCGCCGAATCGGCTCCTTTACCATTCTTTCCTCTGTCGAATCGGTTGTCGGCTGTATCTATGATCGGCTGTCGGAAGCCTTTGGAATCGGGTGGTCTGTTCATCTTCGCAGCCGCAACGACGACTCCCCCGGAAGTTCCAGCCTTCCGCAACGTCAGACGTCGAAGCATTCTTTCCTCCGCAACGTCGGACGTCGGAGCATTCTTGATTGTCGGAAGTTCACTTCGCGGATTCTTCCGCAACGGCGGCTCCCCGAAAGCTCCAATCCTTCCGCAATGGTGGCTCGCGGAACGTTTTCCCTTCCGATCGACGCGCTTTCTCTTGCGGCGTCGGCAGTCTTTTTGATCGGCCGGCAGATGCCTTCCACTTCCGCAACGGCGGACGCTCGAAAGCTCCGAACCTTCCGCAACGGCGGCTCGCACAAAGTTCCAAACCTTCCGACGTCGGACGTCGGCGGTTTCTCAGAACATCGGACGTCGGCGGTCTCTCAGAACATCGGACGTCGGACCATTCTCCCTTCCGATCGTTCCGACACTTAGCCAAATTTTCAATCTTTCTTTTACTGTGTCGGCTGTCGGCGGCCTTTCCAATCGGAGCCAAATCAATTCTCCGTCCGCAACGGCGGGCGGAAGACTTTACCAATCCATCCGCAATGGCGGATGGGAACTTCATGAATCCCTCCGCAACAGCAGAATTTCACTTCCTCCGATGGCCCGACCATTCCATACTTAGCCGAATTTTCAACTTTTCTGTGGCGTCGGTGATCGGGTGAATTTTGGGTCGGAAGCATGATTGCTTCGCCATTCGCAACGGCGGACGGAGGAATTTACGAATCCTTCCGCAACAGCGGACGAGAACTTCATGAATCCTTCCGACTGTTCACACTTAAACAGAAATTTCCCAATTTCAAATTTTTCACAGTCTTCCACATTCAGACTTCTGCTGGGCAGAATGAAATGTAACCCCTGTTACTGCATCTTTGCGGCTCATGTAGGCCCATGCTGCAACCCAATGCTCTGATACCATTAACTGTCACGTCCCCATGCCTCCGACCGGCGTAGAGGACGCGACTACTAGCTTCATCAGACCGGGCTAACCGCCCATGAACATGTACAGGAAGTAAAATGGTAAAACAGAATGCTGAAGTAGAATGCATTGAAGCAAAAACATGCACATATACAATGGTTTATCATACACAAATGCATTTATTTAACATACACAGCGGAAACATCATATATTCAAGCAAGCATTCACTAAACATGTTCATTTCTATTTCATTAACAGTAATTATAGAATTGCAGAGGTAAAATACACAAGATCACTTATCTTATGAAAGCTTTGCTCCGCAACCAGCTACGTCGCTGCAACGTTCCACCCAACCATAGGCCAGCGTGCTCCTTAATCTCTCAGCAGCGCTGCCACCCCTGAGCTGGGCATGATTCTCCAAGGAATAAGGGAACTAGCAGGCTTACACATAGCCAGGATACACAAAACACATAGCCAAGCCAACAAAGTTGGGTTTATCAGGCCATTAAGGAGCTGATGAAGGCAATTTGCTAAGCTGGTGAGCTCATTACAGAACCAAGAACACCTACACCAGAACTAACCTGACCTCTAAGACACCCATCCACACCCAACACAAGGAATCAGTCCCAAATCGTGAATGGAAAATGCACCAGCAGGCTCCAAAAACGTGAGGAAGACAACCCAATCCCCAGCATTACAAAAACGACCTCCCATCCATGGGAAAAATGAAGCCAACAGCCAAAAATGTGGAAGGAAAAACACAGGAAAAACTCCAGCTGCTCCCAAAACGTGAGGAAGAATGGAAAACGTGAATGCATAGCAGAATGGCATACGTTTTTGGGCATTTTCCTTGCCAAGGAAGTCAGAACACGTTTTTCAAAAATGGGTCTCTGCCCAATTCGAATTTCATTACCCATACTCTTCCCATTCCATGCAATAACTAACTCAACCACATTCTGGCAGAAATAAATGATTGGGGAAAAAGACAAGAAAGGTAGTTGACAGTTTGATGGGTTCTCTCATAGACATTTGGCTTTTCCCCATTGGCCCCATAGGTTAAATATTTCACCCCCCTTATCCTTAGAAAATCATGCCCCATTCGATTTGGTTGCCGCGGCCGTAGCTGGTTGTGTTTATTTTTATTATAGATGCATATTTACATGATGCTGAAACTTAATATGTGCCGCATGCCCCGATATACCATCAGTGACAATTTTACATCCCAAAACATAGCATAACTGATCAATGGCGGGGCCTTGGCCTTTAGCTCCACACCATGATCATTACAATATATACATCATATACATCTAATGTAATGGGGTCAAAACCGGGGCATTACAATGTTATTATCCCTTTGTCATCACAATTGGATGTTTTGCAAAGAGAGGTGAAGCATGCTAAAGCAGAGAAAGAACTATTCACATTATGTTCCAGATGCAATCAGAAGCATCCTTTGAAACTATGCCCTCTTGATAGTGTTACAACTTGTGATATTTGTGAGCATAATAATCCTACAATGTTTTGTCCATCCCTGTTGGGATTGAAAGCAGTGTTCCAATAATTAAATAAGGAGACTAAGCAAGCCTATCCATTAGGTATAAATATAGATTCTTGCTCACTTTTTAATACTTGGATCAACATGTACAATTTTCAATAGGTCTTGCAACAGCTGCAATATCCTACAAATGAATGGCAATCTTCTACTCCTCCCCAAATTCAATACCCTACACCCTTGTCATAATGGCCATCTTGGCTAAAGCAAAATTTTCCATGGCCTCAAGGATGGAAAGGATATCCTTTCCAAGGTGGACAACTCCCAATGTAAGCCCGTACACCCATACAACAACAACATATGCAATTCCCTTTGAATGCCTTGCCGAAAAATCCTTTCCTGGAACCCCAGCTACATGTACCAACTAACCTTCATCCAAATAATAAAGTGGTTCAATGTATTGGAATGCACATCTTTTCCATGTATCACACCACTCCTATTGAATGTAACAATGCACACCTAAGATCAGGGAGAGTTTCACCCCAAGAGATATCCCAAACCCAAGAATAAGCCACTGCCACAACTCATGCTGCAACTCCCAAAAACTCAACTCAAGCACAAGTTGTTACTCCTATTGTTACTACCCCTAAAAAATCTACTCCAACCCCACCATATCCGGAGAATAAATTGTTGAATCCTTGTTTGAAGGGGGAGTCTATATCTCAATAATCCATTGAGTAAAGGAGAATGTTCCTCCAAGAACTTTTTCAAATACTAGCATTAGTTGGGATCTCTACCTCCCACGAAGAGAAAATCTTGACGGTAGTCAAGGACATATCTGTATCTCAGGAATTGTTAGAAGAGAAAAAGTTCCATGAGCCACATCTACAACAAGTAGATCTAGGACCTTTCTTTGATCATCCATGCCAATTTGCAAAAAAGATTAAAGCATTGTGGATCAGATTCGAGGGGAAGCAGTCATTAAAACCTGAGAACGAAGAATTTCCAACATGTCTATCATCAGATCATGTACCCATTCAAGAGACCAATCAGTCAATAGTAGAATATCTCCATGGCATGACCAAGGAGGGCATACAAATGAGCGCTAATAAGCAAGAGAACCAAGGACATCTTGACTACATTAAAGTTTGGTTCCAGGCTAGCATCAGACCAATGCACCACATTCTTCTTTGACAATTTTTGAAATTATATCAAGGAAAGCAGCTTGTACTTCATGTTTTGGTATTTCTCAAAGTACATTTATCAAGTTTGAGCATGAGTACACTTGCAATTATGTTACACAAATTGTTCCATTGGAAATTTTCCTACACTTCAAGATAGACTTTTCTTTTTCAAGTAGAGTAGGATATTGTAAATAAATAAAATAGTAAAGAGAAAAATAAGTCCAATTGTGAAAACTGGTTTACTAGCGCAGCTGGACACGAACTTTGCTTGAAAACTAGGTTACCAGTGTGCAAAGTTCACTAAAAGTTCGACAAGTTTCATGTTGGTTCTATTTTTCGCTCTGGTCCTTCACAATCATTTGTTTTGTACTCATATCGGATGATGTGGAATTCATTAAGGTCCACATTCCAATGTTCTTGTCACATCGACCTCAACACATTATCTGGGCAACAAGACTTGAGTTGTGTATAGTACCTTGTATTTTACATACATCAATAGTAAATTTCCTCATTGATGATCAAGGAGATACATAAATGTCTCTTGTTTGTCAGATCCTACAGTTTGCTCGACTTCAACACATCCATTCGTACCTGCCAGGTTGTACTATTGTACCTTGATAACTCATTGACATCATTGGTGAGTTGTCTCGTGTTGGTTAATAATTTTCATTATTGATTGGTAATCCAATGAAGTTTCTCCTGTTCGACTTCAAGAACATTCATTCACATGGATTAACTTGTAAATGAGCACAAATATTAGATGAAGACTGTATATTTCTACTGTTCCAACAATTTAGCAGCACTCTTTCATTCAGTTTAGCAACATTTTTTATTTTCTAATAGTGAGCAGTCTCTAGATCCACCACTACAATGCATCAACCTTGATCACTCTTAGGATTTTAATGTTCTTAAATGGTCCCAATGAAGATCATTTTCAGATTGCTTTCTTTGATCTCATCTTCACCTTCATGACTTCCACCTTCGGCATCATCTCCAACATCCTCCAGTTCAAATTGCATAGTTCCTCATCTGGGTAGCAGATCAAATCCATACCTCATTAATTCAACGTACATCAGCTCCAACAAACACCGGTCCATCATGCCAATCAAGGCTTTACGAAGGTATAACTTGAGGTAAAATAGCATGAGTTCTTGATTTATTAAAAGTTTAGGAGAATATCACGAAAAACTACTAAGCATTAGCCACTTCTATTTTTAGACTATCATTTCCTTTTGCTTACCATAAAAGTCTTTCAATTTGGGGGGGTATTTTTCATTTCTTTACCTATTATTCCCATGCCACTAATACTCTTCCCCCATCCTAATTCATTCCAAAGCCTCCATTTCTCCATGTGACCCATGACATCATCCTACCCATGGCCTCATCTTCCACAACCTTACTGAAGGAATAAAATGATATAAACTATTGTACAAGATGCTGCAACTTTTGCATTCCTGAAATTTGTGTGTTGTTACATAATTGTTGCAAACTTGTGCATTGTTGAAACTTCTGTGTTGTTGCAACTTGTGCAACAAGCAACAACAATGAACCATCCTACCATCAATAAGTTCTACCATGAATGAGGAGAAAATAACCAATTGATACACAAGCCCAAGGGATATACTAAAACAAAGGAATGGGTTGCTCCACAAGAACCCACAGCAGAATAAACTGTTGTAGAAGCCATTTCCTCAGGCATATGTTTCCATACAAGAGGGTGGAATTCAAAGGTATGGGTTATTTCATTTATGATTCACTTGTGCATGCATTGGTGCACTGCTTCAAGTCATTGAGAGTTGCAAAGCACTTAATAATGATGATATGGCTCTTGTTGATGCATACTTGTGTTCCTATTTACATGAATTTGGAGAGATTTTATGGTATTTTATTGACAGTCCCTATTTTTGATAATATCACACGGATCTTATGAGATTTCACAATTAGTAGTTACAACAATAGAAGGACACATTTATTGGAAGCAAAATATTGTTATGTCATTTCTTTTTCCAATCTATTGATGTAATTGTAACTTCAGAATGTATTCACTTGTATTTCTTATGTATTGTAACCCAATGTTTATTCTGGGATGTACTTGAGTCATGTCATGCCCCGATGTTCCTATCGGGAGGTTCTATAATGTAAACAAGTCATGTCAAGTCATTGTGGGTAACCCTCCTATTGATCAAGGGTTAAAGTCCCCGCAGTTCCGAAGCACTAGGGTTATTAGACTCACCTAGTGAAGTCAGCCCTAGTTGGGTTTAGTCAATTCAGGAATTAGTATAAATAGAGAGCTAACCTCTCTATTTATCACACACTCACTCACACTCAGTTGTAGCGCATAGCTGAGGAAGAAGAAGACACTAGGGAAAGGAAGAAAGAGGTTACTGCTGTCGGGAGATCATCTTACTGTTTTGGGGTTTTACTTTTGGTGTTGATTCTATCTCTGAGGAAGTTGCAGGGTTTTCTCCATTTATGGTTTCCTCGAGGAAAAACATTGTGTTCATTGTCTCTTGTGTTTGATTGTTGTGCTTGTTATTCTCTCAGTTAAAGATCCTAATATAATGCTAGCTTAATGTTAAAAATCTAACATGGTATCAGAGCTAACCTGAGAAGAAGACACTGTGCAGCTACGGGAACTAGGGCTTCCTACTTTGTGGATCTCTCTCCACAAATTTTTAGTAAAAGAAAGTTGGAATAACTCTCCTCCCTAGGGCGCATCTTTCTGTCGAAGCAGAATCCAATTTTGAGGTTTTTTAGTTTTGGACCCGACACTGCTGCCGAAAATTAGGGCTTTCTACAGAAGTGGAATTTTTTAGTGAGCCCAGGCCTGGATTGATCTCTTCCTCAAAATCAAAGTTAGGGATCAAGATCAAAGTATTTGGTTGGACAAAACTCCGGAAAAGCAAAATCCTAATCTGCTCTTGAACCAACACTGCATAATTTTAGCTCCAAATCTAGATCTGATATGTTGACCTGGTAAGATCTAAATCTTTTGTATTTCCATTTGAGGTTCTTAGTTAAGATGTCTCATCGTACCAAGCTTGATGAAAAGCTTGAGGGAGCTGATAACTTCTGAGCCTGGAAGTATAGGATCTCTCTGGTCCTAGAAGAAAATGAGTTGGACTCCTATATCAGTGAGGAGGTTCCAGTTCCAGAGGGAGATGAGGCTAAGGCCTTACACAAGAAGAAGTTGGTTACGACAAAGAGGATTATTGCTGATTCAATCAAGGATCACCTCATACCACAGGTGTCCTCCCTAAAGACACCTAAAGCTATGTTTGATGCCCGAACCAAATTGTTTGAAGGGAAGAACATAAACCGGAAGATGACTCTGAGAAACCAACTGAAGAATGTAAAGATCCATAATGCAGAGATCATCCAGTCTTACTTTACAAAGGTCTCTCGGATCAAGGAACAGTTGAAAGCAGTAGATGAAGAAGTGGAAAATGCTGAGATTGTAATGACCACCTTGAATGGTCTTCCTAGATCATGGGACTCCTTTATTCAAGGAATTTGTGCTAGAAAGAAGTTAGTTAAGTTCAGCAGACTGTGGGAAGAATGCTCTCAAGAAGAAGCTCGGATAGCAGCTCAAGAAGAGAAGATGGGAAGTGAAGATCAAGCTCTCACAGTTCACTACAAGAAAAGCAAAAGAAACTCTCATCACTGCAGAGGTAAGATCTTTCGCTAGAAAGATAACTTTAGAAAGGACTTATCTAAATTAAGATGCTATACATGTGATGAAAGAGGACACTTTGCCAAAGACTATCCTAGAAACAAGATTAACTCCCATAAGAAGAAGGGAAACAAGAGAAGGCATCATGTTGATGTTGCAGAGGACGATGAACCTTCCATAAAGAGAACCAGATATGAAAGTGAATATTCTTCTAGTGATGAAGTATGTCTTGATTTCCACTCTCACGGGAAACATTACTCATGGAAGCAATGATTGGCTTATAGACAGTGGGGCTTCCAAGCATATGACAGGATTCAAGGAATCCTTTGTGAAACTATCAGAACTTGAATCACCTCACAAGGTGAAGCTCAGAGATGACTACCAGTATCCAATAAAAGGTAGTGGGGAATCCTCATATAAGCTAGACTCTGGAAAGTCTATGACATTGAAGGAAGCATTGTTTGTACCAGGACTAAAGAAGAACCTCCTCTCCATATTTACATTAGATGCAAAAGGAACGAGGGTTGCATTTATAGATGGTAAAGTCATCATGTGGCCAAAGGGAAAGACTATTGATGATGCAGTAGTGATTGGGGAACAAGAAGGAGGATTGTACAAATTGAAGGGCCATCCAGAACAAGCCTTAGTCCATGACACAGTAGAGCCAAATGAACTTTGGCATATAAGGCTTGCACATGTGTATTACAGAGCGCTACCACTTGCAAGCAAAGTTATTGAAGGTCTTCCAGAAATTTAAGCAAAACATGATGGGGTCTGCAAAGGATGTGCGAAAGGAAAGAACACAAAGAAGACATTTCCAACTAGCGAGAGCAAAGCAAAAGGAATCTTGGAAATCATCCACTCCGATGTATGTGGTCCAATGTCATCAAGTTCACTAAGCGGGTATGTATACTATGTTTTTTTTATTGATGACTTTTTTAGGAAGACATGGATTTACTTCATGAAGAACAAAGATGAAGTATTCAACAAATTCAAGGAATTCAAATCCTTGATCGAGAACCACACTGAAAAGAAGATCAAGACCTTTCGATCAGATAATGGTGGAGAATTCACATCAAATGAATTCAAAGAGTTATGCAAAGACTCAGGGATTAAGAGGGAGTTGTCTACTCCATATAATCCACAACAGAATGGGATTGCAGAAAGGAAGAATAGAACTATCATGGAAGCTACAAGAGCAATGCTTCATGATCAATATCTTCCTATGCATCTATGGGCAGAAGCTACTAGAACAACGGTGTATGTGGGTATATTTGTGGGATACTCTGAAAGCTCGAAGGCTTACATAATATACTTCCCATGATTCAAGAAGATCGACATCAGCAGGGATGTGACATTTGATGAAGACTCAGCTTACAACAAATCCAGAAAGAAACCTGTTGAAGTTCCTGAACAGGCGAAAGCACCCAGAATTCATGATACAACCATGAATAAAGAAACTCAAGAAGAAGATCAAGAATTTGAAGAATCACAAGAACCTGTAGATCCACCTCAGGAGAAGAATCCTCACAAGAGGAAACCTGCTTGGGTACGAGAAGCTATCCAAGGTGTAGAAAGATATGGGGCTCCATAAGAGAATCACAGAGAAAGGAAGAGGACCAGATCCTGCTCCAGGTATGTAGCATTATTATGTGATTTCATCGATAAATAACCTTCCAATTATGAAGAAGTGGTAGAAAGGAAAGAATGGAAGGATGCTATGATCGAAGAGTATCAATTGATCATGAAGAATGATGTTTGGGATGTTGTCCCAAGACCAGAAGGGAAGTCTATTGTAACTTCCAAATGGATCTACAAGATCAAGCATGCTGCAGACGGTAGCATAGAAAAATATAAAGCAAGATTTGTTGCTCATGGTTTCTCCCAAAAAGAAGGAATAGATTTTGAAGAAACTTTTGCACCTATAGCCAGATACACTTCCATCAGATCAGTACTTGCTCTGGCTGTAGTAATGAAATGGAAGATACACCAAATGGATGTCAAGACTGCTTTCTTGAATGGTGTAGTAGAAGAAGAAGTGTATGTGGAGCAGCCACTAAGTTTTGAGATACATGATAGGGAGTCTCATGTATGTAGATTGAAGAAAGCCCTGTACGGTTTGAAACAGGCACCCATGACATGGTACGGTAGAATTGACAGCTTTCTATCCAGTTTAGGCTTTACCAAAAGTAAAGCAGATTCCAACCTTTACTACAAGGTTGAAGATGGAAATCTAGTGATGCTCCTACTATATGTAGATGATCTGTTTGTAACAGGTATGGATGGGTTGATTACTGATACAAAGAGGAAGCTTGCTGCCGAGTTCAAAATGAAGGACTTGGGTATGATGCATTATTTTCTAGGCATTGAGGTGTGGCAGAATGTAGATGGAATTTCCCTAGGACAAGGGAAATATACAGTAGAGATCCTGAAGACGTTTGGGATGATGGACTGCAAGGCCATGACCACACCTATGGCATCGAACATGAAGCTATTGAGTGATGCTTCATCAGAAGCGGTTGATGCTACAATGTATCGTCAGATGATTGGGTCCTTGATGTACCTGACAAACATGAGACCAGATATTTGCTTTGTTGTGAACACCTTGAGCCAGTTCTTGACAGATCCAAGACATGTTCACTTGATTGCTACAAAGCATATTCTAAGGTACCTGAATGGTACAGTTGATTATGGGCTCAAGTATGAGGCGAGTCAGAAGATTAACCTGGAGGGTTATGTTGCTTCAGTATGAGATCGGGTGTGATCTCTTGGTTTAGCAGGAAGCAATCTGGTGTGGCACTGAGTACAGCTGAAGTAGAGTATGTCGTAGCTTGTTCAACTAGTTGTGAGGCAATATGGCTGAGGAAGCTACTGTCTGATTTATTTGATCTCTAGTTAGATGCTATTTGTATATATTACAACAACCAAAGTTGTGTGAAGTTGTCAGAGAACCCGATGTTCCATGACAAGTCGAAGCATATCGAGATCAAGTATCACTATATGAGGGATATGGTGTAGAGGGGAGCAGTGAAGATCCAGTATGTTGCGACAGACGAACAAATAGCTGATGTGTTGATGAAGCCATTAGCCAGAGTGAAGTTTGAGTACTTCAGGGAGAAGCTTGGTGTTCTCCAAGATTGAGGTTCCTTCCAAAGGGAAGTGATGAGTCTGTGAGCCATTCTGACATGGTGAGAGGATTGGTTCCTTCCATGGTCAGATGTAAGGGCTAAGCCATTCTGTCATGGTGAGAGGATTGGTTCCTTCCATGGTCAGATGTAAGGGCTAAGCCATTCTGTCATGGTGAGAGGATTGGTTCCTTCCATGTCAGATATGCGTGCTGATCCATTCTGATATGATTGTAGGATTGGTTGCTACATGATCAGATAAAAGGGCTATTGCCATTCTTGGAATGGAGGTGCCTGGTCAGTTACCAAGAATACTTGGTCCAGGACTAAGGGCCATTCTAATATGACTGTGAGATGTGTTCTCACATGATCAGATATGAGTGCATAGCCATTTTGATGTGATTGAGGGATGTGTTCCCACTTGATCAGATATAAGGGTTGATGCCATTCTCTTGGAGAATGGAGGCACTTGATTAGTTACCAGGAACCCTCAACCTGGGGTTGAGAGCCTTTCCAGTAAGGTTGCAAGATGTGTTCCTGCATGGTTGGATGTAAGTGCAGAGCCCTTCTAGCAAGGCTGCAAGATGTGTTCCTACATGGTTGGATGTAAGTGCAGAGCCCTTCCAGCAAGGTTACAGGATGTGTTCCCACATGGTTAGATGTAAGTGCAGAGCCCTTCCAGCAAGGTTGCAGGATGTGTTCCCGCATGGTTGGATGTAAGTGCAGAGCCCTTCTAGCAAGGTTGCAGGATGTGTTCCTGCATGGTTGGATGTAAGTGCAAAGCCCTTCTAGCATGGTTGCAAGATGTGTTCCCGCATGGATAGATGTAAGTGCAGATCCTTTCTAGCATGGTTGCAGGATGTGTTCCCGCATGGCTAGATATAAGTGCTGAGCCTTTTCGATAGGGTTGTGGGTTGTGTTCCCACATGATCAGATGTGAGTGATGGTCCTTTTTGATGTGATTATAGGATTGGTTCCTACATGATCAGATGTGAGTGTTGGGCGTGTCTTTCTAACATGGTGTTGGATGTGTTCCTCTCATGGTGAGATGTAAGTGCTGGGCAGGCCATTCTAACTTGGTGTCAGATATAAGCGCTAAAGAAGACCTACATGGAGGCTAGGCCTACAACCAACATGAAAAAGGGCTGGCTCTATAGAACTTCCTATGATGAGAAGAAACATGAGATAGCACCTGTGATGATGATCCAACAGTAATGATCCAGATCGAGTGATGATCCAGATCCAGAGATGATGCTCCAGTGACGATCCAGATCGAGTGATGATCCAGATCTGAAGATGAAGATGACTTGAAGATGAAGATGACCTGAAGATGAAGATGACTTGAAGATGAAGATGACCTGAAGATGAAGATGACTTGAAGATGTAGATGACAAGATGATCCAGAGAAGAAGACCAGTGATGAAAATTGTGTCGAGAGAATACCTTCCTAGTTAAGAGGGACTGTTGATGTAATTGTAACTTCAGAATGTATTCACTTGTATTTCCTATGTATTGTAACCCGATGTTTATTCCGGGATGTACTTGAGTCATGTCATGCCCCGATGTTCCTATCAGGAGGTTCTATAATGTAAACAAGTCATGTCAAGTCATTGTGGGTAACCCTCCTATTGATCAAGGGTTAAAGTCCCCACAGTTTCGAGGCACTAGGGTTATTAGACTCACCTAGTGAAGTCAGCCCTAGTTGGGTTTAGTCAAGTTGGGAATTAGTATAAATAGAGAGCTAGCCTCTCTATTTATCACACACTCACTCACACTCAGTTGTAGAGCAAAGTTGAGGAAGAAGAAGACATTGGGGTAAGGAAGAACGAGGTTACTGATGTTGGGAGATCATCTTACTGTTTTGGGGTTTTACTTTTGGTGTTGATTCTATCTCTGAGGAAGTTGCGGGGTTTTCTCCATTTATGGTTTCCCCGAGGAAAAACACCATGTTCATTGTCTCTTGTGTTTGATTGCTGTGCTTGTTATTCTCTTAGTTAAAGATCCCAATATAATGCTAGCTTAATGTTAAAAATCTAACACAATCACCATTTATCTACAGAAAACTCTGATTGGGAGAGACCAAGTCAATGGGAAGAACTTTATTGCAGTAAGATTTGAATGTTGAATTGTTTTATGGAAAACTCTATTTGCAATCCTAAAGGAAGTTTTTGTAAGTTGTCTACATCAATGACATGTGCAAATTAAGGAAACAAACAAATTTGAACTATGTTTTTGCCCATAGTAGAATGTATCAACTGTGAGGAAGGAAGGATTCGTGGTAATTAATTTGAAGATCTTTGTTATGTGGGTATTTTGGTTTGCATCTTCCAAGCCAAGTTGATATTTGATGGAAAAACTCATGGTTCCTATAAGATGTTGCATTTAGAACTCTGCCATTAAATTTTGGTATGATTACTTGTTGTTTGAACATAAGGTCGATGATTAATGGTTGTAGTTATAGATTTTAATCATATTTGGGTCATGTTGATCCTTGAGTCCTTGCATTTACCTGTATCTTCTTTATAACATAATGATGGTCACCACAACCTCTTATTCAGCTGGTTCATAGTAATATAAGAGTTTGATAAAAGCAAAGTAGAAGGGTTAATGTGACTTGGGAAATAACTGATTCAAAATTGGAACAATCATTTATAGCCTTCTACAATACATTTTGGGCACTCATTTACAACCATCCATAATTAAGATGGTGAACCAAAATTACCTTCACCCTGTTAAGCAGGCATTATGTTTCTTCAATGGTTATTCAAGCATGAATATAACAATGGATATGGATTTAAAAATGAATGGTTTTGCTAAATCTAAAGCAAGTTTATACAGAGAGAAATGAGTCCTTTAATCCCTTTTTTACTAATGCTCCTATGAACATGGTTTGAGCTGAGATTTAGTGGAATCCACATCCTATATGGAGGAAGGAATGCTAAAATGCACATCGTTTTGATATGAGCTATCATTTTGTATTGAATTTAGTTAGAAGTCATTTTTTGGGCCACATGTTTTTGGGTATTGTTTGCAATCTTGAAGGAGGTTATCATAAAGGGTTTGTGTGCACAAGGAGTAAAATGATGAGTTGGGCATAAATGATGTAGAGTCTGCAAGAGGTCATGAAGATTATGCTTTGTAAGTGAGAGTGTTTCTTTGCAAGGAGTTATTCAATTGCTTACTTTTCGTTGGCATTATTTTATTTTCAAAGAAGCGTGTCCCAACCTACTACAAACAATGTCATTGCCCTTTCATGGATGTTAAGGCTTTAGTTTTTAGTTATTGATGGAAGAATGGATGTCACTGATGATTCAAATCTTTCTATATGAGGCATGCCTTATCCAATAAATTTGAAGCACATTGAATAAATACGGAGGTATGTTTATATTGATTATGCTTTTATGTTATTGTTCTTGTAGAAAGATGCCACAGTAAAAACAGGGTGTGATGTTGCATGAGGACATGCTTTGTTTTCAGTTCGGGGGAGAAGGTTGTACTATGGTTGACTCCTAATGGTAATCAAAGGTGAATACATTCATTTGTATACATGAGGATACCAATGCATTGGGAAAAATATATCATCCTTAAACTTCACTTGGAGATGATTGGAGTGTTTCTCTACATAGATGTGTCATTGGTTAAAAGCTTGTAACAACCACTTACTCTTCTCCAAGCTATTGGAACAACAACAACAAATGAGTTTGGCATGTGATTCGAGTAACATATATTCTATTTTATTAATCCAATGCATGCACATGAATAACAGGTTGATAAAAATAGGTTCTTGGTCATTTTATAATCCTCACTCATTCATGTGAAGAAGTGCAGAAATTGAAGTAAGTATATCTTCCAAGCTGTGAACTGGATTGTCACGAAACTTGGAGGGGAGAAGCACTACACATGGAAGAACAAACCTAGTAAGTTTTAGCTTAATCTAATGCATAATTTTCAAGAAAATGGCCACCATCACATACAACCATTTTTCCTATATATCGAAATATGTGCATCAAAAGGATTTTATTTTTGGTGTGGAGAAGCATTGGAATAGCAAAAACGTCCTTGCAAAATTTCGGCAAAAACTAGTTTGTATTTTGTGAGAAAAGGCTTGTTGTTACTTGTTGTAGATTGTTGCTACTCCATCATAATTAACTACAATTCACTTGATATTTTTTTTCAAAGGTTTGTTGGTTACAAAAACTGAATATAACACTGCTAAGATGATCTAAATGACCATGGATTGAAAAATCGTAAGTTAGATAATTTCTTTCTATTTTGATTGGCAATTAATGACATGATTTTGAAACATGCTCTTTTACGAGAAATGCAATTTTGCACAAATGAACATCCATTGATTGAGGTGATTTCAAGTGTTGTTTGAAAAAGTATTGCATTAGCATCATTAATTGGGCAGGGAGAGTTGGTTATTCTGCATAGAAAAATGAAAGCAACATTCTGATGGGTCCTTACAGTTTCGATGCTACAAAGGTATTGGGTTGTATGATGACATGCAACAGGTTCAGTTTGGGGGAGATGTTGGGCCTTGGATATGATACCTATTTCATTAATTTTACCTCCTCTTTCCAGCCATATATCACTTCATTTTCCATACATATGTTACACATTTAACATAATTTCCCGTGAAATGTCATGTTATACTTATTCATGCTTTAGTGGTTAAAAAATGTTCATTTTCCTTCATTTTTAATAGATTAAAGATTATTATGCATGATTTTGTTGGTGATGGTTTATGAAGATATTTCATGTAACATCACTTATGGTTCTAGCCTCCAAGTTCTCACCCATGTCGTACATATAAGTTCTAGCTCATGGTCAAATTTCCTAGTGAGGAAAACACATAAGATAAGACAACATTATTTTGCATTGCAAATTGGTAGATGAAGACAAATCTCAAAAATCTAGAACATGGGTTTTGTTTAGAATAGACCAAATTAGGTAATATGTGGGCATATTTTTCAAAAAGTGCACCATTTGAGAGATAGAAGTGGTTCTTTAAAGGGGATTTTTCCAGATTTACTATTACGACTGGTTTTCAAATTATCAAATTTGTTTAAAACAAATTCCAAGTTGGGAATTCAGTTACTCATCCTCATGAAGGATTGTTATGTATAAATATGTAATCCATCTCATGTTTGGGGGGATGGTAGGGATTATATAGAGATATCAAGAAGTAGTGTAGTGGATTGGAATACTTATTGTACCACTCTTTTCTCCATAATCAAAGACATGCTGATTTTTATGATCCAAATTTTAATTTATGAGTTACTTCAACAACCCTAATTGGAGAAGGAAGTGCCCCCTTCAATGACCAGGCGTTGCCATTTCAATTAGTTGTTTCATAGTTTTATCATAGACTATTAATTGAATTGATCATAGTTTTTGTTACTTTTGAATTTCGTTTATTACATACGTTTTTACTTATTGATGTTACTTGTTATTACATGTTATTGCTTGTTGTTACTTAGCTATGATTCTTGAAGTTTGAGTATCTCGTTTTCATTTCAACAAGTGTGGATTTGTTTTCTAATTTATGCAAGAGTGTTTTCATTTAGCAATATGTATTTTTTCTTAATCAAGTGCCTTAGATATGTAGTTGTTACTTTCCATTGGATTGAATGCTATTACTTGGTGCATGAGCTTGATTTCAAAAGAGTGTTTTTACTTCTTGCAAGCATGGTTTTGATCAAACTTCCTTCCTTTCATGAATGGCGTGCAAATCAACTTAGGATTGTGATTTCCTTTTAAATAAGGGTGGATTTGGATGCTACTTTACCTCATTAGCTGCATATGCATTTAAATATTTTCACAGGATTAGGGAAGAATTTGTATCTACATATATCTTCCATGTAGCCTTGAAAGTTTTACGTTCTTGGATTGATAATTAATGTGAATGTTAGTTTGGTGTTTTAACTGACCATTATTAGCCACCACACCAGCATTAGCCAATTTTTTTACTATTTTATTGGCATCTATGTGAACATTTGAGGGAATGAAAATCATTTTGGGTGTCAATAAGGAGTGTAAATATTCCATATTGCTAAGAAGCCTCCAACTCGGAGAAACCTTGGTAGGATCATATCCATTGAGAAGTTTAATAAGCATACTTATGATAATTTTAGAATCCTTCTCCACAATTAGTCGATGAAAGCCAAGCCTAAAGCCTATTTGAAATCCACAAATGAGTGCTCGTAATTTTGTTGCATTATTGGAGTCAAGCCTCATACTGCCTCCCAAAATATGTTGGATGCGATCTTGATTATCATAGAACATCGCCCTGAACCCTGCAGGTCCTAGATTTCCTTTGGAAGCACCATCAAAAATTAGTTTGATGGGGGTGGGTAGGACCAGAATGAGGGATTTGATGAAGGAATTCTATTGGGAGGGGTTGGATCCAAATTGGAGCTAAGCATAGGTCCTAGTTGGTTGTGATTGTTCTTTCCTCATAATTGCATTGCATATCCTCCTTGATCCAATTGATTAATTAAATTGTTTCTTTTATATTGGTATGGATTTTTTGCCAAGGTTAATGAGTGGAATGGAAAACTCGCTTGTTCTATTCTTTCAAATTTTCCAAACTAGGAGCTTAGGCATAATTTTCCATATTTGGTTTAGCATGAGGTTCTTATAAGTTGTCTAACACCAAAGAGCAATTATGGTAATGATGTTGTCTCTATGATGGTTTCATTGTCGAGCCAATTGTGTTGCATGATCCCAAATTCGTAAGTTGTAAGGACATTGGTTCAACAAATGTTCCATTGTTTCCCATCCTAATGGCAGAGGAGGCATAGGGAGGGGTCTATGAAGTCTATTTTATGAATATTTTCCCTTGTTAATAGTTGTCGATGGGCCATGAACCAAATAAAGGTGTATACTTGGGGTCATAGTTTGGCGTTCCAATTTTTTCCCAAATATCTTCCTTGGACAATAGGTGAAAGTGAGCTTTAAAAAAATAATCTTCTTTAATAGAGAAGGTACATTTTAGAGAGTAGCCCTATCGTAGGATATCATTTCCTTATTTGATTTTGACTTTATGAAGCACAACCTCATCTTGATAGGGACCAAGATCAACCCCATCATGTAGCTCGAGCTCAGTAGTGGTATTTTTCCATTCCTTCCAAAAAGAGGAGAGGGTGGTGCACTTCCAAAAACCTGCGACAGGAGGGGAGGGATTTGCATTGAATTTTTCTTGAAGTGGAGTTAGAGGTTCCAATTGTTGTAGAGGTGGCATTTGTTGCCAAAAAGGGGTTTCCCTGCCCTCTCGTATCTTCTAGAATGAGTGGTCCTAAACTAGATCCATGTTTTGCTAGGCTGCAGTTTCAATGAGGGATCCATTGATATGTCCATTCCATCTGACGAGGAACACTAGAAAACCCATCAAGTTTAAAGAGTGAATGGTCTAGTAGCTAAGGTTATTTTCCAGATAGGTGAGTTGATCCTCCCATGAACTATTCCTTAGCGCATTATCAATTAGAGGAATGCCAAGGTATTTGGATGGAAGGGAGCTCATGTGGAAGTTCAGGAGTTTGGATAAGTATGGGAGTGTTGAAAAAGAATAATTGAGATTTGTCTGTATTTATGGAAGTACTGGAGGTATTTATACATGAGATTGGAATGTTGATCATAAAGGGTTATGTTTATTTTTAAAATTGTTCCATGCGGTTGATTTGAGTGTTAATGAATAGTAATCCAATTTATGTCAATGCACAAGGGGATATAATGTGCTGAGTTGCAACAATAAGACTTATGATTGGCCTATGTCCTATTGAGATATCAACAAGCCCAAAGCTATTGTAAGGAAAACTTGGGGACCCTCTTCTTTTCTGTGTATTTTTTTTCTTTATTTTACTCATAGCCAGGGCTAAATGCCCCTTTCGAATTCTCTCAAGGCCTTCAAATATTTTTCCTTCCATCATTTCACTACATGGCTCTATTTTAATTTTCTTTTGAAAATGGCTTCCTTTTTTTACCCTTAATCTCAAATTTTTTTATTTAGCAAAGCTTAGGATCCTTAGGCCTGAATGAATTTACTATGAAATACGGTTGAAGGAGGAAGAAGCAATTTAGTGTACATTGATCAAACATTCATGGTGAAATTGAACAACTAAGAGACAAAATTGGTTAGCATAACATTACTACAATAATCATTAACCTCTATGTAATACAATGATGATACAATAGAAAAATTTTGAATACACTAGGTAGGATTCAAATTCACCCACATGGACTGACTCTAGTGCTAATTCAATGTGGTAAAATCACCACTAGGAGCTCACTAATGCAACTCGAGACAACTAAACTAGTTCTCAGTCAGTTAATTGAACAAGGTAGGTAGGAAAAGGTGCCTACCTTCTAAAATTAGGCAAATGTGGCACTAGACTAATTGGAAATGAACTAATTGATGCCCATTTGAGGATAACTCAACATAGAATAGGGTGAACTAATGATGAGACTCCCACGACTCAGCATGGGATCCTAAATTATAGGGATTAGCCTCTAGAGCTCCTAAACTCATGCAAATTGGCACATCAAGTGGTAGGTGGGCCCCATATGAGTTCCCCATGGCACTAGTGAAGTGGAAACATAACCCTAAGCTAGGAAATGGCATTTAGACTATGGTGGTTAATGGAGGATTATAATTAATCCTAACACCTCCCTTGATCCAAACTTGGACAACTGGGCCTTGAAAACTAAGACCAAAGGTCATCCATACAATCTAATGAAAAAAATAACTACTCAATGAACCGAATAAATGGGGAAAACCTCATGGGACACCCCCCCCCTCCCCCTCAAAATGAGCAAGGAAACATGGAATAATAATTGAATCAAACCTTTACACCAAGAAAAGATATGAGATAGACAAATCTATTTTCAGTGAAAGATTTGGTTAATATGTCTGGAATCTGCTCCTCTATAAGGCAGTAATATAGAATGATAGCCTTACTATGCATTAGTTCGTGGATGTAGTGCAAGTGGATTTCAATGTGCTTGGTCCACTGCTTCTGTACTGTATCACTGGATATCTTGATTGCACTTTCTTTATCATAGAAGAGATCTACTGAAGGAGAAGTGGAATGCCAAACTCTGTCAAAATCCCATGTAGCCAAACTGCTCAGATAGTTGCATTCACAACTCCCCTATAATCGGCTTCAGCTGAAGAGAGAGTAAGAGCCACTTGCTTCTTGCTTGACCAACAAATTGGTCCAGATCCTAACATGGACACAAATCCTGATGTAGATTTCTTGTTAGTACTATCATCGACCCAATTTGAATCAGTAAAACCAATCAGATCTAGTTGTGCACCAGCAGAATAGTGGATCCCAAAATCCCTCATACCTTGCACATAATGTAAGATGCACTTTGTTGCTTTATAATGCATCTCATGTGGCTCCTACATGAATCTAGAAACAACACTCACAACATAAGATAAATCTAGAAACAACACTCACAACATAAGATAAATATGGAAACAACACTCATAACATAAGATAAATCTGGCCTCAAATGGGTGAGGTACAATAGGCTACCAATGAGTTGTATGTAAGTGTATTATCAACCAATGGTGTGGAAACACCTTCTTCAAACTTGATGTCAGATAATAAGGGGAAGGGTGTTGCTTTACAATCAGTCATGTGGAATATTTTGAGTGAATATCCTATGTATTCAGACTGTGTAATCATTATCCCTGAAGCTTTTTTATTCACTTCAAGGCCAATAAACTGCCTTAGTAGCCCATGGTCAGTAATGGAGAATGCATTGCTCAAAGCTGACTTGATATCCCTTAATCCAGCAGCTAATCCACTAGTAATGAGCAATTCATCCACATAAGAACAATCGACAGTAAAATCACATTTTCCGTATCCCAAATTTTGCATTGGGTCACAATGGCCTAATCACATTTTCCATATTCATGAGATTTTGTCAAATTGATGCTAAGGGTCAAATAATTGCCAAGGAGGAAAATTACTAGTTTCCTAGGTTGGGAGTGGAAGCTTTGGGATTTGGAATAAGGGGGACAATAAATGATGTTTGAACATTAAAATGGCATAAATATTTAATAAAGGAGATAAATAAATAAATACAAGGGAAAATCAAAAGTGGCAATTGATCATGAAGACACTTTGAGGATGTGGGACCCACACAAGCTAGATTTTCTTTGCCACATGGCATCCTCCATTTGTCATTTTGAATCCATAAGAATCCCAAGGGTCTTGGGATGAGCTGAAGTTCAATATACTTGGAATGAATCAATTAAGGTCGAATTGGAGTGTAAGAGTAACTCCCATGGAAGAGGAAGAGACATTTTGGAGCTAGTGAGACACTTGGACTAGATTCCCTCTCGAAATTGGCTAAGGCAAGGAACTAGTCATCCACTAGCTCTCTCTTCACAAATCCAAATTCATCAAATGATCAAAAAGCTTCTTCTAATGGCTGATCCCTGTATTTTATAAAAATTATTGGTATTATAAAGTTCCAAATCCATACATAAACCAAGTCCAAGTCGAATTGGTGTGGTTGCTCATGCTATGCCATGTGGCCTCTCTCTTCACCTTCACTCTTCTCCCAAATTCGAGTAGGACCCTCTTGGCCTTCTCCAACTCCCAAATTCGACCTCTAAGATGCTTTATCTAGGCCTAACATGTCAGTATGTCAGCCTTCAAATCTAAATTGTGTCATAACTGTCATAGAATCTCCATCATTGGTGTCATAGATGTCATAAGTGTAAGGGGAATCTAGCCAAGTGTCCATGAAACTCCCATTTGGTTCTTCCTCTCCCATGTATGTTACAATTAATCCCAAATTAGACCTATGAATTATATGGACAAGTATATTAACCTTATAATCCATCCAAAAACATTAGGATTCCCATAGATTCAAGATTGCAAGAGGAGGATGCCATGCAGCACCAATTTTCTAGCTTGTGTTGGCCTAATAGTCTCCATGTGTCTCCATGCTCCATTGCCACTTCAATTTCTCTTGCATTGATTTAATAAGCTACATTATTAAATATTTATCCTCTTATAATGTCCAAACATAATTTATTATCCCCCTTATTCCAAATCTCAAAGCTTCCACCCCCAACCTAGGAAACTAATGATTTTCCTCCTTGGCAATTATTTGACTTTTAGCATCCATTTGACAAATTTCATGAATATGGAAAATGTGATTTGTCCATTGTGACCCAATGAAAAATTTGGGACATTACAAATCCTCCCTTCCCAATATTGCTTGTCCTCAAGCAATTTCAAACATGGTTGTTGAAGAACCTGCTTTCTGTATGATTCTTTGAAGTTGTCACTGAGCTGCCCACTTTGAGTCTTTGAGATTCCATGAAGATTTTAGAGAGGAACCACCATTCTTGCTGCTACAATACTCTGATTAAAATCACCTTATTAAGTGGGGAATCCATCTTCTATACTGCTTGTTTCCCGAATAATTTGGAATCAATGGGACTAAAAACTATCCCGGGGGTCCCATTGCTTGCATTGCACTCCAACAATTAAGAGTGCTCTCCAACTCATACCTTTAGGAAAGAGAATTCCTAGATCCAATTTTCTTGTATGCATTCTTCCAAACATAATGAGTACATAATATATATCATCAAAGTACATAACAACATAATAAAAAGATACATCAAGGAGGTGCCTCATCAAAAAATCATGAAAGTGCTTATACCTCCAAGTGAGTAGACTACCATTTGCCAAGTGTATACATGCTTCAAGTGACCAATCAAATCTTCTCCAATGACACAGGTGAGGATCCCATGTCCTATAATGCTTCTCCAAAAGGTTGTGATATGCATCAAAATATTCAGCCATGTATTCTTTCATCCAAGAAGTGGATGAAGAATCTCCACTCAAATCTGAACCAAATAACAAGCAAGAAAAACAAGGAGACTTCAAATGACTCAAATAAGTCTCACACATATATCCATGAATGAGTGAATCATAAAGATATAACAATGTATGTGGCTGGTAACATAAATTTTCTCCCATCATAAATCTATTCACCCCAATGTTGGATGAAGTTCCTCCAACCTCAAATGAACCAAGTATTGAGCAAGAAAAACCGTGAGTTTTCAAGTGACTCAAATGCATATCATAGGTGCATCCATGTAGATGTGCATCATTGGAAAGTAACAAAGGATGCTGCTGCAAATGTGAATAAGAGTGTGCTCCAACCATGTCATCATAAAAAGTAAATCTAGGAGTTCCATACTCCTAATGTGGCACCATAAAAAAACCTTTCCCCCATACTTCATTGAGACTAATGCTGCAAAACATGGAATTGTAGGATGTAGGAGAATGAACTAACTCACCCAAATTATCAAAAAGTGCAGAAGTTTCATCATGGGAAGGATCCATATGGGTAGTATCATGCAGCTCCTTAAAAAGTGTGAAACCTTTTTCATAGATGGGTTCCAATGTAGAGGAATCATGCTCTTCTTTAAAAATTGCATAACCTTCATCAAGAGACAATTTAAGTTCCTCTTCCACCACATCAAGTGTTTGGATCTCTTCAAGTTCATATTCAAACACATCAAGCACATTCAAATTTCCACATTTCTCATGATCCTCCATGTCATGAGAATCCTCCAAACAATCTACCATTTGACAATCTGAAACATTGGAGGGAAAACAAGCATCTTGCAACTTTTCAAGAAGTTGCTCATTTTGAATTGTGAGCTTAAGATTATCCTCATTATTCTTCAAGTATGCATCATGTAACAATTCATTAAGCTCAAACAATGGTTCCTATCAAAAATCAAAGACATGAAATTACCTTTGATGTGGCACATTGCTCTTTGAATCTTCTCCATGTCTTCAAGGAAGGATGTTTCCTCCAATGAAGTAGCTCTCCAACAAGAATTTGACACTAATGCTTGAGTGTCATGGAGTATTGTAAGGGATTCTTGGATATCCCTTTCACTCATCTTCAAGTATCCTTCAATGAAGGATGGTTCATGGGAGTGAACCTCCTCTTCTTCTTCATTTTGGATTTGATCAACTCCTTGAAGCTCAAGTGGTGATGGGAAAGTTGATCTTGGTTCTTAATTTGTTGCTACGAGGTCTTCGTTTTTATGCTCATGAGATATTTTTATTGCAACAACATTTTCAGATCTGATATCTATTTCACCACCATATACTTTTGAGCACCCATCATTAGGTACTCCTTCATAGTTCAAACATCCATCCGTATATGCCCTTTGGTCCATGTCCATAGTAGAATTTGTTTCAGAATGATATTCAATAGTTTCATGGTACTCTTCTTCCTTATCATGTGATGTTTCCTCTTCTTTTTCAAAGTCATTTGAGAATGACTTCTGATCCTCTTGATGTAAAGCTTTTTCTTCTTCATCACCCACATAAATTTGTAGCTCCTTGGTCTCCTCCCTACTTGTGCATTGATGATTATTCCTTAATGAGTTCTTATTTGAATTATTTTTTATAACTTCCTTCAACCAATAATTATGGTATTCAAAATAAATGGTCTTATGTGTCTCTTCATGAGGGAAACTTCTACTCCCTATAAATTGGCTATCCATCAATTCGAATGCTTGCTTAACCTGCTTGGTCATATCATCCCCACATGACTTAACGACTTTATTCAATTCATATATACCATCCATAAATTCAATAGGTTCCAAGACCATGCTATGATACCATTTCAATTTCCCCCTTTAGGAATTTTTAACAAAATGACCAATTCTTCAATTCTTTCACAATGTACTCAAATTCATCTTCTTATAACTCTAGTTATATGGATTCAATTGATTCCAAAATTCCTCCAATTGCTTTCAAACTTGGTGAGGAAGGTCCTGAGGGGTGATGGGACATATTAGCACATCTATCAAACATAAAATCAACTGATATACCCAATCATGGTATGCAATTTGCAAGGGAAGAAGTTTCAGGACAAGACTAGTCAATTTGGGAGGTGGAAATCCCCCATGGGTCCTGGAACAAACCTCTTCACAACATTGTACAAAATTCACTAATGGTGGGTATGATACTTGGCTATGTTATCTGAAATTAATTAAAGTATATTTTAAGTTTCATACGTGTTTTTGGGGTTGAATAGGTATCCAATAGAACTCCATGAATTTACTAGTAGTTTTGAGGTTCCAACCCCCAATGGTAGATGAGTCCAAATAGATTCAAATGCTCTCAAATTGTACCAGAAGGTGTATGATTGAATTATGGACTTCCAATTAATTTTTAAATTCTATATCAAATTATGAATAAGATAGATGCTTTAACTAGCAATTTTGTGGCTCAAATCCCCCCGGGGTGAATGATAGAAATGGCTTTCCAAGTGTGATGCATCCAACTCAAATTCTCAAATTGAAGCAGGGGATATGTAGAATAAATTATAATAGACTCATATACATAACCAATCGATATCCCATGGCTTTTATCACTTCCTTCAATCAGATATAAAAAAACTAGTTTTGGACCCTTGGGGAAACGAGATGTAGTTTGCTCCAAATGATATGAAATTCGATCCAATGGACACAAATTCTCAGTTACTGAACATGAAACCCATAGTATACATTAATGACAGTTCATTTACTCATAAATCATCAATGCTGCACACATATATTCGATTCCATCAAGATTGCAAGAGTTTACAACAAGGTATTGGGGAAATGGCATTGTTTCTTCAATATTGGACAATAATACATGAGATATCTTGGCCTTTCCAACTGAGAGATTTTTGAACTTGAAATACATATCATTTACATCAGAATACAAAATTCCAGAGCAATAGAACCTCCCTCAAAGAGATGAATAGATCACTAAGTGTGCCTCACTCCATAGAGTTGAAAGATGGCGAGGAAACTTGAGATGAATGGAAGAACAAGCTAATATTTAGATGTCCATGAGATTCCTGTAGCTGGAACCTGTAACTTATGACTCCATTTAAGCTCCTTGAAATACTTGAGTGGCCTCTCCAAATCACCAATTAGGATGGGAATCTTTCACCCTCGAAATTGGCTAAGGTAAGGAACTAGTCATCCACTAGCTCTCTCTGCACAAACCCAAATTCATCAAATGATCAAAAAGCTTCTTCTCATCATTGATCCATGTATTTTATAAACATTATTGGTCTTATAAGGTTCCAAATCCATCCATAAAACAAGGCCAAGTGTCATTGATGTCATAAATGTAAGGGGAATCTAGCCAAGTGTCCATGAAACTCCCATTTGGCTCTTCCTCTCCCATGTAAGTTACAATTAATCCCAAATTATAACTGTGAAGTATATGGACAAGTATATTAACCTTATAATCCATCCAAAAATATTAGGCTTCCCATATATTCGAGATTGCAAGAGGAGGATGCCATGTGGCACCAATTTTCTAGCTTATGTGGGCTCCATAGTATCCATGTGTCTCCATGCTCCATTGCCACTTCAATTTTCTCTTGTATTTATTTAATAAGCTACATTATTAAATATTTATCCTCTTCTAATGTCTAAACATCATTTATTATCCCTCTTATTCCAAATCTCAAAGCTTCCACCCCTAACCTAGGAAGCTAGTGATTTTCTTCCTTGGCAATTATTTGACTTTTAGCATCCATTTTACAACTTTCATGAATATGGAAAATGTGATTGGGCCATTGTTTCCCAATGAAAAATTTGGGACATTACATATTGAGTGCATTTGGAAAGTCATTTTCACCATCTACCCCTAGGGGATTTGAACCACAAGTTGCTCGTAAAACCCCATACATTTACTAGATTGCCAAAGTGAGTCGTAGAAGTTATTTTATGGTTAAAATGCACATATAAACACCACTATGAAACCGGATTCGTCCAAAAGGGCCTGCGTGTCCCGTGTCCACGTGTCGGACACGGACATGCTGACAGAATGTGTCCGACACGTCTTTGCAGCGTGTCCTGTTTTTGGACACGCGTGTCTGAGCGTGTCCTGTTTTCGGACACGCGTGTCCGAGGACTGTCAGTGCGTGTCCGGAAAACAGGACACTTTTTCCACTAAAAAAATGCCCAGAATTGCTTTAAATAAAAAATTTCACTTTCTTTTTATCATTTGCAAGTGTAGAGAGGGTTCTAAAGTGTGTTTGGTGTGCAGGTGAAGAAGATTTGAAGGATTTAAATGTGTAATTACTAATGTTAAATGTGCATTGATTTTGATTTCTATTGAATATTTGTAAAAATTTGGATCTATATGTCTATATTTTTAATATATATAATATTTAAATAAATATATATATATATATAACGTGTCCTACGTGTCCTGATTTCGGGGGTCACCGTGCCCGTGTCGGACACTCGAATCCCCGTGTCCTTCGTGTCCCGTGTCCCCGTGTCAGGTGACTTAGAAACACCATTTTTATTTATTAACATCATTCATACACCTTTTGGTATAGTTTGAGAGCATTTGGAGCTATTTGGAGCCATCTACCATTAGAGGTTTGAGACTCAAAATTACTAGTAAATTCCCTGAGTTCTCTTGGATACCTATTCGACCCAAAAACCACATATAATGCTGAAAATATACTTTTATTAATGTCTTATAATAGATCCAAGTCTCATACCAACCATTAGTGGAGGTTGTATAGTGTTTGGAAGAGATTTGTTCTAGGACCCAAGGGGAATTTCCACCTCCCAAATTGACTAGTCTTGCCCCGAAACTTCTTCCTTTGAAAATTGCAGACCATGATTGGGTATATTAGTTGATTATATGTTGGATAGATGTGTTAATGTGTCCCATCACCCCTCATGACTTTCCTCCCAAATTTTTAAAGTAATTGGAGGAGTTTGGAATCAATTGTATCCATATACCTAGAGTTGAAATTTGGTGAAATTGAGCACATTGGAAAATTTATTCAAAAGGGACATTAAAGTGGTATCATAGCATGAACTTGGCACCTAATGTGGTCTGATATTTAGGAGGAAAACAAGTCAGAGACCACCATTAGATATTGAAACCAAAAGTGCTTTTGTTGTAGAAAAAAAAAGTAGGAGACTATGACTAGGGATGAAAACAGAACCTCATACGATGATGAGGAACATATAAAAATCATGGAACCTATATTTGAAGACATGACCAAGCATATTATGCAAGTATTCGAATTGATACCAACTTAGGGGTAAGATGGTAGCAAGGGGTAGTAGAAGTTTACATCATGGAGAGACACATAATACCATTAATTTTGAAGACTTTGATGATTGGTTGAATGGATATAGGAACAATAATGCAAATGTGAATGCATTAAGGGACAATCAGCAATGCACAAGTTTGGAGGAGCATGAAATGAGAAAAAAAAATCCTACTTGTGAAAAGATACTAGATACACCATTAAAGGAAGAAACATAAAATCATGAAGTGGAACATCAATTACCCAAAGGTGATTGTAGAGAAGAACATAAAGAGGAAAGTGGTGACAAGCACACAATCCTTGTTGATGGGGGTTGTGCAAATCAAAGAGAATCTACTAATGGATCCTTGAACTATGAAGGAGTACATACTAATGTGTGCTCACAAATCTATGTTGGTGACATAGAGATCAGATTGGAAAATGTTGCTGCAATACAAAGTCCTCATAAGCATGAAGATGAATACCTTGTGATAGATAATGAAGAACCAAGATCAATTTCCCCATCACCACTTGAGCTTCATGAATTTGATCCAATCAAGCAGAAATAGGAAGAGGAGGTTCGGTCTCATGAACCATCCTTCATTGAAGGGTCTTTTAAGATGAGTGAAAGGGATATCCAAGAGGCCCTTATTATACTCCATGACACTCAAGAATTATTGTCAAATTCTTGTTGGAGAGCTACTTCATTGGAGGAAACATCCTTCCTTGAAGACATGGAGAAGATTCAAAGATCAATGTGCCACATAAAAGGTAATTTCATGTCTTTTATTTTTTATAGAAACCATTTTTTGAGCTTAATGAATTGTTACATGATGCATACTCGAAAAATAATGAGGATAATCATAAGCTCACAATTCAAAATGAGCAACTTCTTGAAAATTTGCAAGATACTTGCTTTTCCTCCTATGTTTCAGATTGTCAAATGGTAGATTGTTTGGAGGATTCTCATGACATGGTGGATTACGAGAAATGTGGAAATTTGAATGTGCTTGATGTGTTTGAGGATGAAATTGAAGATATCGAAACACTTGATGTGGTGGAAGAGGAACTTGAATTGTCTCTTGATGAAGGTTATGCAATTTTTAAAGAAGAGCATGATTCCTCTACATTGGAACCAATCTATGACAAAGGTTTCACACTTTTGAAGGAGCTGCATGATACTACCCATATGGATCCTTACCATGATTAAAATTCTGCACTTTTTGATCATTTGGGTGAGTTAGTTCATTCTCCTACATCCTACAACAACATGTTTTACAACATTAGTCTCAATGAAGTATGGGTGAAAGGGTTCTTTTTTATGGTGCCACATTAGGAGTATGGAAATCCTAGATTTACTTTTTATGATGACATGGTTGGAGCACATTCTAATTCACATTTGCAGCAACATCCTTTGTTAGTTTATGATGATGCACATCTACATGGATGCACCTATGATATGAATTTGAGTCACTTAAAGACTCATGGTTTTTCTTGCTCAACACTTGGTTCATTTGATGTTGGAGGAACTTCATCCAACACTGGGGTGAATATATTTATGATTGGAGAACATTTTTGTTGCCTAATATAATGATTCTCTCATTCATGGATGTATGGGTGAGACTTCTTTGAGTCATTTGAAGTCTCCTTGTTTCTTTTTCTCCTTATTTGGTTCAGATTTGAGTGGAGATTCTTCATTTACTTCTTGGATGAAAGAATACATGGCTGAATATTTTGATGCATATCACATCCTTTTGGAGCAGCATTATAGGACATGGGATCCTCACCTATGTCATTGGAGAATATTTGATTGGTCACTTGAAGCTTGTATGCACTTGGAAAATGGTGGTCTACTTAATTGGAGGTATAAGCACTTTCATGATTTTTTGATGAGGCACCTCCTTGATGTACATTTTTATTATGTTGTTATGTACTTTGATGATATATATTATATACTCATGATATTTGGAATAATGCATACAATAAAATGGGATCCCGTAATTCTCTTTCCTAATGGTATGGGTTGGAGAGCACTCTTAATTGTTGGAGTGCAATACAAGCAATGGGACCCTGGGATAGTTTTAGTCCCATGGATTTCAATTTTTTTGGGAAACAAACAGTATGGGGGATGTATTCCCCACTTAATAAAGTGATTTTAATTATAGTAGTGCAACAACAAGTATGGTGGTTCATCTCTAAAATATTAATGGAATCTCAAAGAACCAAAGTTGAGCAACTTAGTGGCAACTTCAAAGAATCATACATAAAGCAGGTTCTTCAACACCCATGTTTGAAATTGCTTGAGGACAAGCAATATTAGGAAGGGAGGATTTGTCATATCCCAAATTTTGCATTGGGTCACAATTTCCTAATCACATTTTCCATATTCATGAGATTTTGTCAAATTGATGTTAAGGGTCAAATAATTGCCAAGGATGAAAATTACTAGTTTCCTAGGTTGGGAGTGAAAGATTTGGGACTTGGAATAAGGGGGGAAATAAATGATGTTTGAACATTAGAATGGAATAAATATTTAATAAAGGAGCTAAATAAATAAATACAAGGGAAAATCAAAGTGGCAATTGATCATCAAGACACATGGAGGATGCGGACCCACAAAAGCTAGATTTTCTATGCCACATGGCATCCTCCTCTTGTCATTTCGAATCCATAAGAATAACAAGGGTATTGGGGTGAGTTGGAAGGTCAGTATACTTGGCATGAATCAATTAAGCTCGAATTGGAGTGTAATATTAATTGACATGGAAGAGGAAGAGACATTTTGGAGATAGTGAGACACTTGGACTAGATTCATTAGCTCTATGACAACAATGATGAAGATGCTATGAAACCTATGACACAAATCAGATATGCAGGCTGACATTTGACATATATGACATGTAATGGCTTAAATATATCTCCAAGAGGGTGCTCAAGGGAGTTATGGCATCTAATATGCTTCCACATGTGATTTGGTGGAAGTGGGAGACTAGGAATTGTTGTATAAGTGTCATTCTTTGGAATCTCTTCCCAACTAGAGTTGGAATGCATCTCTTGGAAGGAATTTGACCCATAGAGAGCTTGGAAACTTTATAAATGTCAAGAACAAATAATTAAGACATTTTTTGATCATTTGATAAATTTGTATTTGTGAATTGAGAGAGCTAGTGGATGACTAGTTTGTTGCCTTAGCCAATTTCGAGGGTGAAAGATTCCCATCCAAGTTGGTGTGTGGAAAGGCCACTCAGGTATTTCATGGAGATTTAATGGAGTCATAATTTATAGGTGTGATATACATGAAAACTCATGGAAACTTCAAGATCAGCTTGTTCTTCTATATATTCCAAGTTTTCTCATCATATTCTTGCTCTAGGGATTGAGTCACATTTGGTGAGATATTGATCTCTTTGGGGAAGATTCTAATGCCCCATTATTTTATGTTATGATGTAAATGCTCTGTATTTCAAGTTCAGAAGACTCTCAGGTCGAAATACCAAAATATTTCATGTAAAAATGTTAAACAGTGAAGAAATAGTGTCATTTCCCCACTATCTTGTTGTGAACCATTGTAATGCTGATGATTTCGAATTGGGAGAGATTTTAATTGTCCATTTATGATTGTAATAATCTCAATATACTATTTTATTCTTCTTCAAAAATTCTTAGGTCAAAATACCAAATGGTTGTATGGAAAAGTGATCATTAATGAGCAAACAATGACCATTTCCCCACTATATTAATGTATGCCATGGTATTGCTGATTATTTTGAATGGAAGAATGTCTCTCTGATATATTTATGATGAATGGAATATCATTTATGAGTATTACTATTTTATGTTTAGCACTTAATCATTTGAGGTCATTTTTTCGAGTTTCATAACATTTGGAGAAGATTGCCTATCAATTTCCCCAAGGTTGAAACTAGCCTTTTTGCATCTAATTTAAGGGAGTTATAGCAGAGATTAAAAGTTTAAAGGTGATTCAAATGAGTTCATTTTTATGTCCTTTATATATACCCTTCTTCCATTCAGAAATTCAATTTGTATTGAGTGCATTTGGAAAGTCATTTTCACCATCTACCCCTAGGGGATTTGAACCACAAGTTGCTCGTAAAACCCCATACATTGTACATATTGCCAAAGTGAGTTTCAAAAATAATTTGATGGTTTAAATACACCTATTAAAACCATTTTTATGTATTAACATCATTCATACACCTTCTGGTACAGTTTGAGAGCATTTGGAGCTATTTGGAGCCTTCTACAATTGGGGGTTTGAACCTCAAAATTACTAGTAAATTCCCTGAGTTCTCTTGGATACCTATTCGACCCCAAAACCACATATAATGCTGAAAATATAATTTTCTTAATATGTTATAACATATCCAAGTCTCATACCAACCATTAGTGGAGTTTGTACTATGTTTGGAAGAGATTTGTTCCAGGACCCAGGGGTGATTTCCACCTCCCAAATTGACTACTCTTGCCCCAAAACTTCTTGCCTTGCAAATTTCAGACCATTTTTGGGTATATCAGTTGATTATATGTCTGATAGATGTGTCAATGTGTCCCATCACCCCTCATGACCTTCCTCCCGAATTTTGAAAGTATTTGGAGGAGTTTGGAATTAATTATATCCATATACCTAGAGTTGAAATTTGGTGAAATTGAGCACATTGGAAAATTTATTCAAAAGGGAAATTACACTCAGGATGTCTTGTATATGTAGAAATAATAGATCAATGCCATGTGCAATTATGCTAAGAAGAAGCACATGAAATAGATCTTGTTACTAAGAATTCTCACAAGCATACACAGCAAAATAGAGAGAAGAAAAGAGACTGAATCACATGAATGAAGAGATGAATATTGGTGTGTATCCTTCCATTGAATAATGATGAATAATAGAGTACATAAATAATACATCCCTCATAGAAAAATTGAATTGTATGGAAACAACTCATAAAGCTCAAAAAGGTCGACTTACCAAAATATAACAAACCCGCATAGGTGGCTAAAGCACTTCCCAAATCTATCAAGGACCTCACGAGTTGGAAAAAGCATGAGTGAGTTGTCAAGGAGATGGAAAAACATGCTAATCCTAGAAAATGGATAAAAACTAATGGAGGATGGGTTGGAAACAAAAGCTCCCAGTTTCCTAGTTGACTAGCCTTTATCTTATGATCCATAGAAAAGCAGGAAAAGCAGAAAATGCGAATACAGCAGAATCTGTTGTAAAGTCTTGTATACTAATTCTGGATGGTCAAAAGGTGGTCAAGATCAACCTAGAATTAGTAATAAATCATTTCTAGGATATAGATGGCATGTATTGACTGTAAGGTGCAAGTGGATGCCAACTAATTAAGCTAGTGTATGAATAATTAATCAAATAATGATTAATTATTTGATCCTAAGTTATGAGTGGGTTTAATATATTCCAACACCCCCCTATAAGTCTGAATTTATGATGGTATGACAAAAATATAGATGCATATAGATGCATATAGGGCCCATCAACAAGGCTATGACCACTCTTTAACAATTATTATGTCTAGAAAAATGAGGAAAGAGGCAAAACCACATGGGGAAAATCCTCCCTCAAGATAGGGCAAGGCACAAAATTTGAAATATGTCTTCAACATATTTTCATCTTCAATTTAATGAGCTAACTGAACTGCTTCTGGATGAAGGACTTGTTGAAGAAATCACGAACTCCATGATCATGCGCTGGAGTGTACAACCTGCAAGAAGGAAGAGGAGAGACTCCTTGTATATCATCAATTGATGAAGTAGGAGAATTATCTGAATGCTTATTTCTGATGTCAAACTCTGATCTGCAAACATAATCTGAAATGTAAAAGAGATTTGTGCATACTCCTTTCCAAAGAGTACAAAAAAGAAGGCAATTTATTTCACACCCAATTCCCTGAATAGTTGCAAAATTGTGACGTGAATCACATGTCAATATTCCAATCTGATGTAGCACTTGTATAGATCTAATACAAGGATGATAAAACTCTGATATATCAGAAATATTAGCATATGGAACAACAAAGACAAAGGCTTCAGTGGCCCCATGAGGATATAGAGCTAGACTAGGAAAATTATGAGCAACTGGGGAAAACTGATAGGTGTAAAAATATGAATGATGGATGGGCATAAGATCTAAACCATAAGTGTTTAGAATAGATCCAAACATGTTTAATATTAGTCCAAATATTACTAAGGACATGGATAACCAGCCACTGAAAGATAGGAAAGACTTCAAGTCATGTAAGATAAATATCACTGCATAAGAGACCAATGAGGAATCAACTAGTGATATTGGGATTTGTATAGTCTTAGGATTATTCAGAGGTATGGTAGATGGTATGGATGGTGGTATAATATGTGTATCAATGTGTAAATATGATTCTAAAATAGAATCAAAAGGATTACATATAAGCATATCAATAGACTCATGGGAATACACTGGCAATGAATCCTCTGTATGAAAGGAGGAAAAAATGAGATGTTCACAATCTTCAAGAAGGATCCGAGTATTGATTCCAAGAACAAAGGAGGATATGATGAAGCACATGAGATCAATTAAGGTAAGTGGTATGACACAAATAAGGCTTGATTTGGCTAAGCAAACATCCTGGAAATCACTTGGTTGCGCACCATCAATGAGAAAGGTATGCACAAGGTGTGAAGAGTCTGGCACATAGATATCAACATCTAAGATAGGATATTTTGAGAAAAATGAATGGGTGATAGGATCATCATCAATATCACCAGCAGCTCCATATGTTACTTATTTTTCATCAATAGTATCACAGGAAGAAAAATCACCTTCAAGAGACACAGAAAAAGATGGCTCTTCAATATTTGCTTCTTGATTGAAGGAGGAAGAAGAATTAGAATCAAAGAGGGCAGCAACAACATGAACTATATGAGAAACTTCTTCATCATGATCAACTTCATCAGAGAATGTAGAGGCCAATAAATCTTGAGAGAGAGAACAAGAGGAGATGCTAGGTTCACTCCATGCTTCATCTTCAATTTCCTGCAAACCAAAAGCTTTGTCCAAAATTTTCCAAAGATCAAATGGAAATTCAGCAGAATCTATGAGATGATATATATTTGGAGACATTACCAAACACATAATTCCATAAACTCTATCACAATTATTTAGCCATTCAATCTTCTCTTCATAAGACTCAGGTTCACTCAATGCACCAATGGAGACATCAAAGAGACATTGCCTCTTCAAGTATGCACTCATCTTTGGATTCCAATCAACATAGTTGAAAGGAGCTAGTACAGGAAATTTTGAATCCATATTGAAGTTGTTGATATGCTCTAGGAGATTCTCTCTGCAACCTGCAAAACAAACTAGGAGAAAATCTTGTAATCTAGACAAGCTCTTCTTCAGAGAGGGATAGGAGACTGTATGCGCTCCTCAAATCTGTAGAACTTGATAAACTTGCTGCTTTGATACCATGTAGAAATAATAGATCAATGATATGTGCAATGATGCCAAGAAGAAGCACAAGAAATAGATCTTGCTACTAAGAATTCTCACAAGCATACATAGGAAAATAGAGAGAGGAAAAGAGATTGAATCACATGAATGAAGAGATGAATATTAGTGTGTATCCTTCCATTGAATAATAGTGTACATAAATAGTGAATAATAGTGTACATAAATAGGGATGAAATGAAAGATCAGAGTGAGATCTCTTACTTGGAACTGAGGACACTGAAATTCCTTTATCCTCGCTTGCACAATTTGCTCTAGAAGATCGAGGTTATTTTTACCTAAAATTAACCAATTTCTCCAAGTTTGCAAAAGAAATGGTAAATTGTATTTTTAACCTAATTTATTTACTTTTTACCTACCCATTTTAATATAGTTTATTTTTAAACTTTTGCAAATTGACTAATTGGGTTATGTTTTACGTCTATCCTAGCGTATTTTCACAATATTTTCAGGGGAATTCTTAATATCTATGGCGATAGTATTTCTCACAAGTATCATGTTTCTTAAATGGCATATATGAATAGGTGATCCCATTTGTTGCATTTGCACGATTCTCTTTAATTTTGAAACACCACAATGTCTTCTTGTGTAATTTTGATTCCTAACCTTGTATTGATATGATATACCATTTTTTCACAATAGAGCCTACCTATTCCATGAGCATCCTAGATTAGATCATATCTGTCGATGATGCTCATATTGTTGTATTCTTAGGATCAAAGAGTCCCTTAGTAGTGTTTCCTTCCTTTGTGACGAAGACTCATTCTTCCTCCCTATCTTTCATGTTGTCCATTTCCTAAGGGGGACTCTCTCCCATTTTTGTTTAAGTTGTAAATGCATTGCATTATTCCCACTTGTGCTTTTGAGTCTAATGCTGACTTCCAGCTCATGGATATTTGTTAAGACCTCATCTATTATTTCACTGTAGTTAAGCTATCATCATTTTTCCTTTGCAACTTGACACCCTTTTTGGAAAGATACACACCTTGAGTGTCCTTATCCTTCTAATGTTCATTGCATTACGCATAGGTCTATTCCATGTGCTTGGAACTAGTTCGTTTGTCCTCAGCACTGATTTCTTCCTCTATATTATAACATTATTTTATTCTTTTTCAAGCTTTAATAATACGAAAAAGACAAAAAAATCAAACATTCCAAAAAGAGGGACGACAAAGAGTCATGTTCTTATTTATGTATGGCAGCAAGTTGTATCACCCTTAAACAAAGCACACTACCTTGAGTCATTGTCTCTGTAGTTTGGGTTATAGTATGACTTTAGGAAGTTGAACTCATTTATGCAATATATCCACCGACTCGTTAATATTCCAGACACTATGGAGCAGTATGTTGATGTCTTGTACATCACTGACTTATGTCATGTTCATTCTTTAGCCAATGCCTTAGTGACTTATTGTGTCATGTTTATGTTCAAGGGAAGTTTCAATCCCGTGTCAGCCAATCTCTATAACTTTTGACTTTAGTTTGTCATCCTTCCAATGTTAAGTACGTTTCATAATCAATCAGTTTATTTCACCAAATCTTTGGCCTTCTGCTACTATCTCGTGTTGGATCATGAGGGATTCACTAATGCCCTCCTTCCAATGGATCACATCCCATCAACTCCAACACATTTATTTTGGGATAGTGATCTAGAGTCCTTTTAGTACCTTGGAGCTTGCAGTCATCGGTGGCAAGTTTCCTCGCTATTGACAATGAGAATACATCAATGTACCCTTATTGTTAGAGTCTACAGGTGTTCAACGTCAAGACATTGTTAACAAATATATATGCTAATTATTTATGACATTAAATTATCGACCGAGAAGTTGTAGACTTAGAGGTGTCGACATTGTATGTGCAGGGTCAAAGTAATCTAGCCTATCCTAACCTAATCTAATGGCAACAAAATACACTTCAATGCAATAAATAAACAAACAAACAAAAATTGACTAATATCTTAGAATAAAGCCCAACATGAAAGACCGTATTTTATGAGTTAGGTCTTTAATCCTTCTTTAGTGATTATGATAGCTTTAAAAATTAAAATACACAAAATCCAAACTTAAAAACTAAATACAAAAATCAAAATGCAAACAACTAAAATGTTAAAATCCAAAATGCAAACAAATAAAATGTTAAAATCCAAAATGCAAAAATCAGTCTAAAAGATAAAATGTAAATAAAAAATAAACTAATCTAATTAAATAGTCTAAATAACTTATAGTCAAAGTTATCCCTTCTTCACATATGACACCATCATCAAAAGATGAGATATAAAATTAAATAGTCTAAATAACTTATAGAAGTAGAAGTAATAAGCAAATGCAGAAATGAGTACACAAGTTAAATTATCAATGCAAATTCTAAACATAATTCAAAATCTATCTACACATACAGGATTATAAGAATATAGAAAAAAATTGTTCAAAGCTAAATTTATGTAGAAAATCAGGTGCATGATCTTCAAATGGTGGGTCCTTCCCATTCTTGATCGTGAGCATGGAGGTTAAAACCATTGCAGTCTTCAACGCCTAATCTCTATAACAGCAGTGTTGAAACGCATATCACAAACAAGAACGCATTGTAAATCCAACAAGAGTTTTAATAGAAAATGATAAAATTTCTTGTTATACAAAACTGCTTGCTGATTTTTACATACAGAGGACGGGTAGGAGTCGGCTAATTTCTAGACGATTTGTACTTTTTAAGGTAAGTTTGGCTGGAATGCAACACGATTTGTTGTTGAAAATGAGATTTCCAGTATTAAAATTGCAATTTTTATTGCAGAAATGGATTCAGCACCCTCGATTAACCGATTAACCTTGGAGCACCCAGTTCATGCAATTCCAATCACTGAAAACTACCCTTTGAACAATTTCCCCCATTTTGGCAAAAAAAACTTGCCAAATTTCAGGTACAAATAATCGAGAGTTTAGCTTACTGCATACTTATAACCAAGGTTGAGCTCCCCCTCCTCGGATCATAAATAACAGTTTTACTTTAAAAAAAAATTGAAAACAAGATCCACTCTATCTGCCACAGGATTTGTAGCAGCTTATTCTCAGGCATTAATTCTTCCACAATTGGGTTATTCGTTGCATTATCAGAATGAGTGCCGAAATGGGTGCCAGAATATTAGAAAGATGTGGAACGAGCTTCAGGGAAGGATTTCCGATCCATTTGATAAAGACCAAAAGTGTGGTAACACCTATCTCCCAAACTATCATTAGATACATGAATTAGTTTGACATCACTAAAACCTTATAAAATACATAAAGAATAATAAATCAAACACTTCCTTTCATGGTTTTTAATGAATAGGTTTAAAATAAAAGAGAATGTAGTGTTTTATGGTTAAATGTCATGCTATAATAATGGAAGAAAGAACCATATTTTAGGAACTCATCATATATCAATTCACATTTGTCATATTGTATGAGGTACCTTTCTTCTTATTATCATTATCGATAAAGTGGCTCATATTTGTTAATATTATATATCAATGACTGGTAATTAAAGAGTTTCTTACTATGTTTGACTTCACGACATCTGTTCATATGGTTTAAAACTCTTACCTATATTGGTTGGCTTGAAGACCTCGAGCCATATATAGCATCACATATTATGGTATGACTCTGGTTGTGTTGGATTTTTATTCACCTCTATTTTGGCACTAATTCTTATGGAGATAAATCGATCAATCTTATTTCCAAATATCTTTATTCTATTTTGAGACATAGATATAATGTGTATCTTCATGGCTATGATATCATTTTTTACATAGATCCATTGTATGTTCATGTTTGTGATCTATTTTTGACATTGATCCACTGTGTATCGTTGTGGCCATGATCATTGCTTACATATGCATCATGGACCCACAATGTACTTGATTTTGCGGCCATGATTTTTGTTACTCCTGAGCATGGGTATGCCCACCTTGGGAAGAGAGAGTTCTTACTTGATCCGTTGGAGGTGCCTCCTATGGCTAATGTCTGGGAATTGTTAGTCGGGTTACTTCTGCACTCACTTCTAAAAGGGTTATAATGTGTTTTGGTCATCATCTACCCTTTCGACTTCACACAATAGGGGGGATCTATTATAGCATATTTTGTCACACTTGTCCCAGAGATGCTCTAGATGGTTTGAGCTTATCCATTTTCCCATTTTTGCAAGCACCCTTGATCCCTTATGACATGTGAACAACACTTCACTTGAAAAACTTCTTAAAAACTATTTTTTTCAAGATGTACGCGCCCTTTGTACTATTAGACCGCATATACGCAACCCTCTTTTGTCTAACCCACTTACATCTCTATTCATGGAAACAAATAAAAATAAGTTACTTTATATACAAAAAAATTTGGTTTTGACCGTTCCCACTTGTCCCAATCATGTAAGTAACTATCTCAAACTTCCCTAATTTCCTCCTTATCAATAAAAAAGAGGCATAGGAGAAGGGAAAACAGGCATCGAGTATTGGAGATTGTACCCTCATGTTGTTCAATTAAAACCATGACCTAAAGCCCCTTTTTATCCTAGTTTGCAAAACCCCCTTTCCCATATATAGAACATAGTCTTTCCAGTCATTATTGAGAGCAATTATTATGCTAGACAATGTTATTGATTCTCTTGAGCGTATTTCTCAAGAAAGAAACTGGATTGGATGTTGAGTTTGAGAAGATTTGGGTGGAAGAAATCAAAATTTAGTTTCAGAATGGTGCCTCAACAAGAATCAGGTTGTATTATTACATTTGTATCTTGTTGTCATTAATATATAAAATATCTCTCTTTTCCATCCATTTCAAGTGTTTTGGTTATAGTTTATAATTGTTAAGATTTGGATGTGCCATTTTATAATTTTATTAGCAATTTCAATATTTGCTATAGTAATCTCTTTCCGTTAGATCTTTGTTCATTTTAGGTTATCCATTGAAGGTATGGAATGAAAAATATTAGAGTAGCTATAACCAGAGGGATTCTTCATCAAATGTTTGGATCTAGGTGAGCTAGGTTTTAACCTCTTTGTCCATTCAAAAATCTTTTTCTAAAGATTGTAAATTTGTCTATTTGTATGAATGTTTGAGTTTTCTTTTTTGGGCATTGATCTATGGTTATCATTCCCAAATGTCACTAGGGTTGCAAATATACCCGCAACACTTATAATCATAACCGCGTGGCACATCATAAGATAATGGAGTGATTGAGAACTAGCTTGCTAATCGATTCCCTCTGCAATACAAAGTAATTTCCTTAGGTGAAAACTCCATTAGGGCACCTAAGGATAATTTAAACTTGAAACCTACTTTTTTGTAGGTCTCTATTTAAAATTTCCAAATATTGTTGCATAATCCTCAGTTCTACATGATATTGTCATAACTATCATGCTAGATATTCTAACACTTGTATTTGTTGTGGAATCCTATTTGTTTCATGATATTGGCATATTCATCATATTGGCGATTCTATCTTAATCTATGGCATTTTTATATAATTCTAAAGAGTCCTCACTATTAATGACGTTGTACTTAACATTGTCCACTTAAAAGCATAACACTCACAATGTGTTGAAGATTGCTTAATCTAGTTTGCTCGACAATAATTACAGTTTTTTAAGACGACGAACTCGATTTTTTATTTTTTATTTTCCTCCATAATTATGAGAAATCGAAATGATTTTATTGTGAGCCGTCGGATCTAAAACCCTAACTTTATATAAAATTTGCTATGTAACAAGGTTTAGTCCTTTCGCAGACAAGGAGGAACGCAAGCAGCGGGAGCAGAGAGAGGAAGGAGAAGCCGGCAGAAGGCGAAGGGACAGCGACAAAATGGTGAAATACAGGGTTAGTTTATTCTTCAACTATTTCCTTGATTTCCTGTGTTGTAGATCTGCTTATTTCTTCTACTACGGTTTCAAGAGCCGAGGGCTTCTGTTCTTAAAGTGCTTTAGATGTGTTTTATTTTTTCTCTGGACAAACCAATGTTAGGGTTTATTTGAACAGGGCCGTTGTTGTGTTTGATTCGTTTTCTGAACCGAAAATGTTTGGGTTTAATTGACAGGGTTTACTGTGTTACCTGGGTATAACTAATGTTTAGTTCAAAGTGATTTTTGAGCACGGTCCTTATTGCTAGTGAAATACTGTGTCTTCTCGTTACGGCTTCGTACGCTTTTCAGTTTCTAATTACTTGCTTACTTTGTGGAGACTTTCTAAGCGGTTCTATAGCGCTACTGGTTGTAAACCAATATTCTGGGGCGGATAGATGCGGGTTTCTCTTTAGCCACCGTAAGAGGCTGGATATAACCAAACCCCCATTTTGCCCTCCTTGCTTAGGTTCTTTCCATGATCCATCGGTTTACTCGAGATTTTTGACCGCAGAGAACCACCTGACAGCTTGACAATCCCATCCAATACTAGGTATCGTTTTCTGGAAAAAGACGACAGATCTTATCGTTAACTCATAGGGAATGTTGTCCAGCCTATTGCGATACATTCCCTAATCAATATTTCCATGTGTCAGCTCCTGTTTTACCAAGGACTTAGATGAAGTGAATTTATGCTACTTTAGATTTTGAGTGAGATGTATAGAGCATTTAGATCTTTCCTCTGTGTAACACGAGCAAAGGCATCATTTCTTTGTGAGGAATTGCAGTTTTGTCTTTCCATTAAGATTATTTGATAATTATTTTGATATGAAGTGACAATGCCTCCACAATTAGTGCATATAGCTAATTTTAAAAGTTATATATTGAAGTTCAGTACCCCAGCTATGCTTTATTCTTAATTGAGTTTCTCTGTTTTATGTTTTTATCTACAGTTCCATCAGTACCAGGTTGTTGGACGGTCTCTGCCAACACCAACCGATGAACATCCCAAGATCTTCCGAATGAAACTATGGGCTACAAATGAAGTGCGAGCTAAGTCGAAGTTTTGGTGAGTATTATTTCATTTTATTGGTCCACCGAGAGCATAGACGATAGGTTTTGTGTCCAAACATCACGTCTTCCAGCATCAGTGGATTGTATATTCGAAGAACATTGATTTTGTTTGCTAGTAACACTACTTGTTTTCTCTCTCGGGTTTATTGTACTAGTCTTCTATTGACGTTGGGAAATTTTTTAATATTAATTTATCTACTCATAGGAAGAAATTCTGGCCTTTTTTGTCAAGTGGCTTTTAACTCATTCTTGGTAAATGACCTGTTGGTATTTAAGGTATTTTTTGAGAAAGCTGAAGAAGGTGAAGAAGAGTAATGGTCAAATACTTGCCATTAACGAGGTATGAGTTTTGACATTCTATTGTTGTGGCTTCATCCTCTTAACCTGCCCTTCAATTTTGCATTGGGAGGCTGATAGAGTTTGTATTATTCTGTTTATAGATCTTTGAGAAAAATCCAACAACGATCAAGAACTTTGGTATCTGGCTTCGCTACCAGAGTAGAACTGGTTACCACAATATGTACAAGGAATACCGAGATACCACTCTGAATGGTGCTGTTCAACAAATTTACGATGAGATGGATTCTCGTCACAGGGTGCGTTATCCCTGCATCCAGATTATTAAGACAGCTACCATTCCCAATGAGCTTTGCAAACGTGAGAATACCAAGCAATTTCAGGATTCCAAAATCAAGTTTCCTTTGGTCTACCGCAAGGTTAGACCCCCAACCAAAAAGTT
>LPNX010651515.1:43367-83880 GCA_001517045.1 Pseudotsuga menziesii | reverse complement strand
GGGGGGGGGGGAGGAGGAAGGGGGTTCATCCATTGCCCAAATATTATGGAGGAGGAGCAGGCTTGGACATCATACTACATGCAACAAATCCATTGTTGCATCAAGTAGGAGATTGAGCACGTAGGATAATGGAGAGCAAAGTCATGGATGAGGATAGTATCATACATGATCTTCAAAATCGATTTCTGAATGTGGGGACCTCCAAGACTCGGGATACCAAGTAAGTTTAAATTGTTTGCCTCTATCGACATTTGAAAACTTGTTTAGCAAGGCCTTTTGGATCACATGGAGGAGCGCAAGGAAATTTTGCTTTAAATGAATGAGATGCAAGACTAGATGAGGATAATGAATTCAAAATCAATTTGATAGAAATGACCACCACAAGATTTGATTTTGTTAAAAAAACGACTAAAGTAGAGGACATGTCATTTGCCTCACCTCAAGAGGTTCCTTTTATCTCAATTTCTGATGATGAGGGTCATACTTAATTCTCTTTTTTATCTAATTAGTTATGATAGCTCGGGTTATAAGCCAAAGTTATACGTGATTTTATGTTTTACTAGTAAGAATAAAATGAGAAAAACTCCTCCCAAAACTTCTTTTACTATCAATTTTGGATAGAAGGCCAACATAAGTGACAAACTCATTTTTTGTGCTTGGTCAAGTTTCCCCAGTGGTTGACCAACAAACTAATTATCTGCATTTTCTACTTTTTTTTAATATAATAGATTAGAAAAAAAAGAACATACACAATCTCCACTTAGAAAAGTTAATAGTAAGTGATCCCCAACAAATTATATAACCAATGAAACAAGTTGGTAGTCTCTAACTCACAAATTTGTAACTAGTCTTTTCAACCCATATAAAGGGATAAACATGAGACATTTGACCCTTATTCTAAGCTTTCGTTCATAGAGGTTAAAATATCAAATACCATAAATTAACTAGCACAACCACTTAACTTGTGGTTGGTGAACGTTGATAGGCCACAAGTTAAGTGCAATGAAATACTCATTATACATGCCTCAACTACCAGTTATCACATGTAAATTGATATATATATATATATGCGAGAAATGCATATTTGGATAGAATGTCAGGCATGTGGTGTGACAACAAATGGATAATTATGAATAACTTCCCCTAGTTAGTAGTCATTAATGAAACTGATGCGAGAGACTTTTATTATTGAAATATAAGGCTTGAGGGATTGTTATTGCCTAACTCCACAGATTCTCAAAATTAAACAAAAAGTTATCTAATTAAATATTTTGAAAGAGACGGGAACTTTACTTAAAATCAAATCTTACAAGAGTCTTACTAGAATGTAATGCCCTAATGCCCCAACCTCTTTAGGGGTGAATACTTTGATCTAGCAAGTCATTGAAATACACAACTCGGCAATTGAGATAAGTATTTAAGCCCAAACCTTTGCAATCTAACAGTCAACTTTTCATTTCGTGGTCAACCCCAACAAAAAATTGTTGCAATGTCTCGGTACTTTCTAGCAAGACATTGAAACACCCAATTAGGTAATTGGGGTAAGTGCTCAATCCAAATTTTTGCAATTCTATAGTCAACTCTTCATTTCCTTATCAACCTAGAAAAAATTATTAAAATGCTAACCAATACTTCTTAAAAGTTGATAAAAAAAATATATTAAAAAAAATTGACTTAAACCCTCTTTAATAAAACTTTTCAAAAATAATTTCACAATGACATTGATCTTTTAGAAAAGACTTTCAAAAAAAGATATATAGAAAATTGACTTAAACCCTCCTTGATAAAACTTTTCAAAAATTATTTCACAATGACATTGATCACTTGAGGGCTCTCAAAAGCTTCATTGTAATGAAGTCTATACCCCATTGCTTTACTTAAACTAATTATTCACCTTTAATAACCCTTTTGCTAACAAAGTTTGACACTTTGACTTCTTTAGTTCATTAGATAAGAGGATTTGCTAACATAGGGGAAGCTTGGCTTCTTTAATTCAATAGATAAGGATTGATTGAAAAAGGAAAGCTCATATATTTTTTATTAATTAAAAAATTATAAAAAATAATAATGGTTTTAATTAAATGTTTTTAATAAAATTATTAAAATTTTATAAATAAATAAATAAATTGACTTTTTTTTTAATTAAATGTTTTTTAAACAAAATTTTTGAACATCACATCATTTTAAGTAAAACCAAAACTTTTACCAATTTACTATGCAATAATTATTAACCTCACAAAACAAATCTGAAATAATGACCAAACATCGTAGTTAGATTGTTGATTATATCCTTTTGGTACTCGGTAGATGTGGCTGATGGGACTGACTCCATTATGATGAGGCAGTGTTTCTGATTTAGTATCGCCTTTCCCCCTGGCAGCAACTCGTGGTCTTATTTAGATCTTTGAGTTGTATATTGAATGTAATCCACTATTGGGGCGGCTTGTTTGGATGCCCTTTGATTCTTAATAAAAATATCAAGGACAGGCTTTTTTCCTCCTGAAAAAAAAAACATTGCAGTTTTGTATTTGGCATGTTACTCTTCATGTACATATAATAAAAAAAAATGCCTTTCTTTATTATTTCATAATAATATTTAATAACAAAGTATAATAAAATTTAACTTTTTTTAATACCATGCTTATTATCAATAAAATACAATCCAGGTAACGACATACATCCATGTCTAAATTCAAGATTGATACGCAAAAGCAAAGAATAATTCCAAAATTTAAAATAGAAAAAGAATCAAAATCATCCTTGCACAACTCTTTCTCTTTAGATTATCTTAAAAAAAAAGATATTTCTTATTCTTATCTTATATAGTTATATTTCCCGTGAGTGGTCAACCTTTACACGATATTATTTAACATTTAGTACAACTTGCAATATATTTTATAATGATCTGCCAGCTAGCACTCACATCTAGATATCATTGTCAATGCAATGGTTGGTCAAAAGAATTCCTTTTTACTAGTGAGTTTAACCTTTACCCTAAGGGGAGGTGAGCCTATGGGCATAATGTGGGTTTGAGAATACTACGGTGGTGGCTTTTTATGCACTTAAGATTAGATTATGGGTAAAAGTGATAATCCTTTTTCTTGGTTTTGGTTATGATATTGTGTAGCTTTTGATTATTTTATTTTAATATTAAAGTATACTTAAAATTAAAATAGAAAAGTATATATATATATACTGTATATTTAATAAAAGGAATTATTTATTTATGAAACACTTTTTTATAATTTCTTTGGATGGGGTGCTAGGTTGCATAGGACACATTGTTAATGACGATCGGGTGGGTGGGTGTAGGTGGTGGATTGAGGTATCAAGGGTGATAATGATGGAACTGTCACGAAGCCACTGCATTTATGAGCAAAGTGTTCCAGAAATTCGAGGCAACGGGCCCGCTCGCGTGACACTTAACTCCTCCTTGATCACGACTCTTGCTTTTATCTCCCATGTCTCTCGCCCACAACAACATTCCTCTTGCTATTCAGACACTCGACCTTCCCAGGCATAGAACCTCTGTTGCAGACCATTTGCGTTGGACAATCATTAACACTGAGACAATCATGGAAAAACTTGCTAGAATCATGGTTCGCCATGGTTATAGAGGAAGGCATTGAGGGAGGACTGCAGACCCTGGCTGTGGTGGTTCGGAGACAGGTCTTCCTGGGCAACTCGATAGAATCATGAATGCACTCCTTCTTCTAAGAAATGACCTTAGTGCGGTCGAGGAGGAGCTTCAAGTACGCCTCCTCAAGCTCAAGGACAAAATTCAAGCCATTATTGACTAGTGTTCAGAGGTGGCTATGGCTTTTCGTATTCCTTCACTACTTCTCATGACCATTATTGTGGATAGTTCCATCCAAAGTATATTTGAGACTGATAAAAATGAGGACAATGAGGCCGCTGTTATGAAGACAACTATCTAGGTCAAACAAAAAATGGAAGCTGCTGGGGAGAAAGTTGTCCAAATTGCCTAGGCTAGCACCAACACTTGCACCAACACTTGCACCTGCTCAAAAGTCGACACCAATACCAATGCACCGGACCGTGACAATGCTAACAAGGGAAAGACCGAGGCCAAGTCATCTGCTATGCGTTCAGGCACCAATGTTGACTATCAAGTAGCCTCTTTTCGTTAATTCTCTTTTCTTTTGGGTTAGAAATGGAAGTTGTTTTTGTTGGTTAGTTGTTAGACTCTTGTTAACTCCTAGGCTTATAGTTTTGCTTTATTATGAACATTGTAAGAACAATGACAGAAACATCTTGGAAGAAGGTTGTTTTCTCCTCATGAGAGGCCTATATGACTGCACAGGGAATTGTTTTCTCATAATGGGAGGCTTCTTGTTTCAACTTTTTTCTATATGATCTTATGTTTATTAATTTGATCTTCTAACTTACAAAAAAAAAACACGTTTTTACAATTATGCATCATAATGAATTATTATGATCCTCATTCAACTCACTATATCTAAATCTATCTCTTTGGCACTATCTAACCTCATCTTTAGGTTTCCATACATGTTATCAGTTTCCTATTCCATTGCTTATCTCCCTCGATGACTCTTCACCTTCTTTGCACTTCATATTTACCCATCATTTCATCTCATTTCCTCTAAATTTTTCATCTTCCTTGGAATTTTTCATCATTTGTGCATGGTCATTTCCATGTGAACTTGTTGCACTCACCATACCCTCCATGTGCTTATTGTCATGCACTTGAATAATACTTGGCATCCCTGACTAATGTTGTACACTTTCCTTTAGTGCACATTGCTTCCATGCTTAATCATTCATGTGTCTTGTTGCATGTTTGTTCATGGTGCATTATTTTGCAACCATAAGGACATTAAAATGTGGTGCACTTATTTATTTACCTATCATGCTCATTTGTATTGTACTCCTCTAGAATGCTCATGGAATTATTAGTTTCAAGGATGATCCTAGATTAACTTGCATGCGTAATTTTCTATTGTAGGTATTCTACTTGTGTAGTGTTGGTTTGATTGACGGTTGCAAATAATAATTATATTTTTGGGTATGTGTAGTATGGACCCCTAGAATTGACGACACTAGGCCTCTCATGCATTCTATGTTGAAGGGTTTGTTCTCCTGGTGTGAATAACGAGTTAATAGATATGTTGTAGTGTTTTTATCGTGATCACAAACTTTGGTTTCTCAATTTGAGATGCGTGCTTGTTCTTGCAACATTATTTTGCAACCATTAGGACACCAAAATCTTATGTTCTTATTTATTTTCCTATCTTGCTCACTCATGTTGCACTTCTCTAGACTACTCATGGGCTTGTTTGTTTCAAGGATGATCCTAAATCAACCTCCATGAGTAATTTTGTATTGCGGGCATTATACTTGTGGAGATTTGGTTCTATTGTAGATAATGTTACTTGTATTATTTGGTACATGTTGTAGTACAAATCCCTAGAGTTGGTAGTGGTGGCCCCTTTCATGGTCCATACAGTGAGGAGTTTGTCCTCTTGGTGCCAAACGAAGGGGAATAGATATGTTGCATTTTTTACATGGTTGAAAACATTTGGTTTTCAATGCAAGTTGCTTTTTTACCATGCAAATGGACTATGGATTTTTCCCCTATTAGTGGTTGACAATGGATGTCGTTTATATTTCATATATTGTAGGCACATTATGGCTTTATTTGGAGTGTCCTTCCAAGTTGTGTTCTAGTTGTTGTTATTTAAATAATGGATATATGCTAAGGGCTTAGTTGTGGTCAAATTCTTTTTGTCTATGTGTCATAATGTACAAAAGAAGTGATGGGTGATAAGTCAAAGGTTGTTTTATAGGTTGAGTGTGATGTGATTTTAATGGTATTAATCTTGTTTGTATATTTTTTGATGTATCTTTGGTAGAGATTGTATTAATGAGTTTGCTTTCTAAGAACCGTGTTGCTCCCTTCCATGTTTGTTGATGATAAGATATTTTTTTTCCAAAAATTCTTTGATTATTACATAATTAATTAAAAGTTTGTATATACAAATTGTGTAACGCTTAAATATCTTTTTGTTTTAAATTAAAAGTTTATATTACATTAATATATAAATTTATTATACTAATCAATTAAAAATATTCATATAGTATAACTTTTTGATTATTTTATTTTAATATTAAATTATATTTAAAATTAAAATAGGAAAAGTATATACATATATATACTATATATTTAATAAAAGGAATTATTTATTTATGAAACACATTTTTACAATTTCTTTGGATGGGGTGCTAGGTTGCATAGGACACATTGTTAATGACGATAGGGTGGGTGGGTGTAGGTGCTGGATTGAGGTATCAAGGGTGACGACGATGGAACTATCACGAAGCCACTGCATTTATGAGCAAAGTGTTCCATAAATTCAAGGTGAAAGGCCCGCTCGCGTGACACTTAACTCCTCCTTGACCACGACTCTAGCTTTTATCTCCCATGTCTCTCGCCCGCAACAACATTCCTCTGGCTATTCATACACTCGGCCTTCCCAGGTGTAGAACCTCTATTGCACACCATTTGTGTTGGACAATCATTAACCCTGAGGCAATCATGGAAAAACTTGCTAGAATCATGGTTCGCCATGGTTATAGAGGAGTGCATGGAGGGAGGACTGCAAACCTTGGCCGCTGTGGTTCGAAGACAGGTCTTCCTGGGCAGATCGATAGAATCATGAACGCACTCCTTCTTCTAAGAAATGACCTCAGTGAGGTTGAGGAGGAGCTCCAAGTATGCCTCCTCAAGCTCAGGGACAAAATTCAGACCATTATTGACTAGTGTTCGGAGGTGGCTATGGCTTTTCGTATTCCTTCACCACTTCTCATGACCATTATTGTGGATGGCTCCATCCAAAACATATTTGAGACTAATAAAAATGAGGACAATGAGGCCACTGTTCTGAAGACAACTATTGAGGTCAAACCAAAAATGGAAGCTGTTGGGGAGAAAGTTGTCCAAATTGCCTAGGCTGGCACCAACACTTGCACCAAGAGTGGCACCTGCTCAAAAGTCGACACCAGTACCAATGCACCGGGCCGTGACAATGCTAACAAGGAAAAGACCAAGGCCAAGCCATCTGCTATGGGATCAGGCACCAGTGTCGGCTATCAAGTAGCCTCTTTTCGGTAATTCTCTTTTCTTTTGGTTTAGAAATGGAAGTTATTTTTTGTTGGTTAGTTGTTAGACTCTTGTTAACTCCTAGGCTTATAGTTTTTATTTATTATGAACATTGTAAGAACAATGACAAAAACATCTTGGAAAAAGGTTGTTTTCTCCTCATGAGAGGCCTATATGACTGCACAGGGAATTGTTTTCTCGTAATGGGAGGCTTCTTGTTTCAACGTTTTTCTATATGATCTTATGTTTATTAATTTGATCTTCTAACTTACAAAAAAAAACACACGTTTTTACAATTATGCATCATAATGAATTATTATGATCCTCATCTAACTCAATGTCTCTAAATCTATCTCTTTGGCACTATCTAACCTCATCTTTAGATTTCCATACATGTTATTAGTTTCCTATTCCATTGCTTATCTCCCTCGATGACTCTGCACCTTCTTTGCACTTCATATTTACCCATCATTTCATCTCATTTCTTCTAAATTTTTCGTCTTCCTTGGAATTCTTCATCAGTTGTGCATGGTCATTTCCATGTGAACTTGTTGCACTCACCATACCCTCCATGTGCTTATTGTCATGCACTTGAATAATACTTGGTATCCCTGACTAATGTTGTACACTTTCCTCTAGTGCGCATTGCTTCCATGCTTAATCATTCATGTGTCTTGTTGCATGTTTGCTCATGGTGCATTATTTTGCAACCATAAGGACATTAAAATGTCGTGCCCTTATTTATTTACCTATCATGCTCATTTGTATTGTACTCCTCTGGAATGCTCATGGAATTATTAGTTTCAAGGATGATCCTAGATTAACTTGCATGAGTAATTTTCTATTGTAGGTATTCTACTGGTGGAGGGTTGGTTTGATTGATGGTTGCAAATAATAATTATATTTTTGGGTACATTTAGTATGGACCCCTAGAATTGACTACACTGGGCCTCTCATGCATTCTATGTTGAAGGGTTTGTTCTCCTAGTGTGAATAACGAGTTAATAGATATGTTGTAGGGTTTTTATTGTGATCAAAAACTTTGGTTTCTTAATTTGAGATGCGTGCTTGTTCTTACAACATTATTTTGCAACCACTAGGACACCAAAAACTTATGTTCTTATTTATTTGCCTATCATGCTCACTCATGTTGCACTTCTCTAGATTGCTCATGGGCTTGTTTGTTTCAAGGATGATCCTAAATCAACCTCCATGAGTAATTTTATTTTGAAGGCATGATACTTGTGGAGGTTTGGTTCTATTGTAAAAAATGTTACTTGTATTATTTGGTACATGTCGTAGTACAAATCCCTAGAGTTGGTAGTGGTGGCCCCTTTCATGGACCAAACAGTGAGGAGTTTGTCCTCTTGCTGTCAAACAAAAGTGAATAGATATGTTGTGTTTTTCACATGGGTGATAACATTTGGTTTTCAATGCAAGTTGATTTTTTACTCTACAAATGGCCTATGGATTTTGCCCCTATGAGTGGTTGAAAATGGATGTAGTTTATATTTCATATATTGTAGGCACATTATGGCTTTATTTGGAGTGTCCTTCCAAGTTGTTTTCTAGTTATTGTTATTCAAATAATGGATATATGCTAAGGGCTTAGTTGTGGTCAAATTCTTTTTGTCTGTGTCGTAATGTACACAAGAAGTGATGGGTGATAAGTCAATGGTTGTTTTACATGTTGAGTGTGATGTGATTTTAATGGTACTAATCTTGTTTGTATATTTTTTTATGTATCTTTGGTAGAGATTGTATTAATGAGTTCGCTTTCTAAGAACCGTGTTGCTCCTTTCCATGTTTGTTGATGATAAGATATTTTTTTCCCGAAAATTCTTTGATTATTCCATAATTAATTAAAAGCTTGTATAAACAAATTGTGTAATGCTTAAATATCTTTTTGTTTTAAATTAAAAGTTTATGTTACATTAATATATAAATTTATTATACTAATCAATTAAAAATATTCATATAGTAAAACTTTTTTTTGAAAAATAATTTGTTGAGAAATTTTAAAGTATTTTTTTCTTTTTAGGATGGTATCCAATGTAAAATGAATAATGTCTAAATTCCAAACATCTCACTTTAAGAGAACTAAGAAGACTTAAACCCTTAAATCCGTATATCAAGAAAAAAAAATCACATCTAACTTATGATTATCTAAACTAACCTTCATGATTATTAACTCATGAATATCTAAACTAATCTGCATGATTATTCATATAATATAAGTTACTCCGGTGCATAAAGGACTAAAATTTCTAAAAATAATTGTTTTAGCTTCGAAACTATTGAACAAAGTTATTTTAAATCTCTCTTTCTTTCTTTTTTCCCATATGACAACTTTATTATTATAAAACCATATTGTTCATATAACCTCTAGATCGCACATATTCTTTCACATGAATATTTCTTAGATTTGCCAATTGGATGTAGCTTGGGTGGTTGGAAGGAATGAATGTTACCCTTGGGTGGTTGGAAAGAATGAATGTTACCCTCCCCACCCAGGTTCTACTCGTGTAAGTGATCTGTTGCTCTTGTGGAGCCCTTTGTAATAAATGTTGTGATTGATGAGCTCACCATACCTTGATTCAGTTTGAATAGCAGATAATAGAATTTTCCGTGGAGTAGCCCTCTAACAAATGGTGAACCACATTTAAAAAAATGAATATTCCTTAGATTCATATTAATATCTCCTTAGATTCATATTAATATCTCCTAATTGCACACATATTCCTTCACGGTAAAACATAAATAAAAGTTGACTTGTGTACCTAGTCACATGATTTTTACAAATAAAGTTCAAGGTAAAGTGTACTCACCCACCCTGCCACTTAGTTTATAACAACAACAAAAAGGGCGTGATGGTCATAAAGTACCTGAATGGAATAGTCAATGTGATTGAAAGTGAGAATTCTAGTGTTTCTTTATGGCTAGCTACCTTGAAGATTGCTTTGACTTGTAGTGTTGTTTTGGAAAAGATGGGGTATGGCAAAATTACTTTGAAGATTGCCTTGACTTGTATTGTTGGTTTAGAAAATATGGTAAAATTTGTTGGTTTAGAAAAGAGGTAAAGTTCGTTTAGGTACATGGCCCATCATGAGTTGAATTGTATTTATGAGACCTTACAAGGCCCCACCATGAGTTGATGTTTGCATGATTTTCCATATTGTCAAACAAATCCATAGCTGTTTGATGTGCACTAGGAGTTTTTACTATGGTATCTTCAATTTTATTCAAATTTTACTTTATATAATTTCTATTTAAATTTTTTACTAGTTTGAATATTCCCATTAGGACTCTGAGAATATTGTAAGTGAAATTTTATATATACCATTTATATTTAATTTTTTTACATAAGCATATTTTTCCAGGCTTATATATGCATTCAATGATTGGCTTTGTAAGTTAATGAAGGTGGATGGCTTCATTTAAGGCACATTATGGAAAATAGATGAGGTCCAAGGCTTACACTTGTAAATAGAGGATTACTTTACCATAGGCCTCTTTCTTTCTTCTTTCCCTCTAGTGGAATAAAAGCCCTTATCGTGCTCTTTGTAGTCATCTTGGACCATTATCAGAGTATATTCCAGCATTAATAGCTTATTGCTAAGTGGCATATTTAGGCTACATATCTTTCCATTGTATCAGGACTTCACAAACAGTGTGTTGGCGTAGTTGGAAGTCTCTAGTAGCACGCACTACTTCTAGTTGTATCTAAATGGATCATATTGTGTTCATCATTCTTATTCAATCTTGTGTTAGAGATGTGACTAGGAGGAGCACACCACTCCATGCCCCCTTTTTTTTTTTACTTGATCTCTCTCTTTCTCTAAGTTCTTAGGGTTTATTGAGCTTTTTGGAGCATTATGAATTTTATTTATTTATTTCTTTTACTAGTTTAAATACACTCACTAGCACTATGAGAATTTTTATTTAATTTTTTTACTAGTTTGAATATACTCACTTGCATGTAGGTGAAATTAAATAGTAGTTTTGTTGATTTGAAGAGAAGGATATAGTTGTTGAATCTAATGTAAATGATATTAGATGAATTTAATGTACACAATTTAATAAGTTATAAATGATATTAGATTAATTTAATGTACACAATTTGATAATGTGGGTTGATTTTTTTTTAATGTGTTGTATATGATTTTTTTTTAATTTAATGAAATGTAAATTCATTTTGAAAATCTATAAAAATGTAAAAAGATTTTGAAGATTTATAGTTGTAAAATTTATTTCAAATGTTATAAGATAAGTTTCTTTTAGATATATAATGATTTAATATTTGTGTGATGACTAATAGTTGGGCATGAGTGCATCTATTTTGATTTTGAATTAAACAAGGTTTCATTGTGATATGGGATAATTCACCTTTTTCTTCTCAATTTTTTTATTTTTTATTTTTTTTAATTTCTTTCTTTTATAGTTTTAGTAAGTATCTATTTAATTTCAATATTTATGTATGTAATTATCAATGTGCATTTTATTGCAAGGAAAGTCTTATAGAGAAACTTTGTAGGATGCTTCTCCATATTGTAGATGACATTCCTTGTAAATTCATTGGTGTAAACTTGTGTACTTTACCCAAGAGGATTCAAACCAAACATCTAATAAAATGGAACTAGTCAAACTCCCAGCAACATCGATGATGGTCAATTGACTTAACCCCTTGGACTATCAAATGTAAGAGGTGTTTTTAGCCTTGGACAATGGGCCTAGAAGAGGCCACACCATATATTTGAAAGTTATATAATTTTTCTATCCTAACCCACCATGAGGAAAGTAAGGGCAACTCCCAAGGTTATTCTAGGAATTATTGTGTGAAAATGTTGGCCATTAAAAATAACATACTCAAATTGCTCCCTTAGATCTAAAGGATTAAGAATGTGTAAAATATTGGTTTAGATTTGAATATTAAAGAATGTGTGAAAATATTTGTTTTATCAGCAAATTATTATGTGGAATTATATAAAGAAGTGCATACATAGAATGTGATTCTTAACTTTAAAAATATTTAAATAAGAAAGTGATTGATAACTTAAAAATAAGTAATAAGAAAATGATAATTTCAAAATCAAAATAATTACACAACTAGTCAATGTTAATAAAACAAATAAAAAAGTGACTTTCTCAAAATAATTATATAACTATATGCAACGCCGCGATGGAAGATTAGGGTTTGACAAGCAAGAGTCGATGGGAAGCTGAGATTTTTTTGTCGGGCCTCGTCTGACGTGCAGACGACTGGCCCCTGCTACCTGTCAAGGATTGGGACTAGTGAGCAGCATGACGATCGTCATGTCAACTGGCCCAGTACAACAACTGTGTAAACGACGGCGCTTTGGTTGATGGAGAACAAGGGTGAACTGATCTCATGTTAAGCAACCTTTTACTTACTCCCCGTATTCACTCCTTTTTGGTTTTTTACTGTTGGTTTTTACTTGGGGAGGAGCTATGGGAGTCGAGGACCTGGTGGATTATTCCATCAACCCAATGGAGGAGGGTATTTTCAATCTTGCAATGGGTGGATTTTCTAGGGATGAGGTGGAGGTTCCCACCTATTGGGAAGACTGTTTTTTCACCGCATCCACATTTGCAGCTGCGGTGGAGGTTTTATCGTCGTCTTCCTTTCTTTCTTCGTTGCCGCCGATAGACTTTGCCGAAGGACCATTTCATGAATTTGAAGGTACCGGAGGTATGTGGGTTGGATGGTGTTCTGACGGTTTCCACGGGCTTGGAAGGTTTTCTAGCAAGGAGGAACCCGTTTTCGACACATTCACGTTCCAGAGGTGTAGGAGGGTCTGAAGGTATCTTAGTGAATATTCCTGGGAGAAGGGAGTTGAGGTATGATGTGGCGGTGGGAGAAACTATGCTCCAGGGCTCGATGAACACTTTGGGTGGCTCGAATACACCTCGGCAGGGAGGTCCGCGGCTAGTCAAAACCTTTTTGCAGGTTGAAACGGTAGCAAGGGGGCTGCTAGAAGGAAGAAATCCTAGGTTAAAAAATGGCGGACGACGTACTCTTATGCTCTTGGGGAGGATATAGGGTGGGAACAAATCGAGCACATGGAAAATCTCTCTATGGTGGGGCGGGTTATTGGGAAAATTTGTTCATTGCAACTGGTTGAGAAATGGGTGGAAGCATGCTGGGTGGAAGCCATTGGGTGGGTTCCAGAATTGGAGGGACTCACCCGCGGGTCATTTGCCTTCAATTTTTCACGACCTGAGCATGTGAAATGGGTGATGGATAGGAATTGGTCCTTGGAACAAAACCCTGTGTTGTTAAAACCTTGGATCCCGTCTTTTGATGACAATAGGGAACATGTGGATGTGGTGCCTTTGTGGGTTCGACTTCCGGGGCTACCGCGGTAGTATTGGACCGAGGAACATTTCATCAGCATTGGAAACATCTTGGGGTCCTTTCTGGAAGTAGATTTATCCTTCAAGGTTACTAAACAACATCGGGTGGCTCAAATTTTGGTGAATATCAATATTCGAGAGGGCTTAGCTGAAGAGATCCATTTATCCTGGGGAAAGACACACTTCTTGCAGAGTTTGGACTACGAGAATGTTTCTTTTAGATGCAAATGGTGACATGCTTATGGACACCCGACAGTTGATTGCATTTTGGGGGTGCGCACGATAAATGGGCGTGGAAAACATAGAGGAACCAAAGGGTCTGGCTCGGAAAGTGGGGGTCATGTTTCGCCGTCACTGGGGCCAACTGGGACACATGAGGACGTTGTGGAACCGGTCATTGAAGCTGTGGAGGAACTTCTGATCTCCTTGCCTGCGGTCGAAGTAAACAGCTCGTTGGGTAGTGCAGTCCATGGGGTTTCCCCGTCGGGTACCTCTTCTTTCACCCTTTCTCCATCCATAAATTTATTTGCAAGCTATTTAAATTTGTCTAGGATGGAATGGATGGGGAAAAAATTAAATAATTTATCTATAACTCAACATCCTTTATTGGTCTCCTCATTCGTCTCTGCTACAAAGATTGAGGATTTTGACACAAATTTAGTCCTGGACCCTGGGGAGGATGGGACTAGGTCACCTGCTTATCCTCAGGGGTCTTCAGAATCCGGGTATTTTCTTAGGTCCTACACAAAGGTGGTCTCGGGGGGTCTAGGCAAATTATCCTATCAACCTTCTCGTGGGAGAGGCAGAACATCCTTCTTGGCAAAAGCTCAGATTCAAGCTCGGAAGGATCTTCAAGAAGGTAAACAACAGTCAATTGAATGGGCACTTAGAGCAGTGCATGCCCAGAAGAAGGGTCGTCAATGAAGATTGTCTTTTAACTGCAGGGTTTTAGCTAGTCCCCTTAAAAGATCAGCGCTCAAGAGGGAGGTGGATCTGGAACACCCTGAAATTATTATGCTACAAGTAACTTTAGGGTTAGGTGATGTGGTAAAAAGCAAGTTGGAAAGTTCATTCTCGGGATGGATTTTCGAGATGTTGGATGTGTGAGGTCGCTTTAGGGGGCTTGCCATGGGATGGAATGCTCCTCAGGTGAAGGTACTAAATATCTAGGGTATGGAATCAGTAATTGGGATGACCTTTCAGGATTTGGATCATGGGGAGCCTGTAAATGTCTTTAATGTTTAAGGACCGTACATGAACAGAATCCCATTCTGGGATACCTTGTTTACTAATTCTATTTTGGGAGGTGAAATGGTGGTCATAGGGGGGATCTAAATTTTTCTTTGGGTCAGGTCGAGGTGTGGGGGGAAAATGCTCGACAAGATCTGCTGACAGAGTGCTTCACTCAAAAGCTTGTCGAGAGAAATTGGCTGGATATTGAACCTTTAAAGATAAAACCTACTTGGAAAAATAATAGATGTGGAGAGGGGCGTGTTTCCAAGAGGCTAGATCGTTTCTTGGTCACTGAAAACATGGTGGAAAATCATCATTATATTCGTCAGTGGGTGGGGAGCGGGGGACATTCTGATCATCTCCCCATTTTTCTAGAATATAGGAGTGGGCCTCTAAAACCTCCCAGTCCTATGAAATTTAACAAGTCCTGGTTAAAAGATGAAAATTTCAGGCAGTTGATCATCAATGTTTGGGTCCCCTTTGATCTGAACAATAGGATCACTGCATCTTTCCAGTTTGCTGCAAATTTTCATAACCTGAAGGCACATATTAAAGGATGGGTAGCTGAAATAAAATGTAGAGAAGATCGAGAACTAAAGCCAATTGAAAAGGAAATTGTTGAGACCCTGTAAAAGGAGGGAGGGGTATGTTGACCCAAGTTGACAAAGAGTCTTTAAAATGTTTGGAGGGGAGAAGGAACACTATACTCCTTGAAAGGGAGGAAACTTGGAGATTAAAGAGCAGGGCCATATGGTTGGAATGTGGGAATGAAAATACTAAATTTTTTCATGCATATGCCAAGGGAAGGAAAGAAAGAAACACTATCTGGTGCTTGGAGGATGAACGGGGTAGGTGTCACGAATATTTTGAAGGTATGGCAAGGACTGGGGAAGAATATTTTGAGAATTTATTTCGAGCCCCTGCTCAAACGACTATTGCAGGTATCATGCGTATTGCCCAAATTTTCCCTCGTTTTGTGGAGGAGGAGGAAAATTTAGCAGTGATGGAAGAGGTCACCGAAGAGGAACTCAAGGTGGCCTTAAACAATTTTCAAAAGGACAAAAGTCCAGGCCTCGATGGTTGGACCATTGAATTCTTCATTGATCTTTTTGATCTCCTGGGGGGGCTCTACTAAAGGTGGTGGAGGATACTCGAATCACTGGTAGGATCCCAGCTAGTTTTAACTCGACCTTTTTATCCCTGATTCCAAAGGTTGACAATCCTCTATCCTTGAATGATTTCAGGCCCATTTCACCTTGTAACTGTATATACAAAGTGGTCACAAAAGTGATTACTAGAAGATTGAAGGGTATTTTATCAGAACATATTTCGGCATAACAATTTGGGTTTTTCGAGGGAAGACAGATTCATGAGGCCATCAAGGTTGCTCAAGAAGGCCTGCATAGTATGAAAACCAAAAACATCAAAGGGGTCATTCTCAAGATTGACCTATCCAAATCATATGACAAGGTAAGCTAGTTATATATTCGTATGCTCTTAACTCACCTTGGCTTTGGAATTTATTTTATCAGGTGGATCATGAGCTATATGACTACTGTTTCCTTTTCGGTACTCATTAATGGAGTTTCTTCACCCTTTTTCCATGCGAAGAGAGGTCTTTTCCAGGGTTTCCCACTTCCCCCTTGCTTTTCCTCCTGGTGGCGGAAGGACTGAGTAGGTTACTAAGGGAGGCTCATCGGGTGGGATTATGCATTTACTATTTGTGAATGATGTTTTAATTTTCTTCTCCTGAACTTTTAGAGATCTAGTTACTATCTCAGATTTATTGGCTCTATTTACAACTGCTACTGGTATGGAAATCAATGCGAGAAAGTCCACTTTGTCGACACACAAGCTGGGAGTTGATGAGTTTCGTCACATTTCAAAAACTTTCCCTTACCAGCAGGAGATTCTAGAAGGAGGTCTGAAATATCTTGGCTTTTTTCTTAAAACCAAATGACTATCTTAAGAAGGATTAGAAACGGCTGTTGGAAAAACTTGAAAAGCGTTTAAAGTCCTGGAGTCACAAATGGCTCTCAAGAGCTGGCAGGTTGGTTTTGGTAAAAGATGTTCTTGAAGCAATTCCAGTTTATTGGATGTATCTCTCTTGGATACCAAAAGGAATTTTGGAGGAGGCCCGTAGGATCTATTTTCGGTTTCTTTGGAGTGGAAATAGGTATGTTCAGGTGACCCCTTGGGTCAGATGGGAGAATATTGTGGTGCCCAAAGGAATGGGGGGTTGAGGACTCAAAAACATCTTCCTTTTCGCCAAATCCCTAGCTGCAAAGGGTGGGCGGCGTTTAATGAATGCGGAAAATTTGTGGACTAGGGTGGTGATAGAGAAGTACATAGCTCCGAACTGTGTGGAGGATTGGATTAGAAGGAACAATAAATCTCATGTGGGTGCTTCAGTCATATGGAAGGCAGTTGTAAAATATTTTGATATCATAGAAGATAGTTTAGCTTGGAAAATTGGAAATGGGAGGAAGATGAGGGTTGGGGAGGACCCTTGGGTAGGGTGCAATCAACATCATAGACTTTCAGAAAATCTGGTGGAGTCCTTAAGACAGAGAGAAATTTATTATCTCTTTCAACTTGCTGCTCCAGTGCAAGAAAACAGATGGACTCAGTCCTGGTTGCCAGCAAAAACTTTTGAGTTACCAAAACAGGAGGAGGAGGAACTTGCCCATTTTATTGGAATATTGAACCTTTCCCAGGTACAGTTGCGGGACAGAGATGATGAGCTCATTTGGGATTCGGCTCTAGGTGGGAAATATACTCCAAAGGAGGGATACTTAAAACTCAGCACTTTTGGGCTTGAGAGAGGGTTGGTCTGGTGGTGGAAGACATTGTGGAGGATTCATAGTCCTCCCAAAACAAGGCTTTTTTTGTGGTGTGTCTTGGAAAATAAGGTTCCAAGTTGGGATAATCTTCAAAAGAGAGGATTTCAAGGTCATGGGTGGTGTGCATTATGCAAGGTAGACGAGGAATCTGTGTCTCATCTGTTTTTTAAATGCCCATACTGTCTAGAGGTATGGAAGGAATGTGTGAAGATCTTGGGGTTGGGACCGAAATGCAAATTGTAGGGGACATCAGTTCTTTTAGCCTGGGAAAATTGGAGGAGGTATGAAAATTTGGATGAGATGAAAGCCCTTCCTTTGTTGGTGACCTTGGGTGTATGGTTGGCCAGGAACAACATTGTTTTTAATGAAAAAGTTTGCACTCCAGCTATCATTGCAAGCATGGCATGTGGGATTGTACATGCCTTTCCACCTCACATCAGGGCGACAAAGAAGAGGAAGGTTTTGGCACTTAATATTGACAGAACATCTCCTTGGGGTTTCTATGATGGAGCTTCACAAAACAACTTATGTGGGGGAGAAGTGATTATGTTTCTAGCAGAAAATCATCCTTTTGAGCTGATAGTAGGATTCAGGGATGGTAGTAACAATTATGCAGAACTTCTTAGTCTAAATCTTCTACTCACTTATGCAGGAGAGAAGGGGTGTAGAACCTTAAAGATATTTGGTGATTCGCTAAATGTGATAAATTAGATCAAGAGGATTCAACAATGCAGAGATTTAAAGAAAACATTTTGTTATCTATTTTGGCAGTCATAGATACATTTGACTTATTCTCATGTGAACATGTTTACAAGGAAAACAACATCCAAGCGGACTTGGCCTCAAAGGAGGGGCTCCAGTTGGCTACGGGCCTGTGGAAGATTAAAGAACGGTTAGATAATACCGTCTATGAATTTTTCCATTGGCCTTTTATAGAGGTGGAAGCACAAAATTAAACTTTGTTGTGGGTATGCAAAACTTTATTTTTCACCTGTTTCACTTTACTACTAATTTTACTTGGCAGTTTTTTTGTGCCGGGAAAGGTTGGTCCTGTTATGGATGCAACAGCCTTCTTTTTTGCTAGTAGCGGGCAGAAATTTACTCTGGGACAGATATGGGTCTGTCTTTTATGGACAGAATATAGTTTTTATGCAAAATTATTGGAACCATAAAACTCTTTGAGTGTGTTTCACTTGGACAGTTTTCAAAACCTCCTTGCCATTACTATTTTGTGGTCTATGTTTGCTAACAGTGTGTTTCCGTTTATTTTTGTATGCTATGAGACTGAAAATGACAGCTCATACTTTGGTGAAATTTCTATTATTTACACATATATGCAGAAATTTATATCTACAAAATGTAATTTTGTTTCTCTCCGGATGATATAAAATTATGTTTTTTTTCCAAGGAAAAAAATTACATAACTATATGCATAGAATGTGATTCTTAACTTTAAAAATAAATAAATAAGAACGTGATTAATAACTTAAAATTAAGTAAAAGAAAATGATAATTTCAAAATAAAAATAATTACACAACTAGTCAATGTTAATAAAACAAATAAAAAAGTGACTTTCTCAAAACTAGTCAATGTTAATAAAATAAATAAAAAAGTGATGATTTTAAAATAATTACAAAAAGTTTATTGTTAATTCAAGTGATAGTTTAAGAGTCCCAAGCATAAACAAGGGTCACACTGTGGCGAAGTCCTTGTCGTTGCCTTAAAGTTATATTGTTTAATAATTTTTTGCTTCTTAGCTAGAATTAGGATTAGCTTTAATGATGTTGGTCTGGATGCATGCTTTGCTACTAGTTTTTTCACCATACGAAGGTGGCTTCTACTTCATACGGTGATAAAACTCCTTCCTTTTTCTTTTCCTATATGGTTAATGTTTATGTTGGAGGATTTCGATCTTAATCTTGATATACTTTAACTCCAATGGAGAGCCTTTGTATCATTTATGCCATATGGTTTGAATAAAATATTTGTAATAGTTTAAACCTCATTGTTGATTAGAGGATTAAAAAAAAATGGTTAACACCTTTTTCCTCACTTTGCTAAGGTGCTTACTGCTTGACTTTGCAAAAAATGAAATGAAGGAATTCAATGTACTTCTTGTGTGTTAAGGTGGAATCCTTCTATTCAACATGTTACTTCTTCTCAGAGCGTATTTATGCAGTTGAACCTACTTTATCACTTGAACATAGCTCTTGCACAAATAGCTATGCTCCAATGGTAATGGTAACTTGTAAATAATATGTAGCCTAAAGAGTGGCATATGCTTCTGAAAATGCCATAGTATGGACTTCCAATTCAAGTGCTAAAGTTTACACAAATGCACATACTCTACCCATAATCTATATATAACGCCAACATGCATGGATAAAACTACAATACCCATTACAAAGTCACTGACTATTTACCAACCAAATTTTGGAGTATTTCTATCATTTAGTTTTACAGCATCAAATTTCAAGCTTAGGTGGGAATACTTTTAAACAACTTTTTGGCATGATATTTATAATATGCATTGGAAGTGTATAATAGAATAGAATAAGTACATTGTGGTCATTTAAAAAAAAAATGATTGAGTTGGTTGTTAGGAATGGATCAGAAATGGAATGTCTGCATGATTCTACTTTTTAATTGTCAGAAGCTTTTTACTGTTTTCTAGCCCCAACGTTGGTCACATGCAATTAGGCTACCTCTTGTTTAGTTGTCTGAATTAAAGATTATAGATCTCCATTAATTATGCATGACATCTTTATATTCAAACATAGATAGTGTGGAAAGACATTTTACTTTATTGAATTGGCATACAAGTAAACAAAAATTCTAATGAAAGTCAAGAGCCAAATCCCACATTACACTGGTAGTCTTTAGTAAATAATTAAGCTTTCAAAGGAACCTTCTCTGTTTTTTTTGTTAATGTTGAATCAAGGGCAAGCTAAAACATTTTATTTACATATGTAATCATATATTAGAATTAACGTTCGATTATATATTTTTTGTTTTCATCGATAACATTGTTATTGCTACGAGTAAAGGGCTATGGAAGAGCAAAATGGAGGTTTTCTAATGCTCCTGGAGTTGGGAATCCACAACTTCTGTTGACAACCTTGAATAGTGGTACAAAAATGAAAAGCAACATATATTCCTTCCTGCGGTAAATAAAAAAGAGAGATCGCTGCTGGGCACGCGCGAGCAAGGAGCTAGGGTTTTCTGCAGGTCGCTAGCAATGGTCGCCCCTGGGGGTGGGGATCCCCCTCCCCCCCCGTCAGCTGAGATGGACGCGTTCAGGAGATTGGTCGCCAGTGGAGGCAAGCGGAAAGCTCAACCCTCGGTCCCGAAATTCATCAAAAAGCTTGAAGAAATCCCTGAAATCACCTTGCCAGAGACGACTTCAGTAAAGATTGCCCTTGCTCTATCAGAAAGAGGGCTTTTCGGCCAATTCATGGGGCTTTGGCCCTCAGCAAAAACCACTGACGACTGGATCCAAAGAAACTGGAAGCCCCATCTCAAGCAAGGAGTCACCTGCTATCCCCTGAGCAGTGGCTATTTTCTTTTCGAATTCATAAATAAGGAGGATAAGGATCTCATTTTCAGAAACGGCCCATATCTTATGGGAACCCAGGGGCTATACCTGAACCATTGGACGCCGGATTTCGACCCCATGGTGGACTTGCCCAAGGAAGTTCCAGTATGGGTCAGGCTCCCCAACCTGCCGGTTCACTGCTGGAACTTTGAAGCTCTGCAAATGATAGGAAATGGAATAGGGAAGTTCGTTGACAAGGCAGACAACAAATCCATTTACAACTGTGCCAGGATATGTGTTGAAGTGGACCTGGAGGCAGGGCTCCCGGAGGCAGTGAAGCTAACGATGGGCTCCTAGACTCACTATCAAAAAGTGGATTACGAACACCTCCCATTTAAATGCAGATCCTACCAAGAACACGGGCATTTCCAGAGAAACTGTCCAAAGAACCAAACCTCAGAAAAGGAAGAAGCTGAAGGCTGGCAAAAGGTGAGGAAAAGCAAAACAGCCCTAAAATCTAAAGATCCAAGGCCTGTACAGTCGAAGGATCAGCTCCCGGTGAATATCAGCCCACCAAAGGAGCCCGTGAAAGAAGCCGCAGCAACTTCAAAGGAACCTGTGAAAGAAATCATAGAGATAGCATCCCAATCCACGTCCCCTTCAGAAAACCAAGCTAAGGACAAGAGCGCCCCTTCAGAAAAAGAGTCTTCGAAATCAGATGATGAGCATACCACCATAGGCTCTGAACCCGGAGCTGAATCAGACGAGGGGGCCACAGAGACCAGCAGCTCGGTTGGAACCCCTGAAAAGACTCCAAGAGGACGAAAACCAGAACGAAAAAAAGGGAGGAGAAATCGTACAGGGATGTCACAACAGGAGTCCAGCAAACCATTCCGGATATGATGGAAACCAGATCTTCAAAAAAAGGCAAGGTTTCGAAAGGAGCCACCCCCCCCCCCCCCCGGATCTTAATGCAGTTCGTCTCCTGGAATTGCAGAGGTATGGGAAGCAAGTCTAAAGAAGAAGCAATGAAAGACCTAGTAAGAATGAACTCCCCGGAGATACTTCTGATCCAGGAGAGGAAGATGGAGGAGCCTGAGACCATCCAGGCTAGCAAAATTTTTTGGAAAAAAGGAGATGGTAGAGCAGTCAGCACTAGGGGAGCCTCAGGAGGTCTAGCCACCTTCTGGAACTCCACAAATCTTGACCTGCTAGAGGACCATAGCACTACCCACTGGCTCTTCACAAAGCTGCAACATCGAGACACAGGGCATTAGATTAGCCTTTTCAACATCTACGCCGCGGTTCTTCTTTCGGAAAAAAGAGAGTGTTGCAACTCGCTGAATTCCTTCCTGTCCACTAACCGGCATGACAATATCGTTCTTGCTGGTGATATGAATGTAACTCTCGCCCTTTCGGAAAAAAAAAAGGAGGCTCTCCGGTAAAAGACCCGGCTCGAGAGTGGGTTGAAGACATCATTATGGAATGGGATCTAGAGGATATCAAACCCAGCAAAGGTAAGTTCACCTGGACTAATAAAAGAGTGGGACCAGGGCACATTGCTGCCCGGCTGGATCGTTTCCTTGTCCATTCTTCCTTCCTTACTCTTGGACTCTTCGCAACTTCTGAAATCATCCAGGCCTGCACCTTAGACCACAAGCCAATATCCCTTTCCTTGTCTCCGGGAGAAAAACTGGGCCCTATCCCATTTAGATTCAGCCCCCTCTGGGTCTCCATGGATGGCTTCTATGATCTGGTCTCGGAAACCTGGCAAAAATCAGTTTCTGGATCACCTTTCTTCATTTGGGAAGAAAAGTTGAGAAGGCTCAAAGCAGCCCTTAAAAGCTGGGCTAAGCTCATGCCTTCCCCCATCGTTGAAAGGAAAGAAGCTCAAAGGGATCTAGGCAACCACCAGCTGCTAATGGAGAACTCCACGATCACCCCAGAGTTGCTTGCTGTTGAGCTCGACCTGCAAAAAGCCCTCCATAAAGCGTTGAGAAGAGAGGAGCATTATTGGCAAGTAAAGGCGCGCTGTCTATGGCTCAAAGAGGGCGATAAAAATACTACATACTTCCACAAGCAAGCAAAAGCTCGGAAGAATTACAACAGCATTAGAGAAATTCACTTTCAAGACCAAACCTTCAATAAAATTGAAGAGATCAAGCACGCTGCCCACTCTTTCTATAGAGATCTGTTTACAGAAGAATTGGACTCTTCTCCTCGGCTGGATCGCTACCCTCTGAATGTAATCCCCACGCTAATCAATGACGAAGATAATAGAAAGATGATTTGCCCCATAACGACTGAGGAAATAAGAAAATCCCTCCATGGAATGAACCCTGACAAAGCTCCAGGGCCTGACGGGTTCATGGTCAGATTCTACATTGCATGCTGGGACATCATTCAGAAGGATCTAGTCAAGATGGTGAGGAAATCACAGAATTGCAGCAAAATAGGAGGGAGCACTAACTCATCCTTCCTTGCGTTAATTCCCAAAGAGAAAGGTGCCCAAAGATTCTCCAGATTCCGCCCTATCTCGCTCTGTAACACGGGGTACAAAATCATCACTAAAGTCATTGCAAACAGAATAAAGAATGTTCTTCCCAGGATCATTCCGGAGAACCAGGGGGGTTTCATTAAGGACAGACAAATTCAGGACAACATCATACTGGTCCAAGAGGCAATTCACTCAAGCTGCCAACGGAAGGAGAAAGGTATGATAGTCAAACTGGACCTCGCTAACGCCTTTGATAAAGTTCTGTTAAATTTTCTCTTTGCTGTAATGCTCAAACTAGGCTTCCATCCCCAGTTAATCAGCTGGATCAGAACCTGTATCTCGGGACCTTGGATTGCCCCCTTGGTAAATGGGAGACCAGCAAACTTCTTCCACGCCTCTAGGGGACTTAGGCAGGGATGTCCCTTGTCCCCCTTGCTCTATGTCATTCAAGCGTCGGTCCTTAGTTTCCAGCTGGACAACTGTCTTCAGCAACGCTCTCTAATGGGGCTCACAATTACCCCTAGAGTGAAGAAAATTAACCATGCTCAATTTGCTGATGATACACTTCTATTGGGTCAGGCTAATCTCGCCACGGCAAGATCCTTCAAGAAAGAGTTGGACGCTTACACTGATATCTCAGGCAGTGAAATCAGCTTGAGGAAAAGCAAAATTTATGGCTGGAACTACCCCCCCATTGAAATGACAGATATCTCAAGAATGCTGGAAATGGAAGGAACCTCCACGTGGGACTCCATAAAATATCTTGGAATTCCGCATATCAAAGCTACACCCAGAAGGAGCCTTTGGATGCCTCTGGTGGACAAACTCAAGGCCAAAATTATGGTTTGGGGGGCTTCCTGGTTAAACAAAGCAGGTAAAACTATCCTTATCAACTCTGTCCTAACCTCCCTTCCTCTCTACCAGGCTTCAATCCTGTTAGCCCCAAAAGGAATTGTGAAAGATATAGACAATCTATTGAGAAAATTCCTTTGGGAAGGGGGAAGGAATACAGGAAGGAAAATGCACCTAGTCAGTTGGGATAAGGTCAAAGCCCCTAAATGGGAAGGAGGGCTGCAAATCAGAGATGTGGCCACTCAGAATTTGGCCATGGGTGGCAAGATCCTGTGGAAAATGATAAGGGGTAAAACAACTTGGAGCTCCAAAGCACTAAGGACAAAGTACTTCAGCGGGCACAAAGAGAGGTGCCTGGATAGCCCTCCCAGGACTAGGAAAGGCTCTCCTATCCTTGCTCTTTGTCTCAAATCCATTGATATGATTACCTCAAATCTCACTTGGATTCCGGGAAATGGCTCCAAAATTAAGTTCTGGGATGACTCCATTCTAGGGCAGTCCCCCTTAAAATATTTGGAAGGATTGGAGAATATAAAAAATTGGCTTCATTTGAACAACAAATTCACTCTTGGGGACTTATCCAGCTGGAGCCCGGATGACTCTTGGACCAATTGGGACCTGGGGGCTGTCCCGCAAGATCTTGAGATTGAAGCTAGCTCCCTTTTAGAGGCTCTTCAAGGTCTCTCCCCCACTTCTGCTAAGCTGAAGGACAAAAGAGGCTGGGGCTCCTCCTCAGGCCTTTACAATGCAGCTGCTGGTTATGCAGCCTTAAAAGCCATTCCTTGGGCAACTCAGGATCCCACTAGGGGGAAAAACCTCTTGCTTCTTTCCTCTCTTCCCAAAATAGATCACTTCTGTTGGTCCCTTCTTCATGACAGCATTCTAACTTGGGACAATCTTTTGAAAAGAGGATGGGAGGGGCCCTCAAGATGCCCTCTCTGTGCCTGCCACGAGGAAAATTTGACCCATCTTTTTCTTCAGTGCTCCTTTGCTCTAGAACTCTGGAATATCCTTCTTGCTCAGTTGAATCTGACCCCCCCTCCTTCCATCTCTTCCATGTTCACCTCCTGGTCCGATTATGCTCCCTTTTCCTTCTCCAGACTGAACTTGTTAAAGCACTGCTGGATGTGGGTCCCAAAAATTTACTGCTGGAAATTGTGGCTAGAACGTAACAATAGACTTTTCAGGGACAAGGCAGTTTCACCAGCCCAAGTTGCAACCAAAGTAAAGGCGTTGATAGGAGAGCCGGTAGCCTCTAAATCTAAAATCACCAATGAAGCTATCCCTGGCAAAGAGGAGTATAGCTGCTTTCAAGGGCTAGACCCAGCCCTGCTTACCAGAACCAAGAACACTGTTAAGCATTTTTCTCCATGGGAAATTAGGCTAGAGGAGCAAGAATTTATAAAATGGAGATCCTCTCTAAACAAGCGTATTCTGCATGTGTATGGGGCCTCGAAAGGGAACCCCGGACCTACGGGAAGTGGAGGAGTCATTCTAGACAAGTCAGGGAAAATTATCCTCAATTTCGCCTAGGGGTTGGGTCAAATTTCCAATAACATTGCTGAAATTCTTGCCATTTGGCAAGGTCTGATTCAAGCCAGAAGTCTGTCCATTAATAAGTTGGCTATCATTGGTGACTCCCGAATCATCATGCAGGCTCTCAATCTGAAGAAAGCCCTCAATTGCATGGGTTTGGCCCACTATCACTGGAAAGTCATATCTCAGCTGAAAGCCTTCGAAGAAGTTAAGTGTTACCACGCCCTTCGAAATCTCAATCAAATAGCAGATAATGAAGCCAATATTGGAGCCTCTTTAAGCAAGGGAGTTATTATAGTAAATGGAAACGAAAATCATATGCCCATCCACTAGTGTCAGTGAAGAGCTGGTTATTGGATCTGCCCATGAAAGAAATAAGTGTATCTTGAACTCAGTCAATGAAGATTCCCATTTGGACCCGCGTGCAGACTGAGGCTCTTGAGGAGTAGCTCGTACAAAGGTAAGACAAATGCTTGTCACATGACCCACGCTCTCTATGTACCTAGCCTGCATTCAAAGAAAATTGTCTCCAATCGACGTCCATCAAAGAGAATCGTATCCAACTAGGAGGATCGAGTGCAATCGAGTAGATTCATACCAAGACTCTGCAGAAATTAAGAAACGGGCCTATATTAGGAAGATCACTCCAGTTTTTATTCACATTCAACTCTGCCAATCGCTGAAGGATTAGCTGGGTAACTTTCAGATTTCGTGCAAGGGAGTTAGAGGTAGCAGATTGAGCATAGCTATGGCAGCAAGTTCGTCCTCAAATATCGAGGCTCGTCTTTCTCAGATTCAGACTGATCTGGATGAAGTTAAGTCAGCAGTTCACAAAATGGAGTCAAAGCAGATAAGAATGCAAAAGACCGGAACTACTCGCTGGGAGTGCATGAACCAGGAGCTTAAAGAGTTAAGGGAGTAAATTTTTGAAGATAATATGACCAGCATGAAGGACCTGGCAAACTTCTCAGGTGGAATTGGGCACCGACTGGCTGAGCTGGAAAAGAAGGTGGATGAAATGCTCAAGGAGCATGGAAAGACCCCAAAAACAGAGCGTTGATGTTTCTTCTCTTTGCTTGGTTTTTCTCTGCAACTCTAGTTGCACTACTATGTTTATGCTATTATGAAGTTCTATGTCTGTTCAGAAAATTTCCAGACTTTTTGTAAAAGGGTCAGTGAGTATAGCTACGCCCGTATCTCTGGACTCTAGGCATATGTTAGAATAGAATCTCTGTGTGTAATGCTACTGGCAGCTGCTTAGCCAGAAGATCAATATAAAAGGCCTATAACCGTTTTAGTTATAAAAAAAAACATTGTTATTGCTACGAACCCATGCACTAGGTTTAGTGTCACATACTAACTTTTTAACTTATGGACAATTGTATTCATTTGTATATCGCATTTGAATTCCATATATTTCATGTCTCGGACCATGTAGAGTGAAAGTTGACTACGTCATGGTATAGATGCACCATTGATTGATTTGTTGCCATAGTTTAATTTCAATTTGGGTTTCTATTATAATTCATAATAGAAATTGGTATGTTCATTTACATAGTACTATTTGATTATGATTTTTAGATCTAATTATTTTTTTATTTTATTTTTATTTTTTTGTCTTTATTAGATTTAATATTTTTAAGCTTCTTAAAATTAAGGATTTAAATCTAGTTTTTTAAAAGGTTTATACCTTTTATATTCTAGTAGATCTACACTCTTTGATAATATTTAGATTTGTGCAATTATGTATTTGAAGCAATCAATACCTTCTTTCACTTAGAATGGGGATCATTATAGTGTTAGTGTTCCTCATCAACTTGGCATCACATCCACTTATCAAGTAGTATCATCAACTTCTTAATGCACTGTGATTTTTTTTGCTACTCATTCTTTGTTGTAGCATCCATGGACAACTCCTTGTAGTACCAAATGTCACACTCTTGGTGACCTTCGGTCACGACTAGTGTAAAAAGGCATGGTTTCTTAGATGTTATAGCGAAGGGTCCAAGGTTTCAACACCCCCATAAAAAGGAGTACAAATCATTTGATGATCCTAGAATCGATCCAAAATTCCTTTAAAAATGTACACGATCTCGAATCATTACAATAATCAATTAATACTAGTTTACTCTTGAACGTGTCCTTGTTAGCTAGACCGAAAACTAGAACAAGAGCATACCATAAATGATTAGAACATTCCAAAGTGTATTCCTACAAAATTGACAATATGAAAATATATTACCATATATTTCCTTTTAGTAAGAAGAAATAGTAAAAATCCCAAAGTTCAATTTAAAAATTAATAGTGAGAAACTCAACTTTTGGTTACACAATTCTCATGCATACTTTATAAATCGACATGAGTAACTAATATAAACAATATCCTAACCATTGAGGTCGATGTGAAATAAATTTATCTCCATTATCAACAAACCCATTAGAATATGTTTTTTATTGAAGATAATCAATCACCTATTGGTTTGAATTCAAATTCTCCATGAAGAAGAGGTTCAACCATCTTATGCATCAAGAGAAATTCAAATTCTCCATGAAGAAAAGGTTCAACCCTGTTATGCATCAAGAGAATCTATTAGTAAGATGACTTAAACTCACAAAGCTTCTAGAACATTTAGTACAATAATACATTGAATTGTTCAACAAGCTTCAACTCAACCAAAAACTCCAACTTTAGAAAAGGTAATTAAGATCAAGTTTCCTTCCAGTTTACTTCCTTGTGTTAGGAAAGAAATACCTATGTTTAAAGTGTATTCTTTGGAGCATACACAAATGACCACATCTAATTAAAATACTCTTAGATCTAAGTTTGCAAAGAAAACAATATCATTTTAGTTATAGAAATAATAAAGCTTCTTCCTCAAACCCTTCCACTTCTAGCATTTGATTTGACCTTCATGGAATCTAGAAGGGTCTAGGCCATCCATCTTGCTTTACTAGTAAAAAAATAAGAAGTAGTCCAATTATCTATATAAGTATGTCCATTTGGTTGAATAATTCATATTTCCTTAGGTTAGATAGAGTTTAGGATGCCTCTCCTCACAAAAAAACAACTTAAATTGGACACAAATATTGTGGTTAACAATCCAGTAACTCTATTTTCACAATTTATCCTACTAATTAAAGAGCATTCAACAAGTTTAAAGGAAGCACTTTTCACCCATAATTTTATGGTAAAAGATCACTTGACTTCTCTTCTCATTGTTAGTGGTAGTACAAAAACCTACTATCTCCTAAGTTGGTTGTTGTTCTACAACAAAATCTTCTCCCTATCACATATGTTGAGTCAAAAAGGTTAAGAATACATCGATGGTAAAATGACAATGTGCAATAATTTTTTCCATAAGATCTCTTGAGGATTTAGTTTAATGTGATGTCACTCTACTGGATTGTTTTGAGTTAATCCTAAGCAATATTCACCAATTTGATCGACATACCATTCATGATGGGCTACATAACATTTACATAATTTAAAATATGGTAAATAATAATAATCATAATCATAATCAATCTTTGGTGTATGGGATCCCTCTACTAATGAGACAAGGGACACCCTCCACACAACGATTTGACAACTAAAGTCTAGATAGGTGTGTGCATACTCTACCCCTTCTAGCTTTGAACAAGTGACCTCCTACGATGAAACACATGTTCTTAACCGTTAAACCCACTCAAATTATACACACTCATATTTTCTTCTTCTACACTTGTCCCTTCTTTAGTTTTTGAAAAGCAAGTGATAAAAATGATAATATCAATAAGGACTTAACGCTTTACATTGCTCACCATCCCCCCCTTAAGTATTCAAACTATTATTGATGCATATTTAGAAGTTTTTGGAGAAAATAGTTAACTAACTCCTATTAAAATCATCCAACAAAACAATGATTTGATTAATGGCATTCAACCCTTCATTTTCTGCACATAACATCATACTCACTGATAGTGCAAGGATAGAAAAGCAATAGCGAAATATATTAAAGATGGTAAAATATGTCCTAGGACTTTCCCTAGGAGTGCCTCTTCATTCCTAAGGGAACATAGTTAATAAAGTTTTTACATTTTTTTAAAGGGTGGTTGACCATTTGTTAGAGGGCTACTCCACCGGAATAAATGCCAACGCATGGTATTCCAACACAAGAATCAAGGTATGGCTAGATCACATAATCCACACATTTATTACAAAGGGGCTCAACAAGCGCAACATGTCACTTATAAGACTAGAACATAGGTGGGGAGGGTAACAATCTATTTTCTCAACCACCCAAGCTACATCCAATGGACAAATAAAGTTTATACATATGTTACAAAGCATTTAACAAAAAATCTAATTTGAGCGGATCTAAAAGCTAAAAACACAAGTTTTATCTTTAATAATCGCATGTTCAAATTCAAAACAAAAAAATATATACACAAATAAACAATTTATTATTATCAATATTAATATGAAGTGACCAATATTAATATATTAATATAGAATTGGTAAGATACCAACACTTTCATTTTCACGACATACTAAAAAGTAAAATAAATTATATTTTAAAAATTTAACTCATTAACCAAAAAAATAAATAATAATAATAACAACAGCCATTTCCTAAGTATTAATATGTGAATGAAGTGAAAGTTACAAAGGGTGGGAAAATATTTTATTTAATGAAATACATTCCATCCCTCAATTCAAGATTATGACAGTAAATAAAATTATTCCAAAATGCAAAAGGATTCAGAATCATCTTGCACGCCTCTTTAGACCATGGAAGAAAATAAATTATTAATTCCCATCCTTGCACACCTCTTTAGACCATGGAAGAATATAAAAATATTTCCTCCCATGGTGATCGACCATTACTTGATATTAATTAATATTTAGTACGACTTGCAGTATATTTTATAAGAGCTCCCAACTAGTGTCCACGTCAATAAATCATTGTAAAAGGAATGGCTGATCTTATCATTTCATTTAATTAGTGTTTAACCTTTTTCCCATGGCAACAAAGTAGGGAGGTGATTGGGGTCAAGATAAGCCCATGTGCAATTGGAGCAAAATGTGGGAAGTCATCTACCTATTTTCATGACAGATAGTTATATAAACACACATTTATAATCATGTATTTCAATGTTGTATTATCACTTTTATCCAAAAATATGCTCTATTATCTAGAAATGATAAATGATAGATTCTCCGTGGAAATATTTTTTTATCCTCATTGTCTCTATTTAAAGAGCATGAAGGGTTATTTGCTGATGATCAATTGTTGAGTGATGCTTATGTAGTATAATTTTATTTTGCATTAATCCACCTTTCCTTTTATCCTTGTGGGTTCCAGTTCAAGAGTTTTTCGAGGAATGGAACAGAACCAAAGGCATAGGGAGGCATAAGTGGACCAAAGAAGATGATTCGAGAGCTTATTTGGTCGTGTTGGGTTTGAAGACTATTAGCTATGTACCATGGATCCATATAACTGCTGGGATTTTAACCTTTCATATATCAATGTTATCAATGTATCTCCTTTGTCAATAATGTCTCCATAATGACCATGAACAGTCGCTTTTCGAGTAGCAAAATAGGGTTTAGCTGATCTAATGACTAAAGATTCCTCATCAACTGCTATAATTTGACCAGATTCGGGGAGTGGTTCATCCTCGGATACACACACTTTCAGGAATAAATTGTCGAGGACTAACTACTGGAAATGTTTTTTCGCAGAATTCGGATGAGGAAGAGCACCAATTTGGACCTTTAGTTTGCAGTCCTTTTTATTCTTCTCCTATTTAACTCTCTTTCTATCTCCCTTGTTCCATAACCATGTATAGTGGTCATGCTATCCATGTGTGCTTATACATGGTTTGCCTAGCTTATACCACATGTTCTTATATCACATGCTCTTAATCATGTACCATTGTCATAATCTCCATGTGTGCATATACATGCTTTGCCTAGCTTATACCACATGTTCTTATATCACATGCTCTTGCTCTCAATGTGTGCTTATAGATGGTTCACCTAGCTTATGTTACATTCTCTAGTCTAGTGCTTAGTGCTTCCACACATACTCATCATGCATGTTTATTCCCACCACATCCTTTTGCAATCTTAGAGTTTTTGTTTATCTACCTATTGTGCTCACTCATGTTGCAGCCATATGACATATGACATACTTGTGGACTAATTTGTTTCTAGGATGCTCTTACATCAACATCCATTATATTTTTACATGTGGGTATGTTACTAGTGAAGGGTTGGGTTTAACTATAGCAAATGATAATTATGCATTTGGTTTCATAGTATGGGCACCTAGAATTAACGATGATGGCCCCTCTCATGTATAGTAGTAGTAATCATCTATTTTTAAGGTCATGGCCTAACTAGACACAAATTTGGTATATGAGACCCCCTTATTTGTGGAACAAGGTCCCCCTTATGTAGTGATTTCTAAAAGTTATTTTCCTAAAACAAAAGGATCACTGAAAGAATGACAAACACAGTAGCACAAAGAGAACACAAAGATTTATCCTAGGAAACCCTCATGAGGGAGAAAACCTAGCAAAACTTACTCGATATAGACTTCAACCAAGTACAGTATAAGACCCAAAAATAAGACTAGCTCCTTTCTCTCTCTCAGATGGACTGCTCCTCCTCTATGTAGCGAACTTGCTAGAGTGTTGAGTGTGTCCAAATGAGGGAGGCGCCTCACTTATTTATACTAATCAAGTGAGTGACCTAAAGACCCAACAGGGATGACTTGCCTTGGGAGACTCAAAACAACATTTAAAGAATACTTTTGTGGGTTCTATTGACCTGACTTACAATAGAGGTTTTACCTCAAGAATTTGCATGACCAAGTACATCAATGACATCTCTAAGCGGAGGAATAACATCTCTGAAAGGAGGATAATAATAATGCAATAAAAGGTACGATATAATATCTTCTGAAGTTACATTTCTTTAACACTCCCTCTTAACAAGGAAGGTACTCTACAACATCAACAACAACAACAATTGTACAACTAACTGATGAATATATATGTCATTGGAAGTTTTGAACCCAATAACATCATCGACGTAGAGCATCATTGTGAAGTATCATCATCATCATCATCCTGGAATATCATGGATCACCATCATCGTGGAATATCATGGAGCATCATCATTGTGGAATATCATCATCATCACAAAACATCATCATCGTGGAACATCATCATCATGAAATATCATCATCATCACGGAACGTCATCATGAGCATCATCATTATGTGATTACTGGAACATCATCATCATCAATATGTAAGTACTGGAACATCATCACCTACAAGATCGTCAATATGCAAATATTGGAACAACATCATTATCAGTATGTAAACACTGGAACAACATCATAATTAGTATGTAACTATTGGAACAACATCATAATTAGTATGTAACTAATGGAACATCATCATCATCAATATGTAAATACTGGAACAACATCATCATCATATAAATGCTGGAACATCATTCACACCATCAGCAAGTAAATGTTGGAACATCATCCGCATCAACATCATCAACAAATGAATGTTGGAACACCATCAACATGTAAATTTTGGAACATCATCATCAGCAACAAATGAATGTTGGAACAACATCATCATGTAAATGATGGAACATCATCATCAGTAGCAAATGAATGTTGGAACATCATCAACATGCCACTAAATGCTGGAGCATGGTGGACATCTGTAGGAGATCTATGGTAACCACTCTAGTAGACCCAACTGGCCTTGTCTGGATTAATAATATGTTCATAACAAACAAGCCTATCTATACATACCAATCTACCAAAGTCTCAAGGAACTATCTGACTTAGTAATCCTCTCGAACTAAACAAGCCTATTCAAACATGTCGACCCCCCTAAGATCAAACAGACCTTGTCAGCACAAGATGACATACCAATCCTAGACTGACCTACCACACCACTGCTACAAGAAACCACATCATCATCATGACTCCCTCTTTCGAGGGAGGTCCTTTTGGAGTACACCAAGATTGTCTATAAAGTATTCAAATTTTATACAATACAAAGGATTAGTCAATACATGAACAACTTGTTCCTCTGTAGGAACATACTAGAGCTTTATAGCTCCTCTTTGTACCATATCTCGTATGTAGTGGTACTTGATTTCTATATGCTTTGACTTATCATGGAACACCAAGTTCTTTGTTAGCTTCATGCAACTCTGGTTATCACAGTAGATACCAGTCACATCCATATCGGCATCGAACAATCCTTCCAACAACTTGTGAAGATATACTGCTTTTCTACAGGATGAACATGCCACATAATATTCAACCTCAGAAGCCTCAATAGCAACACTGGTATGCTTCCTACTAAGCCACGAGATCACACTTGATCTAAAACTGAAACACCATCTTGAAGTTCTCTTTCTGTCTTCAACACTTCATGCCCAAAATAAATCAGTATAACCATGCAATTTGAACTCATTGTCGGTTGTATATCGGAGGCCACAATCCAATGTATACTTTAGGTACCTCATCACATGTTTTTATGCAACTAAGTGAACATGTTGGGGCTCCACCATATACCGGATCAAGTTGTTCACAACAAAACATTTATATAGTCTTGTATTTGTCTAATTTGTATGTATACTATAACATCTACCATCTCTAAGGAATCATCATTCAAGAGCTGCAAATTTGTCACCATTGGAGTATTCATTTCCTTGCAATCCATCCTCCCAAATATTTTTAGGATCTCAAATGCATATTTTCCTTGATTTAGGAAAATTTCATCCAGGAACTGCCATACTTCAAGACCTAGGAAGTAATGCATCATACCAATATATTTCATCTTGAATTATGTAGCAAGCTTATTCTTACATTCATTAATGAGATTCTCTTCTTTTGTCAAAAATTGATCATCCACATACATTAATAATATCATAATACCATCATCTAGAACCTTGTAGTAAAGGTTGGAATCTCCTTTACTTTTGGTAAATCCCAAGCTCATTAGGAAGTCATCAATTCTTCCATACCACGCTCTAGGTGCTTGCTTCAACCCATACAATTATTTCTTCAATCTGCATACATGTGTATTCCTATCACGTGATTTACAACCTTGTGGTTGTTCAATGTATACTTCCTCTTCTATCACGCCATTCAGAAAATATGTCTTTACGTCCATCTGGTGTAGCTTCGATTTCATCTTGGTTGCTAAGGAAAAGATACTTTTGATTGAAGTGTATCTTGCTTCCGGGCAAAAAGTCTCTTGATAATCAACCTTCCTTCTGAGAGAACCCTCATGCTACAAATCTTGCCTTGTATTTTTCAATACTACCATTCGCTGAATGCTTTGTCTTGAAGATCCACTTCGAGGAGACTACCGACTTATCTTTCGATCTTGGCACTATATCCCAAACATCATTCTTTATGATAGTCTGGTATTCTTCGATAATGGCATCCATCCATTCCTTCTTCTTTGATGCTTCTTCAAAGCAGGTAGGTTCTTTATCAATAGGGTTGCACATCAAGGCCACGTAGCTAGAGTAATTCCTTGGTCTTTTGCTTTGTTCTGGAGCACCATACTTCTTTGTTTCTTGAATTATATCATGAGCCCAAGCTAGTCTTCCTTTTGTTGAAATCATCTCATGAGGTGGTTACAAAGTTCTTTGGGGTTCTTCCATGTCATGATCTTCTAGTATGTGTTCTTCTTCAACATCTCCAACTGGTAGTCTTTTGGTCTCTGCAATTCTAGGAGCTTCTTGATCTTCTTCATGATCCTCATTTGCATAGTTCTTTCTGTACTTGTTTAAAGATGCATCTTCATCAAATGTAACATTCCTGTTAATATCAATCTGAATTTAACCTGGAATGTAGACTCGATAATCTTTTGACTGATCAATGTAACCAACAAATATCCCCTTCTTTCGTGACGGGTCTAACTTTGATCTTTTCTCCTTGGGAACATGTCTGTATACAATAACACCAAATATCTTCATGTGGCTGACTTCGGGCTTCTAACCAGTAAACATTTCTTTTGGAGTCTTGTTCCCATGGGTACTATGGGAGATTTTGTTCTGCACGTAAACTGCGGTCCTGGTTGCTTCAGCCCATAACTGCATAGGTATATCATGATCATGGATCATGGCTTTTACCGCTTCCATGATGGATCTATTCTTTCTTTCTTCCACTCCATTCTGTTTAGGATTACAGGGTGTGGTGAGCTCCCTCTTAATCCCAACTTCTTTACAAAAATCCTTGAATTCATTTGAAGTGAATTCTCCTCCATTGCCTAATCTCAATGTCTTGATCTCCTTTCAGAGAAAATCTCTACAAGGGCCTTGAATTCTTTGAATTTTCAAATACCTCATCTTTACACTTCAAGAAGTAAATCCAAGTCTTGCGGGAATAGTCATCAATAAAGAAAACATAATAAACATACCCACTCAAAGAAGTAGCTTCCATTGGACCACATACATCTAAGTGAACAATATCCAAGATCCTATTTACTTTACTATTGTTTCTTGGAAATGGGTTCTTGGTATTATTTCCTTATGCACATCCCTTGCAAGTTCCTTCATGGTCAATCTGTATCTCTAGTAACCTATTAGTACCTTTCTCACGATTGGAAAAGCTTTGTAAATTACATGAGCAATTTGTTTATACCATAGTTCACATGGGCTGATGGTACTAGCTATCAAAGCTTAATCTGAGTGTCCCTTCAAGTTGTAGAGTCCTCCTTCAACTCCAATTATGAGGGCATCATCTATTGTCTTTCCTTTTGGCTACATGAGGACTTCACCATCTACAAAAGCAACTCTGAAATATTTATTATCTAAGGCTGAGATAGAAAGGAGATTATTCTTCAAACCTGGGACTTTCCAGAATTCATCTTGTAAGAGGATTCTCCCATTCCTTTGATAGAATATTGATAATCATCTCCAATATGCACTTTGTTTGGAGAGTCATCCTAGATAAGGTATGAGAGGGAGTCTTTGTAACCTGTCATGTGTTTAGAGGAACCATTGTATACGAGCCAAGTGTCACTTCCATGTGAGACTGATCCTATAAAAGATAAACTTAAGACATATTCTTCACTGGCGTCTTCATCTTCTCTAGCATTCTCCTCGTCTGATTCATTTTCTTTGACTGTATAGGCATGGAACTTCATGTTCTTTCTTAATCAAACAATTTCTTGCAATGTGTTCGATCTTGTGGCATGTGACACATTCAAATACTGAGAAGTTCTTTTACCTCTTCCAAGACCTTGAGATATTATGGGAGGTGATCCATGATCCTTTCTCTTGTTTCTTCCTTTTTTTTGTGGGTTGCTAAAACTTGATCTTCATTGTCATTTAGCTTCTCTTCTCCGTTTGTTATTCTTTCTTCTTCTTGTATGCATTCCTCCCATAGTCTATTGAACTTGGTCAACTTCCTTCTAGCGCATATTCCTTTAATGAAGGATCCTCAATCCCATGGGAGACCATTCAAGGTGGTCAACACAATTTATGCTTCTTCTACCGTGTCTCCAATAGCCTCTAATTGTTCTTTTATTTGGGACACTCTTGTGAAGTATGATTGTATTGCTTCTGTCTTTTGAATCTTCACACTCTTGAGTTGGTTTCTCAAGGCCATTCTTTTGTTGATGTTTCTTCCTTCAAATAGACCAGACAATGCTTCAAACATTTCCTTTGGAATCTTCTTTGAATCTACTTGAGGGATCAAATGATCCTTTATGGAATCATCTATGATCCTTTTATCCTTGATCATATCCTTCTTGTGCTTTGCTTTTTGCTTCATCTCCTTCTAGTTCTTGAACTTCCTCCTTGATGTAGCCTTCTTGGTCATGTTCTTCAAGGATGACCACGACTTTGTACTTCCATGCTTTGAAATTCTCGACTCCTTCAATCTCTCTGTCAAACTTGGTATTGTTTGTCATCTTTAATGAATGAGAACCTCAAATGGAAATACAGGAAGTAGAACTTACCAATAAGAAAACTGCTTCTAGAACCTGCTTTAGGTTGACTTAGGGTTTGACGGGGAAACCCTATTTTTTCAACTATGGTCACTTGCAAATATGATTGGAGGAAAATATGTGCCTCCTTAAGGTGAGTTGATCAGTGAGGTTCTTTCTCCAAAACCGTGGACAAAACTACAAAATACTTGATTCCCTAGTTTTCTCGGTAGCATTGGTAAGTAAAAAAATGAAAATCGACAGAATTGAAAACTGCTTCGACAGAAAGGTTCCCTCCCAGGGCAAGTTGGTTGATGCTTATTTTCCATCTAATCTATGGAGGGGGTTGCCCGAAATGATAATCCCTATCTTGTTGGACTTCCGGATAAACTGCTGCATAATGACTTCTTTCAGGTTGGCTCTAGTACCATGTTAGAATTTTGAAAGTAATTATGCCAAAAACAAAAGGATCACTGAAAGAATTACAATCACAATAGTAGAAAGAGAACACAAAGATTTATCCTGGGAAACCATCGTGGGGGAGAAAACCAAACAAAACTTCCTCAATATAGACTTCAACCAAGTATAGTGTAAGACTCATAAATAAGACTAGATGCTTCCTCTCTCTCAAATAGACTGCTCCCTCTCTCTCTAGTAAAATTTCTTAAGTGTTGAGTGTGTCCAAATGAGGGAGTCACGTCACCTATTTATACTAATAAGGTGAGTGACCTAAAGACCCAACATGGATGACTTGTCTCTCCAACCATGTCCGACTTTCCTTGGGAGACTCAAAACAATGTTTAAATAATACTTTTGTGGGCACTATTGACCTGACTTACAACAAAGGTTTTAACTCAAGACGTTTACGTGACCAAGTAGATCAATGACATCTCCGAAGGGAGGAATAACATCTCTGAAAGGAGGAATAATAATAATACAATATAAGGTACAATAAAATATCTTTTGAAGTTACATTTCTTTCACATTGACTACTAAATTCTACGTAGTTGTACATACCCTACCCCCTTTAGATTTGAACCCGTGATGTCCTCAGGTTGTGGGGTTTTTCCACTTGGTGTACAACACAAGGGAATATGGATGTTGTTGTGGTGTGTTTTCATGATAAAAAACACTTGGTTTCTTGATTCCAAACAATTGCTTATTATGTTAATGACTATGGCTTCTCGTTCCTATATGGTTGATAATCATCCCTTTAAACACTTGCTTATTTCTATGTAGTATTGTATGGGAGACATTATTTGAGACAAGTTAAAGTTGTTTCTTAAGATCATAGAAATTGTTGAGTGTGATGGGATTTAATGGTACCAATTTTGTTTGTGGCTTTTGGTTGTACCATTGGTGAAGGATATATTAATAGTTTTTCTTTCTCAAGAGCATGTTACTTCCTTTTATATTTTTTCATGTATATAAGAATTATTACATGAGTTATTAGTAGAGTATTCATTTGTGGACAATGATTATTTGTATTGAGGAACTTCATTGTAGCCTAACCCAATATCTTTCAAAAATAGCTTACCAAATTGGGTAATTTTATTGGTGTACTCTCTAATAAACTAGCTTACTAAAAATAAAAAGTGACAGTGCATGAACAAGTAAACTAGAAGATTAGAGTTATGCTCACCACCAATTCCACTCCCATGTTATATTCAAGTTCTGGCAGCAAATATTTTACACATGTGTGGCCCAACATAATGGTCTCCATCACTTGGTATCCACCATAATTGGCTAGCTATCTTACCAGCTCCAATAGTTACACCACAAATTGCTCCAATTCCTTATTTTATGGGTGAATTACGCTTGGGTGGTTTCAAATTCATTCCTCCCTTGATCAACTTCAAAATTCTATCATCCATCTCTACCTTGTAGGAACATTTTATATCTTCCATCTTTCCTAATCTATTTTCCAATTGGAATTTCCATCTTGTTGTTTCTAGAAATGAGTATTGAATGTTGCAATACATATTTTATTTTTCTTTGTTGGAGCTTGTTCAAAGCTATCTAAATGACACATAGATCCTTGGTTAGGATGCAACAATGACATAAGAATCAACCTCGATACATGTTTGTATGATAGAGGAATCTAGGGAGGAGGTGCAACAAAAGAGAAGGGTTGCGGGTTGATGAAGAAGAAGGGATAGGAGTGAGGATCAAGGAGACCAAAGGAAGAAGAAAAAGGGGAGAATTATGAGTTGAGGGAGTAGGAGCTCCACTCAAGGATTAGATCCACGAGTCTTCCTTTAGTCACGAGAGAGAGAGAGAGAGAGAGAGAGAGAGAGAGAGAGAGAGAGAGAGAGAGAGAGAGAGAGAGAGAGAGAGGGTGGATATGATAACATTTTTTTAGGGGGAGGAGGGAGGAGTTGAATGTGGAGGAACCTCCCCATTAATCTTAATTTTCATTACCTTCCCATTGTATTCTAAGAGTTTATGCTTAAAGGACTTACAATCCATGTGAATGTCATGGGACAATGATTGTATGGGTGTTGGAGCTTTATAATTTCTTAAAAATG
>LPNX010651515.1:708-39022 GCA_001517045.1 Pseudotsuga menziesii | reverse complement strand
ATATATATAATTGTTTGCAATTGTAGAAGAAAGGAAAATATGTTACATAGGATAACATCAAATCCCTCAATATTTGGTTCTCAAACCGTCACAACCATATCTTATTTTATTTGAAATAGAGGATGTATACCCCATTGCTGGACAAACCACTATAGTGATAGTGCATCAATGATCAGTTTTATCTCGTATGAATTTCATCATGTGGAACATTAAACGCCTAATTATCGTGCTTGAAACCTCTCTTTATGGTTGGTTTTGATTGTGACTTTAATGTAGGAGCTCACGATCCGTGTGATGATGTTGGGCCTTTATTGATAGTTGACAAACCATCTCAATGCTCCTTGGAACAAAACATCTATGGCCAAATTTGTCCTAGAATGACGCTTATATGCAAACCAACGAGTTGTTACCAGATACTAGAATCTGTGCAAAAATGTTGCAATTTCTGGTAACACCTTAGGAAATATAAAATTTTACTATAAATAATCATCAAAACATTGGGAATAGCTAGGAAACATCAATTTAATACCTGATGAAACTCTTTAGAGTGTAAACCTGACGTAGACATGACCTAGGCGAGTCGACTACACATCATTGTACACAACGAAAGCACAAACAATCACAGAACACAACACAACTTGCAAAGAAGAATGGATTTCAATTAAATGAACAATCTCTTTACAAAGATAAATTACAATGTGAGCCTAAACTCATATTAATCAGAATGAAAATCGACTAATTACTCCAATATCCTCCCTCAATGGATTCTTCAGGGATTCACCCTAAAGGGATCTGAAAAAGTCCTTTTATGTGAACACCAATTGGTATTTATAGTTGTTCATTGGTTCTCAGGCCTTCGACTCTTCCTCTAGAAGATTCACTTTGACTCTTCCATGCTACATTAAATACTTAGCATGGATCCCCTCAATAGATTTTTCCACCTGGTCTTCTGCAAAAACTGCCATAATTTCCCTACAACTGTTCCAATGACCCTACACCTCGATTTTCTAGATTTTTTATTGGTTGTCTATCCCATCAGCATTGGTTCTATTCACAGATTCTCTCCTTGCTAAGTCGGTATCCTTGTCAACCTTTTACTGACCTTCCTGTTGTTCCTATCACCTATCGTCAACTGCTCCTTGTCAGAATCCTCACAACTTACTCTAAGCTTCCCATGTCAACCTTTCACCCATAACACTCGAGTTCATCAATTGTCCTCTAGGAATTCCTATCATCTCATCTGTGACAACTTATATTGTCCCTAATGCCCATGAATCAACCTCTCAGGGTTGAAAATAATATTGCTCATTATTATGCAACTCCTCGATTCTATCCTCTGAAATCCATGTCGCCTCTTCCATGTCTTTTCCCCACATCAAACCAAATATTCCTTTTTCTTCTGATTCTTAGTATTCCTGACTTCATGATCATCGAGTATCTCTGTAATCTCTTCTGTCGACTGAACTGGTATATGTCCTTGCTATTCCACAATCGTTTTATCATTGCTTTCCAATCCTTCTTCAATCTTGTCCAAGTCAAAACATTAAACGTCAATGATATTCCTAGATAATCTGGTACCTCTAACACATAGGCATTATCTAAGATTTTCTTCACGATTTTGCATGGCACAATATTCTTCAGCTTCGACTTGTTATATGTTCCTCTTGAGACCTTTTTTCTCTCAGGTGCACATATGCTAAGTTTCCTTCCACAAATGAATGCAGTCGTCTCTTTATGTTGACCCTCAACTTGTATGTTTTGTTAGTCTCCTCAAGCTACCGATTCACCTTATGGTTCAATTCCTTCATATGGTTGGAAAATGATTCTACATATGCACTCTTCATTCATGTCGACAATTCTCCCAATTCATCTACTCCATGTGGAATTATTCCCTGCATGATCTGGAACGAACTCATTTCCTCAACCAGTTCACTGAATTGTTGTATGGGAATTCGGCATGCACGAACACATTCTCCCTCTACTTCGGTTTGTCAGCAGTTAGGCATCTCAAAAAATTTCCCAAGCTCCTATACACGACTTCAATATCCCCATCGATCCACAGATGGTATGCAGAACTAAAATACAACTTAGTGTCGATCTTTTTCCACAAGGTTATCCAAAAATGAACCATGAACTTAGTATCTCTATCTGAAGTGATACTCTTCGACAACCCATGCAACCTTAAAATCTCTTTAAAAAAATATACAACAATACTGGTAGCACCACTTGTCTTTCAACATGGAATAAAGTGATCCATAATGGAAAATCTATCCACTACCACAAAGATGAATGTGTTCCCTTGCGACATCCTTGGAAATCCTAGTACAAAATCCATGTCGATCCCTTCCTGTGGGACCATTGCCACTACTGACAATGCATATAATCCTGCATTCTGGCTTCTTCCTTTTGCATGTTGAAACATTCAACACTGTTGGATCCAGCTCTTCACATGTGTCCTTGACCCGAGCCAATAATATTTATCCTCGACCAACGCCTTGGTCTTATCGATGCGAAAGTGTCCTCTTAGTCCCCCATTGTGCAATTCCTTGATCAAGTTCTCCCTCACCAATCCTCTAGGGATGCATAACTATATCTCTTTGAGCAAGTATCCTTCTTGGATAAAGTAATCCAAGTATGGAATTCTATCGCCACTCCATGGTTCCTTCGATGCATTCCATGCATCGACAAAATCGTCATCGACTTCAAAGTCGACCTTTATCGATTCTAAACCTGTTAACGTCACAGTATTCATCTCCAACAATGTGAATCTTTGACTTAAAGTTATATCAACTAGCTTATTATCCTTCTGCAACTTGTGCTTCAACACAAATGTATAACTCTACAAGAACTCAACCCACTTCATATGCCTCTGTTCAAGCTTTTTTTGAGTGTTCGGCTACATTATAGCTTGGTGGTCAGTGAACAATACAAATTATTTTGGAAATAAATAATGCATCCATTTCTTTAATGCCTAGCCAATGACGTAAATTTCTGGTCATAGACCAAATATTTCTACTTGGCGTCATCTAGTTGCTCAATGAGTAACTTTGGTCAGCCTTCCTGTCTAAACACAACCCCAATTATTAACCCGCTCACATCGCAACCAACTTGCAATACATTGTGGAAGTCTGGAAGAGCTAGAACTAGGCACTCCATCACCTTCTATTTGAGCTTCTCAAATGTTCGTTAGGACAGTTTTGTCCACTTAAACTCACCCTTCCTCATGCATGTCATCCATGGCACACATATACGAATAAAATCCTTAATGAACTTCCTGTAAAAACTAGACAGAGCATGGAGTCTCCTCACCTTGGTGGCGCTCATTGGTTCCAACCACTCTAATATCACCCTAACCTTCTTTGGATCCATCTTCATCCCTTATATAGAAATCATGAATCCTAGGTACACTAACTCCTTTTGCATAAATGCACACTTCTATAGATTCACAATTAGCTTCTCTTAGCTTAACCTTTGCATAACTTGTCAAAGGTGCCATAAGTGCTCTCCTTTCAGCTTGTTGAACATCAGTATGTCATCGAGATGCACAATGACAAATTCCCCCAAAAAATACTCCAGCACTTCGTTCAATAGCCTCATGAAATTGATTGGCACATTGGTCAACCCAAATGTCATAACCAGCTATTCATGCAATCCTTCCTTCATCTTGAATGTTGATTTCCTCTCATCACCATCTGTAATCCGGATATGGTGGTATCCACTCTTTATGTCGATCTTGCTGAAGTATGTGGCTCCACTTAAATATCCAATCAAGTCATCCTCTCTCGGAAATGGAAAATTGTACTTGGTGTTGATCTAGTTGATAACCATTGAGTCGATACACATCCTCCTTTCTCCTCCTTTATTGGGTGCTAGTACAACTCATACTACACACAGAATCAGGCTTTCTCTAATCAATCCCATGTGCATCATCTCTTAGACCTGTTGATTTAGCTCGACATTCTCCATCGATGTCAACCTGTGCATCGCCTTGTTTGGAATAATCGACCTTGGAATTAAGTCAATCCAATGGGATATACTCCTTGTTAGTGGTGATCTCTATCGACACTCATACCCTTAGGAATAGCTATAAAACATTATTTTTTCTTCTTTTTCTCCTTCAAAAACTATTTAGCTGAACACATCACTTTTCCCAGTAACCAACACTCTCTTTTCCTTATCTTCTCTTCTCTTCGACTAAAGGAATCAATCAAATCCCTTGTCTTCTTTCTCGACTATGACAGTGCTCCTGTGATCGTAATACACCATGTTCTGATTGTATTTTCATGATCTACCCAACAATAAATGACATGCATCCATTCGAATCACATTGCACAACACACTGTCATGTAACCCACCAATCTTGAAATTAATCAAGAACTTTCATGTCACTATGACATTGTGACCCTTCTACAACCATGACACCCTCTAATCATTTGGGTGTGGTTGACACTTCAACCCCAACTTCTTGATCACCTCTGTCGAGACTAGATTTTCAATAATGCCTCCATCGATGATGATCATGCAACATATGTACCGAATATTTACCTTCATCCAAAAAATGGACTTCCTCTACATTGGCTCCCTCTCTTCCTACTGTGTTGATTGCAACAACATTCTTTAGGTCATCAGGTTTCATCCTTCTTTCGATGCAGCTTCATCACAGTTTCCCTTCACATTCAAACTAGTCTTGTCATCTACACCTCGACATCTTTCCTCTTATCGACTTGTGGTATGCAATTTTTTTAAGCATTCGTACGGCTTGTGTCCCAACTCTCGACACTTTTGGTAGAAAAAATCAGGTTGGTTTGCACGTCTTCCTCCAAAATCTCCTATGTTTCCATTATTTCCTCGAACTCTATATTTCTCACCTCCACATCGATATTCATGCACGCTATCTTCAGTCATTCTCTCTCCTCATCGCTCATCACGACTTTCCTCTTTCCTTTCCCCAACGGTATGAATTTTGGAGGAGAATATTTTTTGATATTGAGCACTCAAGTTTCCTTTCCTCGTCAAAGTATTTATGGACAATTTCTCCTCTGCCTTCAGAGCTAGCTAATAGGATTCTTCAACCATCATGAACCAAGACAAGATTAGCTTGTCTTGAATAACATATTTTATTCCATTCACATACCTCACAACTACCTCCTCCCCTTCGTCGATTTGTCCCAACCTGATTGTTAGTCGATAGAATTCCACCGTGAATTCTTTCATAGTCAAATCCTTCTGTTGCAGGTTTTGTAACTTCCTGAATAGGGAAATCATGTAGCTAGTGGAAATGAATATATCCTTTAACTTGGAGACCATTATGCCCCAAATCTTCACTTTATATTTTCTTTTCTTCACAATGTGAGCATGTACATTGTCCCACAACAATGAGGCATGACCTTTAAGCTTTAGATAGACAACTTTAACCCTTTTGGGTTCTTCTATCTTATCTATGTCAAAGTATTTCTTTAATCCATTTCCATGATCCAATATATCAGATCCTTAGGGTTCATACTTCTTGAGTAGGTAGGCACATCCATATTATCCTTACCTAGCATTTCAGGCAACAATCTCAACAGTTTTCCTTTTAGCTCGTCTTCTTCTTCATCACTCTACACATTTACTTCATCCTCAACTTCTTCACTACTACGATCAAGGGTTTCATGGACATATCCCCATTGTTGCACCTCTTTCATGACTGCTAACTCATTTGTCAATGTCCTCATCGTTTGGACACATTCATCAAAGGTTTCATGGTTGATTGTGACCCTTTCACCTCCGCACGGTCTTCTTCCATGAACATTGACACCTTTGTGATCCATCCCTTTTGCTCAAACAACTAAATCGCCACTTCAAGCAATTCTACTGTAGATGGAATCACTCTTTGTGTCCAATCACAAATGGACCTCTTATGCGAGATAACTTCCAGCTCTTATACCAATTGACACAAACGTAACCTAGGTGGGTCGGCTACAGATTAATGTACACAACCAAAGCACAAACAATCATGCAACACAACACAACTGGACAAGAAGTATGGGATTCAATTAAATGAAACAATCTCTTTACATAGGGAAATTACAATGAAAATCTAAACTTAGATTAGTCAAAATGCACATTGACCGGTTACTCTCATCTCCGAGAATTAACATTGAAAGCTCCTCTTTCAATGGTTTCTTCAAGGTTTTTCTCCAAAGGTATCTGGAAAAAGTCCCTTTTCTATGAACATCAATTGGTATATATAGTTGTTTTCTCATTCTCAGGCCTTCAACTCTTCCTATTGAATATTCAATTACTTCTAGGAATCACCATGTTCTATTAAATACTTCATGTGGCTCCTCTCGGTAGATTTCGCCACCTGGACTTTTGTAACAACTTCCATAACTGCCCTATAACTATTCCAACTACTACAGTGTCCCTGCACCTCTGTATTCTAGATTTTTGGTTAGTTTTCTACCCTTTTTTCATCAATTTTCTTCACGACTTCTCTCCCTTCTGAATCGGTATCCTCATCGGCCTTCAACTGACCTTCCTCTCACTGCTATCACCTATCGTTGACCACTCCTGGTCGGAATCCTCGTGACTTACTCTGATATTCCCATGTTAACCTTTGGCCCATAATGCTAGAGGTCATCGATTATCATCTAGGCATTATTGTCGTCTCATCGGCGATGATTTATCTCATGTCGTGATGCCCCTGCATCAAAACCTCTCTAAATGTAGTAACATAGGTTGGGAGAGGCGTGAAGGTGAAGAGGTAAAATTGATATGTATTTATGTGAGAACAAAATAAAAGAGAATATATATATTCACATACATAGATACATGGAAATAAACACAACGATATAGTAAACTCAAGTTCTATTAAATTATTGAAAAAAAACAAATTGTAAAACAAAAACAGCTAGAATGGTGGTAGTTGTATCTCTGAGAATAGATGTGGCCAGTACGCTCACTCGTGAAAAGATTAATACAAAAGGAGGCCAATGGGCCTTTTATCATAAAGTTTGAGAGAGGTTGAAACCCTAAACATAAACCTAGGAGATGAACTGTCATAAATTTTACGGCCCCAAGGTGGTTAGTTGAACACTCAATTTCTCGGCGTCATAACTTTTGCGTACAATCTATGTTTTGGGAAATCGATAGCCTATTGGAAAGGTCTATCCAAGATTTAAATATTTCAACCAAATAAAGTGCATGCCATTGAAATCGATCCCCTTCCCAACGTCCCCAACCCCCCGCCCCCTGAATCATCAAAAAATGTCGTCTAGGGCCTCAAACAGAAGTTTGGGACCTGAAAAAGGCATAGAAAATTACAAGAAAATTGCCAAAATGGAAAAATGTTTTGAGCCAGTGGAATAGGTGGGTGGCCACTTGTATCCATTTGGATCGGTCCTCTCCCCTTAGGAATCAATGGTATCAATTGCGTTTAGCACACCCATCAAATGGGGAAACATCTGTTGAACTTGACTTTTGGTGAGCCACTTGCCTTGGTGGAGTAGATGCCCTGCTTTGAGAACTCGATATAGTTGTATCTTCTACTGGAAGGTTCCCTTAACCTATATGTCTATGATTTGATCAATGGTTGCTTGTTCCATGTAGTAAGGATTAAGCTCTATAGGTATCAATTGTTCTTCCACATTCGAGGTGTCCAACCGTGGTGGAAAATATGGTCGAACGAGCTCCACGTTGAATATTAGATGCAAGACAAGGAATAAAGGGATGCTCAATTCAAAGACATTTTCACCAATTTCCTTGGTGATGGTGTGTGTTCCATATCGAAGTGGACGAAGCTTGCGATGGGGTTCTGTGAGCCTCTCTTTTTGCAAATGCAACCAAGCCTTATCCCCCACCTGGAACTTGTGTGGAACCCGATGCTAGTTATGTCGGTGCTTGTACTTAGTATTGGAATTTTCCATAATGTCATGGGCTTGTTGGAGGATGTGTTGGATTCGTTCAACAAATCTAGTGGATTTATTAGCCTCAACCTAATCATGGGAAGATTCCTCTTGTGTGGATGCAATGGGAAGAGCTACATCAATTGGGGATAGTGGTTGGAAACCCAAGAACACCTTAAAAGGGTTGTGACCTGTAGAGCTATGAAGGGATCTATTATAGCTATGTTGAACATAAGTAAGGATATCATCCCATGTGAGGGGATGTTTAGAATTGTACATTGTTAGAATATGCATAATCATCTGGTTGACTACCTCTGTTTGTTCATCGGTGTGGGGGTGGAAGGAAGTTGATTTCATGACCTTGGTATCCGTCAATGACCATATACTAGACTAGAAAGTGCTCAGGAATTTGTGATTTTGTGTCGCCATTGAATTTTGACAATTCTAACTTGGGTTTCATTTGATATCCACTTATTTTTGGAGGAGAGAGCAGTTGTTCATGATTTGAAGAGTGATCATGAACGAACTCTTCTTGTGGAATTTCCCTTCTGGGAGGTATTGTCTTATGATGGATTGAATGTGAGGATGGTTGGTCCTCCTTTGACATGTTTCCAACTAATGTGGTAATTGTGTCTTCTAAATGCTGCTCGAGTTTGCTTAATCCAGATTCGAACAATATTGATTCTTCCCTTTTTACTCCTTCCATCTCCCAAGATATTGCTTCATTGACTTCTTTTTTGACAGTTTCTGATAATTCGTTTTTGCCTTTGTGTAGTTATGCTTCGATTTGGTTGAGTCTTGAGTGTAACCCTTCAAGAATTTTAGAACCTTGGACTTGTTAAGCTCTAATTTCTCCATTTGCTCTTTAATTTCATTCATCTCTGACATTTTTCTTATGCATGGAGGATTTTTTTTGTTTTTTACTAAGGACAGTGAGATTTTTAAAGATAATAATTAATTATATTAATTATTATATAATAAAAATATTTATTTTAATATTTTGTTTTAATATCATAAAACAAAATCGAAATATTATAAATATATTATAATATATTGAATTACTTGAAGCAGAAATGGACTGGAAGCAACAGAAGGATGAAGAGAGGGGAGGGTGTGGAATATAGAGGGGGTTGCGAAAGGTGTCGAGGAGCAGCAAGCTCTGATACCACTGGAAGCAGAAAATACCAATCCCACATATTTCGAATTTAGCCACAATGAAAATAATTATTGAATGATGATTTTTTACAATGAGTGAGAAGACCTTTTATAGGTCAAAACACACCGTTTCAATGAAATGGTGTGACCCTAAGTTTCAACTTAACTAATATTACATTTAATATTAAAATAATTGCTCATAAATATTTAGATACATAACAGGCTACAGGGTGATTAGAGAAGAAAAGGACTATCATGAACTACAATGGTGACCTTCAATTTATGGAAGCTTAAATGCCCTTAATTTATTTTATTTTATTTTATGGTTAGCTCTTTCAGGTAAGGCTTCGGTATGGGATACTATTTAGAGGAAGTTCTAGATAGGGCCTATAAGATGCCCTCTATGAAAGGTCAATAATGAAAGTTGTATCGATCATATTTTTGTCTCTTGTTCTTTCATCTCTAGGATGTGGGATTTTGCTTCTCAGATTAGTGGGGTTCAATTCTTGTGGGTGGGGTAGAATTTATATGAATCTTTTCATTCTCGGATCAACAATGGAGCTCATAAGCTGGATGGTAGTGCCATCTTTGATGATTTTCATATCCCTCCAATTGTTTCTGCTACTAATGGTCTAGTTGTTTTAAGCCATTTTCCCCATGAAGAATGGATAAAGCCCAGTGGAGAATATTGATCGTTTTGGCATCTGGGCTTTCTTCGATGGAGCATCCCAATACAACCCTACCTTGGGAGGAGCAAGTGGCATTCTATATTTACATGAGGTTCATTGGATTAATTTTTCGGTAGGTTTGGGGCCTCCACAAACAATAGAGACGAGGAGATGGTTAGGTCGTCGGGTCTCTTTTAAGCAATTAAATATGAGCACATTTATAGAGAAAGGAATCATCTAGCTGATCATTTTTCGAAGATGGGATTACACGTTGGCATAGGCACTTGGCAATGTTAAGAGAACACTCTAACTGAACATGACCTTAAACCTCATTAAGCATGAATAGAGGGAACTATTCTATATGAATAGTCCAAACAATGTTTGATGAAGTATTTTCTTGGAATTTTATAGCAAAGTTTTCTTAGAAGAACTATTATTTTTTAATCAAAAAGATATTTTATACAACCATAATAGTTTTTTTTTATCAATCCTTCTAGTTCTAGTTTATATTTTATATGGTTCATATGAACAAGCTGTTGGATATACTCTTGAGAGGTTGTTGTTCGCATAGTTAAAAATAAACCATAAACAATTTTGTAATTCATGTAAATCGTTTATAGTAGGAAGCCCATATGACCTATGTACAAGGTGATTTATTTATATAAATGGGCCTATGTACAAGGTGATTTATTTATATAAATGGGCTGCAGTTTTTTTTCTAAGAAAATTCTGATCCAACCAGGTTCCATAAACTAGAAAATTCCATATGGACCGAATTAAACTTGACTATGGGGCACCTATGGGGTCAGTCTATATCTGCTGCATGTGGTTTGATCGTAAAGGGTTTCTGAATATACACGTTCAGCTTTTCCCACCACCTGGGAAGAAGAATTTTGAACTATTACAGCTGGTAAAACTTCAAACGTACAAGCCTCCACCAGAATTTGGGCCCTGTTATTTCAGATCAACAAAGTTCTACAACTCTTTGAACGATGAGAAAGTTGAAACTGAACTTTACTCTTGAGTTCTGACTTTCCTCCCCAGATATTCTTCAATGTGCATATACTTGAACTGGAATAAAGATTTCGCGGTTGTTGAAAGGGTGCTGAAGTGCTGTGGAGCCCGTTTCATTCACTGTTTCCGTCGCCGTCCCGGGGAGTAAATGGAGAAATCTGTTCACCGGTATCGTCGAATACGTAGATTAGACTGATTGTTTCATTAAAGTTCTTGTACTCCGGCCGTGATTTTTGGTTTATGATGCCGATTTCTGCTTATCTTATCAATTAATGCACACAGCTACCAAATCTACGTATTATAAAAATGTTTATACGAGGTAGATTTGGCAGTCGAACAATCTTATCTAGCAAGACCAGCCTTATTAGTCCCACTACCTTCGAAGGGAAGCTGTATTCAAGGCGTATGACACTTGCTTGCATTGAAGAGAACCAGCTGTACAGAGCGCATCTCACATTGATTGTTTCAATAGAGTTCTAGTACTTCGGCAGTGATTGTTTCAGTGGAGTTCTATTACTCAGTAGAGTTAGAGTTAGTAGTGAGAGAATCTTTGTTCAGCCAAGTTACAGTGGTAATCAATGCTGCAATCGTAGATTAGGTAGTTCAGTTCGCTATGCAATCTTAGATCATGTAGTTCAGATCGACGTGCAATATTCACTTAAGATCACATAAGATTGAGTGGCATGGCCCTTATATATATAAGGGGGTTAAGAGGCATATGATGTAAAGTTTGGTTCTGAACTAGGGTCGCCTGCTTTCAATTAGATTCAGTATGGCAGTTGGAGTGATGATAGGAGGCAACAGCCGGAGGGAGATAACCCCAGGCAAAGTGACATTTTCTGTCATCTTCTCCTGCATTGTAGCTGCCACAGGAGGCCTCATCTTTGGTTACGATATAGGAATTTCAGGTTTGTTATTTTTTAAGTTCTATTCCTTGTTTTTTAATAAAAATGGACAGAGAAATTGTAGAAAAAAAATTATTTTTATTCTTCTTGTATTAAAAGAAAGTGTTAGCCAACCACAATCCTTTAGTTACAAAACTTGTTTTATAAAGTTTCAGCAATACTAGTTCCAAAATTTCTTCCCTGTTTAAGTGGTTTGTACCTTTGCATTTTTTTGTAAGTTTGGTGTGAATCGGCTTGTTGTTGAAAATGAGATTTTTAGTATTAAATTGCATTTTTTTATTGCAGAAATGGATTTAAACCCCTCAATTACCCCCGGCAGCTGAATTATGCAATTCCAATCACTGAAAACTATCATTTAAACAATTTCTGCTGAATATTGATTAAAAAACTCCAACAAAATTTTAGGTGCAAATGTTCTAGAATTTAACTTACAGAGTTCCTGCTCTATACATATATATATTCTTTCAAATTTAAACTGATACTGTAAATTGGACTTGTATAGATTATAGTGAAAGTGTTTCATATCAAAGTACATTTGATATGTATTTAAAAAGACAAAAAGTAACACAAAAGACGAAAGAAAGAAAATCCCAGAATCCTGATGTAGAAAACAAAGAGGTTTATTCAATCTTCAAAGGAGGAGTATGAGAGGAATCCTCTTCGATACTCTTCTAATCCGCATCTTTTGCTCAACGAGCATCCAGACCAGCAGCATTAATTCCTTGGTGATATTGTATGATTGAGAAGTGTCATATTCTTGAACTTTTCTCTGTAATTGTTGAATGGTTTCTCCTGCTCTTTTTATTTCCCTTTCCAAAAGTCAATTTCGATCTCAGACTTTATCATATTCATTCTCATTTGTTTGATTTGAGTTTCAAGAAAATCATGCTTATATCATTCAATAGCTGATCCCTCACATAGTGTTCTTCCCAAGACCTCTGAATTTCGATCTCAGACTTTATCAAATTCATTCTCATCTGTTTGATTTGAGTTTCAAGAAAATCATGCTTGATATCATTCAATAGCTGATCCCTCACATAGTGTTCTTCCCAAGACCTCTGAATTGCGATCTCAGACTTTATCATATTCATTCTCATCTGTTTGATTTTAGTTTCAAGAAAATCATGCTTGATATCATTCAATAAATGGTCCCTCACATAGTATTCTTCCCAAGACCTCTGAATTTCGATCTCGGACTTTATCATATTCATTCTCATCTGTATGATTTGAGTTTCAAGAAAATCATGCTTGATATCATTCAATAGCTGGTCCCTCACATAGTGTTCTTCCCAAGACCTTTGAATTTCGATCTCAGACTTTATCATATTCATTCTCATTTGTTTCATTTGAGTTTCAAGAAAATCATGCTTGATATCATTCAATAGCTGGTCCCTCACATAGTGTTCTTCCCATGACCTCTGAATTTCGATCTCAGACTTTATCATATTCTTTCTCATTTGTTTGATTTGAGCTTCAAGAAAATCATGCTTGATATCATTCAATAGCTGATCCCTCACATAGTGTTCTTCCCAAGACCTCTTTCTCTTCACTAAATTCTTAATAACCATGTCTCCGTTGTCACTGATGACATCCTTCTCTTTGTTTCCAGGCCTGAGTTCTAAATTTCCTTTAATCCTTTTTCCTTCTCTATAGATGGAAGTTTGAACCACAGTGTGATAAAGGACCTGTATGTAGAGTCTTTTGAATTTGTGGATTTGAATACCAATCTGACCAAGTTTAACAGAGTAACCTAATCGTAGTTTATATCCAGAATATTTCACAAGCTGTAAAAAAACCAAGACTTTCAGACTGACTCTCCTAATAAAACCCTGACAATAATCTCACTGCGAAAAGTCCCTAAAATGCAGAAATGGTGAGTACATTTTTATTTTTGAGAAATATGTCCTTGTGCAACTTTAGAGTTTGTAAAGATGAATGTGTATCTTTATTGTTTTATAATGCCCAATATTTTGAAACATAATCAGAATTATTTTTGGTGCTTGAATAGGTTTGGGTTCATTGAAATTATTTTTTGTTTATAATTAGAGTAGATTTATCTTAACTTTAGGTCATTAATTATTGAAATGCAAATTTTTTGGTGTTTAAAAGGTTTTAAGTTAAAATGGATATATATATAGATAATGGGCCATTATTTATCATTAGTATATTTAAATATTATATTAAAGGACATTACATTGTATCACTTTATTGTTAGTTATAGACATTACTCATTTCTCTCATACTAGACTGTAAAATGTACCTAACATTTTTTTAAAGTCGATGCAATGAAGATTTTAGATTATCTTCTCAATAGCAAGATTTTCTAATGCAATGAAGATTTTAGATTATCTTCTCAATAGCAAGATTTTCTAATAAGAGACAATCGCTTGACTTCTAACACAGTTGTGATGCTTTGATGTCCAGAATATACTTTTATAGAATATTTTGGAGGTCCGATATTCTGGAAATGAAGATAAGTGACTTTGAAATTAGTGCTTTTTCGAACATGTTTATAATATTAAAGTGGGTAACATACAGTTACATTAGTGACGTCATTGATTGACTATGTGGTAGACAGACAGGTTTCTTTTACCAACATGGGCAAGTGAACCCATCATCTCCTCCCTAGTACCAAACTCAAGTGAATCTATACCAAACTCGAGAATCTACATCGTTCCTGTACATGTCCATTCTACCAAACTTGAGAGAATCTATATTGTTCCTATACATGTCCATTCTAGGTGAAATTTGCACAGCTAGGTCAGTTCTAAACGCTATCATCTCAAAGGCTGGAAGATTCATCATGAAAAGCTGCCTTGTACCTTCACCTCTAAAGAAATATGATCCCTCCCTGTTAGCTGGATAGTACTCTATATCTCTTTCCCATAGAGTTGGAGACGATTAAGGGGCTTTCCAGCTACTCCAACTTGCCATGCATTTTCCCTGTTAATAAGTTTTTTTCACTTTCTTTTTCTAAATTCTTAAAGAAGCTCAAATGCAAAGGGACTCCAAAAATTTAAACTTTGAATTTTTTTTTATCTGTTTTAAGTTTTTTGAGGTTTTTCTTTTCATATTTGTGGGTATATTTCTGGTTGTCCATTAACAGCAGTCTTGCAGTAGCTACTCAACAATTTACTCAACAATTAACTAATCATTGAAAGTCCCACATTGAGATTAAAGAATCTATTTTGGCTGTGAAAAATGTGAAATTTTGCCTTATCCATTATCCATCTTTTGGCTGTGAAAAATGTGAAATTTTGCCTTATCCATTATCCATCAATGTGGTGTTGGTCTCTATTCAAATGAACGATAGACAATAGTTTGTGTCACTGATAGACAATACAAGCTTGTCTTATTGTATGAGATCATTTAGCTAGACAAACCTCCAAATTCTGGACAATATCAGGTTTAAAACCTCAATATCACTAAGCTGAAGAGGACGAACTGTGATATATTCCAGACTATCAACCTCGCTAGAACTGAACTCTTTACAGAGTGAAACTTTAAAAGCCCATTACACTCCTGCTGCAAAGATGAGCTCCAATTCACATTGATAGCTACAAAAACTACTGATTTGTCCAGATTAATTTGAAACTAGGAGCATCTAGATACATCTATATCCGCATTAAACTGATCCAGACATCCCGTACTAAATTTAGGATGACACCTGTCTGGATCATGCGAAGATTAACCCTGATCTGCCTTCTCTCTCGCATGATTCCCATTCCAGTAACATCGAAATTTATGCACCTTAACTCATTTGAAATCGTCTCTTGCATTGCATGCGGATGCCAGGCCTGATTTTGCCACTTTGACAGTCTTGATACGCTCGCATTGAGTTCAAGTATGAGCCAAATCCTTGATAAATTTCCAATTTCTAATGAGTTATGAATGTTACATAGGCATGAAACAACACCATTTATCATCAAATTTCTTTGATCAAGGTTACATGCTACATTAGCATGATTGTCTGCTTGGGTATTTAATCTTTTTAGTACAGGGAAAGATTTAACTACTTCGAATTCTGTTAACAAATGCGAAATTCCCCATATTGTTCTAGAAAGAGGTCCATCTATTTTAACTTTTTTTGAAATGAGATATCGAATCACTATTATGGAATCTCCTGAAATTATAATGTCTTTTTTTTATATGTGAAATTGTTGGGCCTTGAACTTACTTTAATGTTTTATTTTGTTTTGTAGGACAAGATTTAATCTTGGCCAAAGTACAAGTGATTTTGCTTCATTATTTGATGTCTCTCCAAGACCTCTAAAGTAGTATTGCTTCCAAGGTCAAAGAAAATCCCAGCACCTATGAACCCTGGGTTATTCTTTGATACTCGATGAAAAAACAGTATATGATATTTCTGTTTAGTTAATTTGCACCAATGAACCCTGGGTTATTCTTTGATTTCCATAAAATAACAATATATGATATTTCTGTTTAGTTATCCCTGTTTAGTTATCCCATCATTCCTGGGTTATTCTTTGATATTCCATGGAAAAACAGTATATGATATTTCTGTTTAGTTATCCCATCATCCAGATTTGATGGCTTTATTCTCAACAAGTTCACTTTCCCTTTCCTTTTTTCCTTACTGCTTTGTCCTGGTTTATCTTATAGACTTTGAATTCACAGTCTCTCTTTTGTATCTAAATCAGCAATTCTTTGATTAACCTGACCTTTTTCCTTTATTGCGTCTGGCATCATTGCCTATGCCAACCCTGCTATTTGTTCTTTTTTATTCATTTTATTTTTAAACATAACATAATTCCTTATCAACTAAATCTTCCATAGCATGAAATATGGAAATGTTTTCCAAACCTGCTTTAGCAAAGGGTTATTTTTTAAATTAAATTTGATAATTTCGATGCTAGGTGATAAAGACCTCTCTCCTAGTGCTTGGGATGACTAGCTTTGTGTTCAATCCATCAAAAGCTTACCTCCAAACCTTATATGCAAATTCACGATGCTAGGTGATAAAGACCTCTCTCCAAGTGCTTGGGATGACCAGCTTTGTGTTCAATCCATCAAAAGCTTACCTCCAAACCTTATATGCAAATTCACAATTTAAAAATAAAAGCAAATGCACTCTCTTTTGCATTCTCACACAGTTGACATTGTGATGGTCCTTGAATTCCTCTTTTGCGAAGATTATTAAACATTAAGGTTTTTCCATGGCATATAATCCAAATAAAGAGTTTTATTTTTGGGATAGCATCACCATATCTATCAAAAGCATTTGCCATATGGTTTTGTTCTATGAAATCTTCTCTTTGCCTTCATAATATAGCAGTCTCACAATATGAATAGTGCGTTTGGTAGTGTTTCATGCATCCACATGAATATTATAAATGGTGATCCTGTATTTATACATTGTTGACCATGATTTGTAGGTGGTGTGACCTCCATGGATGACTTTTTACACAAATTTTTCCCGGGTGTGGAGAGTAATATGAAAAAAGCAAAGTCCAATGCTTACTGTAAATTCAATAGCCAATTGTTGACTGGATTTACTTCCTCCCTGTACATTGCTGGTCTTATTGCTTCCTTCTTTGCCTCGTCTACCACAAGGATGTTTGGACGAAAAATTTCGATGCTCATAGGAGGGGCCACTTTTCTTTGTGGTGCTGCAATAAACGGAGCAGCAATGAATATTGCCATGCTCATTATTGGGCGAATTTTGCTTGGCATTGGTGTAGGGTTCGCTAACCAGGTTCGATTTTTGCTTTCAAAATCCCTTTCAAGATGTATGAAATGATTTGTTTAGGTCAGTATGTACTTTTTTCTTTGAAATATAGAGCATTTTCCTTCAAAATAATTATGCGATTTCTATTGTTGTAGTCTGTCCCCGTTTATCTATCTGAAATGGCACCAGCGCAATTGCGTGGAGCTTTGAACATTGCCTTTCAAATGTGCACCACTTTGGGAATTTTGGCAGCCAATCTTATAAACTACGGCACACAAAATATACATAACTGGGGATGGCGCTTATCGTTGGGCCTTGCAGCGGTTCCTGCTGGTATAATTACTCTTGGCTCCATTTGGCTTCCAGATACTCCTAACAGCATGATAGAAAGAGGTCAAGTTGTTAAAGCCAGAGCCATGTTAGAAAAAATCAGAGGCACGACAGAGATCCACGCAGAATTCGATGACATGATGGAAGCCAGTCAATTGGCGAAAATGGTAAAACATCCTTTTCGTAACATCATCAAGAGAAAATATAGGCCTCAGTTGGTCATGTGTGTGGCAATACCATTTTTTCAGCAAGTAACTGGGATTAATGTCATAATGTTCTATGCTCCAGTCCTATTTAAAACAATAGGGTTTAAAGGAAGTGCATCCCTCATGTCAGCTGTCCTATCAGGGATTGTGAATGTGCTAGCAACTTCTGTGTCCATGTTTACTGTGGACAAATTAGGTCGCAGATATCTCTTCATTTTTGGAGGATTGCAAATGCTTATATCTCAGGTAAATTCTGATCAAGATTTATTAAGTTCTACTATTTTTATGCTTCCTAGAGGTTTATGTTTGTATAGTAGACTTGCCTCTTCCTGGATGTTTTTCTAGGGATTTGTGTTTACTTGCTTGATTCCTCCCTCCCTCTTTTGTTTGTTGTATTTCTATATGTGTATGTTTGGTTGCCTTACTTTCCCCTCCCTTTTGTGTGGCTTGTCTACATATGTATGTTAAAAATAACATGATTAATAAACACTCTGATGTAGATATCATATCATATTGTAGTTTTTGATATATAGTTTTTGTGTATATGTTTCTAAATGATAACACGAAATAAACAATAGGATACACCTATGTTATAGTGTATTTAATCTTGTTGGATTTATAATTTATATGCAGGTCATCATTGCTGTGGTTCTTGCAACAAAGTTTGGAGGATCAGGAGAAGGTAGCCTTACCAAAGTATTTGCTGTGGTACTAGTTGTATTGATATGCGTCTACGTATCAGCTTTTGCATGGTCATGGGGGCCGTTGGGATGGTTGGTTCCTAGTGAAATATTACCCTTGGAAATCCGATCTGCCGGGCAGGCCATCAACGTTTCTGTTAATCTTTTGTGCACTTTCATCATTGCACAAGCTTTTTTGGAGATGCTATGCCATTTCAAATATGGGCTTTTCTTATTCTTTGCTTGTTGGGTTGTGGTCATGACTACTTTCATTTATTTTTTCCTTCCGGAAACAAAAAATATACCCATTGAAGAGATGGGTCAGATTTGGAGAAGCCATTGGTATTGGAAAAAGTTTGTTGATCAAGATGATCTGGCTGATCCATGTAAGCCAACAGCTCGTGGGATTCCACCTCTTCGCAATCCTCAGGGTGTGGAGATGTATGCTGCAAGGTCCAGCGAGATTGTTCCCCTTGAACATGGCTACTACCACAATTAGGCATCAAACGTAGAATTATTTGATAGCAGGCTGTACAAGAGATAATAACTATAGAGAGTGTAGATTTATAATCATTCTTCCACTTACTCATTGCGTTCAACGAAGTTTGAGCTTTTGTGCTTTTGTTAATAATTTTCTTTTCACATATCCCTTCACTCAGTTTGAAGTTATCTGTGCAAATAAAGTTTTAGAATGATATTTTTTATCTTTAATGAAAGTGAGGCTTCCTTGGATCTTCAAGTAGTGAAAGTGCTGTTATTTTTAGTCACTTATTATTTTATGGATATATTATTAATTAATGTTTGACTATAATTTGAATATATATATATATATATATATAAACAAAATGAAGTATTAAGTTGTATATAACTTTTGTTATTTTATAAATTATATATTGATGTTGAGTTTATCCTCACAATTAGGTTACGTTTGTCTATAATATAAGAATAAGCAATCCGTTTCTGTAGAGGTCCCTTGCAAAGCCAATAAAATTTAGATACCAAACATTTTCGTTATCACTTTTTTGCAATACATAGTTAAATTTGATGTACTTCAGATTTTCACATCAACTGGTAACATTGACAATGATGCAAGAATGTTCTCTGTTGAGATATTGAATGTGGTTTTCAAAAAAATTAATTTGTTTCTCAGGAGATCCTTTGCTATTCAAAACACCATCTTTGCATAGTTGAATGTGCACCAACTTTGTTAAATGATGTTTTAATATAATTTATAAGCCAAACATGTCTTTTAGAGCATTTTTCTCAATATATTGATAGATTTGATGTATTATAGAATTTCTTGTGTGCATGGTTGAATGTGCACCAACTTTGTTAAATGATGTTTTAATTTTATGATGGTCTTGTTGGAATGATTTATAGTGGTCTTGCTTGGGCACTTGTAACCTTACTAGCCAACATTATCCTCATGATTTATGTGTTATATTCTCCCAACGCGTTGCGTTCATAATGAATGCTTCTTACTCATAACTCAATAATTTCCTAGATGATGAATGCTCATATGGATCACCATCATGCCAAGGGTCTCATGGTGCATCAAATGTATAACTTTTGCCACAAGATGTATCCTCAATGTTGATCAAACCAAATATCATGTTAAATGAAAATATAAGCAGGAAGAAAGAGCTGTAGATCTTCATTACACCCCACAGACAAACTTTGATATCACTCATGCCAATCTGTTTCAGTGACCAGCTAAATGTCATCATAATAACAAGGCTTGAACTGCTGGAAACAAAAATGCTCATGCATTTCCAGGGGTAACACATCCCACACCAAAGAAGCTGCTACATCCATACAAAGGAATACAACAGCAAGACCAGGGTGCCAAATCAACAACAAATTGGGCCACAACTTTGGTAGAAGGCTTTGTTATGTTGAATAGAAGTTTCTTATCTGACAAAAGTATAAGCAAACATTCTCATTGGCGGACGAGAAAAGTATTCTGACCTGCTTTTGGGGTTCATGTATCATTCTCAGCGGTCTATAATATAAAAAAAAAATCTCATTGTGAAGGAACAGAAGTTCATGTCAGTGGTAGAGGGAAGATTGAAAGCAAAAAGGCCATTAGAAAGTGAAGTAATGAAGATTTGTCTATAGCACCACTCTTTCTGCAAAAATAAATAACAGTTATTCCTGTTGTCCTCTTTTTCTCCATTCCATTCTGTCTGCATGCTTAAAAGGCAGATTGTAATCATTGTATAAGTGGCGATCCCATATTGACTCGAAAAACGCTTGGTTTCTTCTTGAAACCCAATGTGTGCCATTCTAGAAGAGATTTTAATCAAGAATGTCATAGAACCAGTGGTGAATCAACTCCCATATGGCATATGGCATTCTATCTCAATTTTTAAGAAGAAGACATAGGAGAATCAACTGCTCAATACCATTTCCATTCTCCCTGAGAACATTTTTGATGTGATGGGTATGTCGGCTCAACCCTTGGTGCCTTGTTCTATTTCATATTCATTAATGCAAAATCCTTATCTTTAATTTCTCCTGCATTTATTATGTCCATCTGCTTTATAAGTAGTCATTTAAACTTGTTGGATCTATTCTAAATGTACAATAAGTCTGCTGCCTGGAGTTTGCAGCCAAGGAAAGAGTTTATAATCAGCCTTTTCTTAATTGCAAATCCATTTTCCCAGAGTTATTTGTCATATAAGATTAGATTATGGTGCTTGTTCAGAAGAGCATTCCTATGGCTAAAATCTACCGAATCCCCATGCTGTTTGGCTTCTTGGTCACTCTTAAAACTATAACTCGAAGCTCTTCTCAGATTTTTTGATTCTACAAGGATGCAATGATCTTGAAATCCGGCCTGTGTGTTCCAAGAGGATCTCTGATTCTTCGAGAGTACCCATTTGATCCATGAACCGACTCAAAGTTCTATAGCGGTGTAGGAAGTCTTCCTACATGTTATGCCTGGGCATTGGCCCTGTGAGAGTCGGAACAATAGATATCAGTGTGTTAACAATAAATATTTGGATTTCCCAGTGTTTCGAGTGGATACCCAGTGTGTTATGATGCTTGTTCAGTACAGCATTCCTATGGCTAAAATCTTACTGAATCCCCATGCTGTTTGCCTTCTTGGTCACTGTTAAAACTATAACTCAAAGTTCTTCTCAGATTTTTTTATTCTAGAACGATGCTATGATCTTGAAATCCGGCCTGTGTGTTCCAAGAGGATCTCAGATTCATCGTTGGTACCCATTTAACCCATGAACGGGACTAAAAGGTCTATAGCGGTGTAGACAGTAGGAAGTCTTCCTACATGTTATGCCTGGGCATTGACCCTTTGAGAGTCGGAACAATAGATACCAGTGTGTTAATAATAAATATTTGGATTTCCCAGTGTTTCGAGTGGATGCCCAACTTATAGTCAGGGGTGTAGAAATTAGTTGTGAAGGTATCCTTGTGTAGTTGTTTTTGACATTAGTTGCCATGTTATTGGCTCAATAAGGAAAGTTTAGAACTACAAAGTCCGCTGACAAGTACTTTTGGATTGATTAAAGAAAACTGTCGAGAACTTTCTCATTTTTAAACAGAGTAGTGAAAGTCTTGATTTCTTAACCAAAATTCCCATTCTCGCTGACATTGCTATTAAATGTGTTGCAGAAAATAGGTTGAAATCAACATCCCTCTGGGGTTGAGAAACTAAATATACATAAAAGCTCTAATCTGGAATTGTTTTTATCAGGAGCCAAATTTGTTTTCAGTGACAAATCTGAAGAAATTCAAAGTTGTACAATCTGTATGATTTGTGTTGTCATCCTACAAAATTTAGGAAAATGAGACTGGAGATTTTATTGACCCATTGAAACTAAATAGTGATTTGAAAATTTATGTAACATCATCGGTAAAGTAATAGTTGATAACAGAATTTGCAATTGGAATATTAGGACCTTCTATATGTTATATGTTGAAGAGAGTAATCTCACCCGCAGTTATCAGTGTCTCATCAGGAAGTTTGCTATGGTAGTGACTGCCATAGAAGAGGCAAAAGATCTGTCTAAATTCACCTTGGAAGAATTGACTGGATCTCTTCTATCTCATGAAGCACGAAGAAGAATCGTTGACCAATGCATTCAGCACTCAGGCTTCCCTCAACAGAGGTAGAGGCAGAGGAGGACGAGGTAGAAGAAGAAGAGGCCGATGGTCTCGATCTACAGAAGATGGATCATAAAACCAGTCAAAATCATGAACAATCAGAGCTTTCTGTTCTTTCACATGGTATCAGAACTTACAACCTGATCCTTCCATTGTTGGGGTAAGCCTTTTTACAGAGTGGAAAGCACTCTAGCTCAAGCAGCGATATCCCTGAAGATTCAGCCCGCACCGTGGTTGAGATCATTTTCTAATAATTTAGATTCAGCCAGCACCGTGGTTGAGATCATTTTCCAATCAAGCTGGTTGAAGAAGGAAAATCCTATCGGCAAAATCTAGAGAATACTGAAGATCCACAACAGCCAGAAGACCATTAACAAATTCGAGGAGTACAGGGACCTGGTGAAAGCAAAAGCCAACAAGCTGCCAAAAAGCATCTCCGGTCCATAGCAGATGGCAACAAACTCCTGCGCTTTCAATGTATTACGTTTGGCTGTTCGTTGGGAATGAAACCGGCCGCCGATCCTCTGCCTTAATATTCTAGTGCCAGCGATCCTCTGTCTGCCGGATTGTCTTCAAGTTCCTTTAAGAAATGAAGAGAGATATTGGCGGTCTTCCAGGTCCATGTGTGGAAGCAGAAATACGTAGAAGCTGGCAGATCTGTATTTGAATTGCAGATGAGCAACAATGGCGGATCGTTGCCTTCTGATTTTGGCCTTGTTTGGGCTTCTATAGATTTGATGAACGGATCTCCATTGCCGGCTCACCAGATCTGCGTTGTTCAGATCGCCGCCAGATTGCAAATATATATATATATATATTTTGCTGTGAATTCCGATATTCTTTTTTTTTGAAGCCACACCAAACTCGAACATATCATTCTCGAATCTCTTTTTTTTTCTTTTGCTGTGCTATCAGATCTCCGTGTTTTTTTTACTCCCTCGCTGGCAGCGATCTTTCACCAGGCGCTGAAAGTCTTAACAGCTCCGTGCAGCTCCCTATCAGCAGCACGGATTCTACAGGAGATTCAATGGTTCAAGGGCATACCACGATTTCTTTTTAAACGGATTGCACACAATTCACAATAGCAGGAAACTCGTAATCTCTTCCCGAGCTAGGGTATTTTGATCTAGACTGAAGTCGACTCAAGTCTGCGCTGTCTGGATGCTTACAAGAAGCACATTGTTGGAGCGCCCACCAAATCAACCTTTCAATTCTAGATCTGCGACCTTCTCTCAAATAGTGGAAGTTGGCACGGTGAACTTCAGAACTAGATTTAAAAAAAAAAAAACAAAACAGCAAGATGGTGCTACCACAAGCACTACGAGACGAATATGAAGAGGTAAGAAATATCTTAACACCACAAGGTTTATGGTAGAGCTTTAATGGAGATGAGTATGATGTATGGGCAATCAAAGTAATTAACGTGTTAAAATTACAAGATTTGTGGCACTTCATAGTTGAAGAGGATCCCATTGATCCAGAAAAGTTTAATGCTTTGACAGAATTTGAAAAAAAAAAGGCAAGTTGTTGCCTTATGTCTCATACAAGACAGTATAAACTATTCTTTATTTCATTACATTGTAGAAGTTGATATTCCAAAGAGAGCATGGGATACATTGAAAGAAGTCTTCAGTGAGGAACCAACGATAGAGGAAGATGACTCTGTAAGTAAGGCAAAGCACCAGGAATCCCACACTGAAGTGGAAGATAGTCAAGATGACTGTATCTATGAGACAGCGAGTGATCATGTAATCCCAGCAAATGATATTGATGCAGTTTTGTTTGATGATGGCAGTGAAAGCAAACCTGTCACTGCAACAGTACTCAATGATGTGAGTGATAGTCTCTCCGAGCAAGAGACAGTTGATAGCAGCATAGAAGCTACAACAATTGCTGAGAATGAACAACAACTAATTGACAACAACACCAAAGAAACAACATGTAGTCCACCCCAAAATCAGAAAACCAGAAGTTTGAGGGTGATCTATGAGCAGTATCCTAAAGAGCATCTACAGTATGCTCTGTTTTCTTCTCAGCCCACACTTTTTGAAGAAGTCATGAAGGATGCACAGTGGGTACATGCAAATCAAGAACCCAATGAGAATGATCAAGTAGCTTCCATTAATGGGAAACACCAACATGTGAATTCTCTCCAAGAAAAGCTGAAATATATTCATATTTTTTCTAACAAAAATGTTGAGTGTGCAGGTAAAGATGACAACCAGAAGAATCATGTTAAAACAGAAGATGAAGACTTTCACTATGTTCCAGAAGATGAAGAAGATCAACTACTTGGCATCAAGATCCATAAGACAAAGAAAAAGAATTCCAAGTACACTTCAAGGAAGAAAGTCAAGCTGAAGTTTTTTAAATGAAATGTAAGCCTAGCTGAGACATAGACCAACATGCATCTTTAGGCATAGAAAGTGTTGATGATGTACTACCACTTGAGATTAAGGGGGTGTGTTGAAGAGAGTAATCTCACACGTAGTTAAGTTAGTGAGTTAGGTAACCCATTTACCTAACTGTGGTATTCACCCACAGTGTTGTTGTTTTCTATTTCCTATTTAAACAGCTCTGAATAATGAGAAGGCAATCATCTGCCCATTTGTTTTCTGTTGCTCCATTCTATTCTTTCACACTATACAGTCCTTATTCCAATGTGTGGTCCAAACAAAGTTGAAAGTTGATGATGGTAGAAACCCTTGTTCTAAAAGCAATGCTGCCAGCAGATGTCTTTGGCATGACCTCCGATGTGTAGTTAAAAAAAGTCAAGGATGGTAGAGACCTTTGTTTCAAAATCAATGTTGCCAGCAGATGTCTCTGTCATGCCCTAGTTTTTCTCCTTTGCAGTTGTGTCTTTGTCCTTTGACCTGTAAATCACTTACCTTGAGGTCCTTGGTGATCAGAGCACTCTATCCTCTAGCAATGTTTTGGACTATTGCAAATGATTTCTTCAAATTCAAAAAGCAATAAATAAATTTTCATGTTTTGTATCTTCGAATCTATTATTAACATCTATGATTCTTCTGTGTCTTGAAACGTGCATGATTTTATGTATTCAAATTTGCCTTCTGACACAATCTAATTTTTTTTTGGAAAAGACTGCTGAGAAGAAGAAAGTTGCTTATGTTCAGCCTTGCCATACTGAATTTTGAATCATGCCTAAAAGAAGATCCAAAGATGATTGAAAGACCAATTGACCGCCTGTCTCAAGAAGATCCAAAGATGTGATGAATTAGCAAGGTCACCCGATCAACACAAGGATCTGGAAATTCAAGAAATTGAATTACAATACATCCCAAAATAATTGTAGGTTCCTAAAGCCCAAGCATAGCTCGAAGTTTCACTAACTTTTGTTTTGGTAAGGTTTTTTAAAATATCAACAATTTGATCATCGATGCGATAGTAGAGAAGCTTGAAACAGAGTCTTGTATCAACCATCGTAAGTAATGCACATGAAGGTCCACATGCTTCATCTTCCTGTGGGCAATTGCATTGTACTAACAATCACAATATCAATTAAAAATCGAGCACTTCCAAGAGTTGTTGTATCCATATGATCTTTGTGCCAACATTCACCGTGCTACGATATTTTGCTTTTGTGGTTGAAAGAGAGACCACCCTCTGCTTGTTACATGACCAAACTAAGGGTATCAAGCCAAGGTGAAACACATAGCCAGATGTCGAGTTCCTATCATCGTCGTCTCTTGCCCAATTTGAGTCGGTGTAACCTACCAAGGGTTTAGTGGTTTGAGTGCAATATTTTACACCAAGTTGATAAGTTCCCACAAGATAATGATCAAGGCGTTTTTTCGCCTTCTAGTGGATTTCTCGTGGATCCTACATAACCTAAGAAACCACACTAACAACAAAGTAGTTGCTAGGTCGACTTTGAGTTAAATAAATGAGACTTTTGATTAATTGACGATCAAGAGTCGGGTTGACTTCTGATGTATCATAGTCTTTAGTTAATTTAATTCTCAATTGAAAAGGTGTAGAATAGGCTTTACAATTATTCATCTTGAATATGTTCAAAAGATCCATTACATATTTGGGTTGAGAAATAAAAATGCTCTGTAGAACATGAATGCTCAAAAAGAAAAAGAAAAGGCCAAGGTTAGTCATTTCAAAGGTATCATTTGATTTTTTCTTCATACCGAAATCAAACTTATATTGCAGGAAATAATGACTTAATCATTTACATAGAGTGAAACAATCAAAGTTTCACCATTGACATGTAAAACATTGATTATATGATCAAATTCATATCGTTTAAAACCAAGGGTAAGAAAGAAATGATTGACTTTCCTGTACCAATCCCTAAGGTCTTGTTTCAAACCATACACGGATTTAATTAATCGGCAAACAAGACTGGTATCCTTCTCAAAACCAGGAGGTTGTTCCATATCGATTTTTTCATTAAGATCTCCATGAAGAAAGACACTTTTGACATCAACCTTGTGTACTTCCCATCCAAGTCGAGCTACAGGTGAAAAAATCAGTTGAACCGTGTTCATCTTTGCAATAAGGGCAATGGTTTCAGTGTAGTTGATACCTTCTCATTGAGAACAATCTTTGCAACCAAATGAGCCTTTTATTTCAACAACACCATGAGATGTGAATTTTGTCTTGCAGACCCATCGACATTTCACTATGTTCTTTGTGGTCAAGGAACTAGATCCCATGTTTAATTTTTCATCAAGGAATGGTACTCTTCAACTATCACATTCTCCCATTTAGGTCGACCATGTGCATCCGCATATGTATCTGGATCACATGCCTCTAGAACCCATGCCATTAGAGCAACACTGCCACATTGTTTTTTACTTCTAGTCTTCCTTGTATCGTGAATATCTCCTACATCTTCTCCACTTCCTCATTTTTCTTGGTGACCCAACAAGGTAGACAAGAATTTTGAAAGGAGGAATTTTGTCTATCAACCAATCCATCTACCTATCGATCAAAAATATTAAGAATGGTGCTCGAGTCCGTAGTCATTGAGAGACTACAAGTCAAAGCAGGTGTTGGAGTCGATTATCCAATTAGGACTCCAAGATACATTTCAATCGATATGGTTTCTTTCATAATCTTAAAAGGATCATTGCTTATTAGACTAGAGGATGAGTTTAACAGTTTAATACATGAGGCTTATCATAAAAGACATCTCTGCATATGATGATTTTTTCTTGACTAGATCAAACAACTGGTAGGATTTCGATTCTTCATAATAGCCCATCATGATGCAAGCATAACTCTTTGCATCCAACTTCTTTCTATAGCCATCTAGTATATGTTCTCATGCAATACATCCAAATGTCTTGAGGTGTCCGACTAAAGGTTTCCTTCCACTCTATTTCACGGTAGGAGTCATATTAAGGATTGCTAGACTGTGAATAAAGTTTAATAGATAGTTTGAGTAGTCAATGGCCTCTGCCCAAAAGCTAGTCGATAAATCTTTTCCCTGAAGAAAACAACGTGCCATCTCAACCAAGGTTTGTTTTTCCTATGCCTTAGTTAACAAACTACAAAAGAAATGAAAGGTATTGTCCTTATCATCTTTTTTCCAAGATGCCCAACTAGCACTGAATATCAAACATAATACATCATAAGGAGTCTTCATGTTCATGATGATCAACTCAATGATTTATTTGTCTTTCTCCAAAAATTCCTTCCCACATTCTCCCAATTTTAATTGCAATTCCTTGATTCTACCCAAGTAGTCCCCAATCCTTTCAAAGGAGAGAGGATCTAGAGAGATCAACTCTTTCTCAATCTGCATGACCTGACTTTCGTCGACGTTGTCAAACATACCTTTAGTTTCTTCCACACCTGATGAGGACAATCGATCCTGCTTGTATGAAAGAGAATTTCCCTCAAAATGTAGGTAGTTGTAACTCCCATAGTCTCATCCTTCTTCCCGTCCAGAATGAACTTCTGTTGGTCATGCTTTGCATCTGGGGTCATGGTCTTTGTAAATTGCAAGAGAGCCTTACTTGTCAATAAGGTTTCCATATCTTGTGCCCACATTCCATGGTTGCGATCATTCAACATCACAGGCTCTTGCTTGGAAGCCATAACACTGATTTGTCAGTATAAACTTGATATAGTCTATAAGTTGAGACCCATATTCAATCACAAATAGATCTGACTCAATAGAGCGTGTTAGAGTGGCACCTCGAAAAGACTTGTAGACAATAGGATGTGTCTCAAACTAAAAGCTCCGATACCATGTTAGAGAAACTAGGAGATTAGACATAACATAAATCAACAAGATTAAGAAATTCCAAGAAGAGGTGGTGTCTATTGAGGACTTCATCAGGGACTTGGGGACTTGTTGTCTTACCCAAAATGTCCCCAACAAATTTCGGGGACTTTTAGACAGATTTTGGAAACATTCCAAGTAGATTTCAAAGATGTCCTAGGCATATTCTGGAGATGTTTCGGGCATGTATCTTTTGGTTTGATAATGGACATTGATGGTTGGAAAATATGATCATTTATCTCATCCATATTTTTAGTATTATTCTGAATCTATACATGTTGCAACTCAAAATATGGGTTGTGTATGATGAAATTTGATTTGGGTTTCTGGTGATTTAACTATTGTATTTTTAGCAACATCATTACAAACAACAAAGCCTCCATGTCAGCAAACCAAGAAACAACTCAAAGGTTTGATCCTTCTAGGTATTGCTCTTGTTCTTCTCATTTTTAGGGTCATCTTAGCTTTGCATATGTACATAGATGTCTAGGGGTTATTCAAGTCCAACTCTTCCCCCATCCAAACCTCAAACACTATGAAAACAATTGGATAGTAAAGACTTAGATTGGGTACTAAACATTTGAATAAATTTATATTCAATATCCTTCTTTTTTTTTTTTACAGAAACTGAAAAGGGGGTTTATATATAAAAGAGGTTGTGCACAGCCATTCATTACAAAATATATAATATCGGATGCTTATGTACAACGAAATCGCTGCACCATAGATCTAACCAAGGGGCTGCCCAAAAAACCTTACATATAATTTGCTCAAAACATCTGAAACTGCAGGAGGGGTATACCCTTACGAACTGCTGACATAAAAACAAACAGAAAAACATATAAACATCATAAGGGGGCAGATTACTGATTGCCTCTATTGATTCGAGGCTGAACGACAGATTCTTCTTCCATAGGAGCCACAACTTCTGCAACTTCACCGGTGATTCTACTGGCCTGGTGCATTGCAATGAATCGCTGGAGATCCTCCTGAATCCTATCCACCTTCCCCATAATTTCCCGGAGATTGCTCTCATTGTCATCTATGCGAGCATCGTTATTACTTACCTGCTGGGAAGTGTAACTTACTGTGTCTGCCATTTTCTTCACCTCCGCGACCATTTCTTTAGTATCCACGACATTGATAGCTAGCAGCTCATATAATCTGCGCAGATTCTTTTTTATGTCCATTATGCCTGCCGATTCTCCACCCTGCGCCATTCTGAAATCTGTAGCCGAGATGCTTAACCGAGCAAGGAGATTAAGGGTGGCACAATCAGGATTATCGGGAACGCTATCTTGTTGCACAAACGAACTGAGAACAGCAAGTTCTTGGAGCAGAGAACCTGCACCTAGATTTTGGCAGACCACTGTGCCCACTGTTCGCCAGCCCGAGCAACGGCAGCCAAGAACCAGACTTCGCCCACTTTTACCATACGCAGAGGCACCACAGCTGAGAGTTGCAGCCCGAGACACCGAGAGGGAAGAGCACGAACAAGAAGAAAGGGCTGCAAAGGCCAGCCGTTCCTTCACCACCGAGCGCGTGAGGGGGAGTACCTGCCACGGGAGGCCTTGGAGCCACCCTTCACTGATTCCTGAAACAACCTGAAGCATAAGACGCAGAGCTTCGTGGAGGCCAGAGCTCACAATGGGAAAAGGATGGAGAGACATACTGAAACCGAAGGCAAACAGGGGATAAAGATAGATGGGAAGAGAGGCGTGCGAGCAATAAATGTCGAAGACCCGAGGCCTTAAGGCCATTAAAACCGCATCAGCCAGAGGGTGGAGGGAACGAGGAGAGGGCCACACGGCGAAGAGGAAGGGACTGGGCGATAAATGAGGGGAGCCGGCAAAGGACGAGCAGGGGGGAAGTTTGAAAAGACAAAGGAAGGCTTGGAGCGGGAGGAGAACGGGGATAAAGGAGAAGGGCAAGGGAGAGGGAAGGGGCCAAAAAAACCATAGGACAAGGATGAGGACCTTGAAGCAATGCCCAATTAAGTGCAGATTCCTAAACACATGGGAGTAGTTATGCCATATAGAGATCTTTTCCATCATTACGGGATGTATTTATGGAGGGGGGGATACCCGTCTTGCTTATAGACACCTTGCGGAAGAGAAGCCCCAATGTTGGCCATTTTATCTGCTGCAATGTTATTAATCCGGAGAATATGGAAGGGCTCGAAGGAATGAAGCATCAGAGGCTTTACTTTGTTGTACAGGCGACGGCAATTGATTGCCCCCGAGGGGTAGCCGTTGATCAGTTTGGAGATGACATGCTTTGAGTCTCCAAAAATCAAAACCTTTCGATAATTTTTTGCCCGTAACATCTGAAGACCTTGGAGCAGAGCCAGCCACTCAGCTTCATTATTAGTTCGGTTCCCTAAACCCCAGGCAAAGGATTGTTCTATGTTTCCTCCGGGATCCAAAAGGATCCCCCCCGCGCCTGCCACCCCAGGATTGCCTTTCGAGGCGCCATCAAAAAAGAGGGCAAAGGAGTTCTTCTCCCTGAGCCAACTTTGAAATTCGATGCTGGCTAAGCGAATCTCCCAGGGGACGGTTCTGGAAGAAGAGACTAATCTGCTATTGATGAATTTGGACGGAAGGGGGCTCCTTTCTTTGAAGAAAATTTTGCACCACGATGAATAAGGCTCAAGAATGGGTTCTTGGGTGGGGTAGCTAATGTTGTTGGAAGCAAAATTTTCAACTGTCATCCCTATGGTCTTGGCAGCTATATGAGCAGGTAGAGGCTTTTGCTCTTTGAATATGGCCCTGTTCCTTGCAAGCTAGATCTGCCAACAGAGATTTTTTGGGATGGAGGCCCAAAGGCGACCCAAGATAGGTTTTTTGCTTAGGGAGCCAGGAAAATATTTGTGCCAGTTTTTAAAAAGATGAGCTGCCATGTCCGAGAAATGCAAATCCATACCTGGAGGGAGGACTGATCGCCAAACTAGGAGAGCGATTTTACAATGAAAAAAGATGTGGCTGGTGGTCTCTTCAGCTGAGTTGCACAAAGGGCATTGAGAGGGTCCATTTATTCCTCTTTTCCTTAAATTTTCTATTGTAAGGAGCTTATTGTGCAAGAGGAGCCAAATGAAACTATTAACCTTGGGTATGCAGTCTGTTCCCCACACCTTCTTCCATATTCGATCTGTTCCAACTGTTTCCCTGGCAATTTTCTTGTAACCTTCTTTGACATTGTACTTCCCCATGTCCCCCCATCCAATGCGATCCTTCGTTGCGAGCCTCGAAGGGGACAGGCCATGGAGGGAGGATAGAAGGTAGTCAGCCGCAGGAACCAGCGGAGCTGGAGGAGTTAGCGCCTTCCATCCTGCCCAATGCCCATTTGCGTCCCAAATAGATAAATCATAGAGGGTGGAGATCCCTTGTTCGCTCGCCCAATCAGCTAGGGGCGTTTGACCAGGCAAAAGAGAAAGAGGAGGATGACCCAAAATTTTGCTCTTCCAGATATTGATCCTTTTCCCATTCCCAGGGATCCAATAGCAGTTCTCTCTGATTGTGCTGAGAGAGGATTTGCAGAGTTGCCATAGGGTGGTTCCTTTTCCATCCTAAGCACTGTCCATCATTTTTGACCTCGGCCTCCTAATGTATTTTCTCCTGATAACTTCCTTCCACCATTCTTTCTTCCTAGTGACCAATCTCCAGACCATTTTGGCTCCCAAGGCTCTGCTCATCTGTTCTGGATCTCTGATGCCCAAACCGCCCTGACATTTGGCTTGCTTGACCGTATCCCATTTAACCAGATGAAATTTTTTATTCTGAACTTTGCCTCCCTGCCATAAGAATTTCCTCATTTCTTTGCAGATGCTATTCATGACGTTTTTGGGAGCAAGAACCATGGAGCTGGTGTATATGGGATATGAGGTTAAGATGGAGCGAATTAAAACCGTCTTCCCTGCTAAATTTAACCACTTCGATCCCATGGCCTGAGTTTTAGCTTTGATTTTCTGAACGACTGGGGTCCACATTGAGGAAGTCAAGAGTTTTTTGACGATAGGGATGCCTAGATAGGTGAAGTGAGTCCACGAGGGATTGGCTTTGATTTGTAGAATCTGAGAGATTCGACAGAGAGTTGCAGCTGGGCTGTTCCATCCGTAAATTTGGCATTTATTCAGGTTGATTGAGCTGCCGGACGAATGAAGGAAGAGGTCAAGAGGGGAGAGAATGTTCTTGGCTATTTGGGTGGAAGCTATGCCAAGGAGGATGGTGTTGTCTGCGAAAAGGGCGTGATTGATAGGAGGAACTCCATTTCTGAAGGAGAGCCTCGGGAGAGATCCTTCAGATTGAAGTCTGTTCAGTTTTCTGCTAAGGGCCTTGGCTACCATAATGTATATGAAAGGGGAAAGCGGGCAACCTTGCCTTACCCCGCGAGCAGCTTTAAAGAAAGTAGAAGGCCTTCCATTTATGAGGAGGGCTATCCAAGGGGAGGTAATGCAGGCTTGGACTTGCTTGATGAAAGCATCGGGGAACCCAAACTTTTGAATAACCATGATGATGAAGGCGTGTCTTAATCTGTCAAACGCATTGGCCAAGTCCAATTTAATGGCCATACCAGGTTCACCCCTTTTGTTACTGGAGTGAATGGCTTCCTGAACCAGAAGAATATTATCACTTATTTGCCTGCCTGAAATAAAACCGCCCTGGTTTGGGGAGATGAGGGAGGGGATGATTTGCTTCAGTCTCATAGACAACACTTTAGAGAAGATTTTGTAAGAGGCGTTGCACAGGGAGATTGGACGAAATTTTTTAATGGTTGTGGGGTTATGTTCTTTCGGGATCAGGGCCAGGAAGGTGGAGTTTGTGGCCCCTCCCATATTGCCTTTTGCCATCCAGGAAATGAGGCGCATCAGGTCTTTCTTGACCAGGAACCAAAAGATTCGATAAAAGCATATAGGAAAGCCATCAGGACCTGGGGCCTTATCCGGGTGAAGGCTCCATATGGATTTCTTGACTTCATCTTCCGTTATGGGGGATTCAAGCCTAAACCTATCCTCAAGACTGACTAGGGAGGGGATATCAGAGACCATTTCCTCCATGAGGTGACGAGGGACTTGATCCTCATTAGTGTAAAGATGTTCAAAGAAAGTTCTTACCTCAACGCTGATGGCCGCTTGCCCTTGAACGATGGAGCCGTCCTCTGCCTTAAGTTCTCGCATGTTGTTCCATCGCTGCCTGTCTTTACATTGATTTTGAAAGAACTTGGTATTTTGATCTCCCCCTTTAAGCCATAGTATGCGAGATCGAAGCCTCCACCCTTCCTCTTCCTGCCTTAAGATTTTTTGCAGAGTTGTTTCCAGCTCTATCTCCTTGATGAGATGCTCCTTGGTAATTTCACAAGCTTCCATTTCTACTTGGAGGACTTCCATGTCCCTGATAATTTGCTCCTTTTGCTGGGCTGGATCTCGGAAATGATTCTTGACCCACAATTTTAAAGCCGCCTTAACCCTCTTTAGCTTTTGCTCCCAAGAGAACGCTGGGGAGCCTGGAATGAAGCATCGCCAGGCTTGAATGATGATATCCTTAACGCCTTCAGATTCCATCCAGATTCGATTGAACTTGAAAGGGAGCGGCCCCAAATTTTCTACCGGAGGGAAGAAAAGGCTTATAGGCTTGTGATCAGAGACAGAGGAGCTCAAGATTTTTGTTTCCGGATAAGAGTTGAGGAGATGAGTACTTACCAAGAAGCGATCCAATCTTGCAGCAATGTGGCCAGGTCCTATTCGTTTATTACTCCATGTGAAGATACCATTTTTGGGTTTGATGTCGGTGAGGCTCCAGAGAGAAATGAGGTCCTCCAATATTTCCCCAAATGGGTCTCTCACCTTCGATCCTCCTCTACGCTCCTCAGGGGAAGAGGTGACATTAAAATCTCCTGCAATGTAACAGGGGAGCAACTTTTTATCTACACATTGCTCCTCTAACGAGTCCCAAAATTTGTCCTTCTGTGCATTCAGCGTTGGACCATACACATTCCCGATCCAAAAATTTTCCTGGCTTTCTTCGTTCTCTAGTTTTATGAAAATCCAATTCCTATTTTCTATGGCTGAGATCAATTTGAACTTGTCCTTGTTCCACCAACAAAGGAGCCCTCCAGAGGCGCCCTGGGCGTCGATGGCAAGGCCTGTTCCTTTTGGCCATATGCTTTTGATTGTTTCCACACTATCTACAGCTGATTTTTTTGTCTCCTGGATAAGGAGGATGGAGGCAGATTCCATTGATTTTATTCTCTTGATCACTTCTAACTTCTGAAAACCTCCCAAGCCTCTACAATTCCAGGAGACCACTTTCATTATTTCCTGAGTTGCTTAAGGGCCTTTTCCTTCTCCTTTTTTTCCTCCTCTTGGCTTAGGAGGTATTTGCTTGCTTGCGACTTTACTAGAAAGTCCAAGTTGGTCTGTTTCCCAGCCGCCTTTTCCCTGGCTGCCTCCTGCTCTCTTATGATTTTGTTTGATTTCCTCCCCTTCCAGGATGCCGTTTCCTGTTCTTCTACCGAGGTATCGGTTATATCTTTTGAGCTCGCTTTGGCCTTTGATCTTGTCACTGAACCTTCCACTGACCCTTCTGATTGTTGGGCTGGATCTTTCCTCTCCGTCGGCCCCCCATTACCCTTGTCCATGACTTCCTTTTCCTGATGCTGCGAAAGAGAAGCCGAGGGTTCTGTATCCTTTTGTTGGGTCGTGTCAGGGTTAGCTTCACGAGTTTCTTCCTCTGGAGACTCTTCCTCCAGAGCTTCAAATCTATTTCCGGAAGTGTTCCTTGTTGTGTCATTCTATTGCTTTTGTGGCTTTGCTGTTTTCTTTCCGCTTGCAATGTTCCAACCCTCGCTTGCCACATTGTCTGAGAGGGGTTTTTCAGGTTTCTTCGGACATGATTTGGAAAAATGGTCGTATTCATGGCAATACTTACACTTGAAGGGGATTTGCTCGTAATCTACTATCTGCATGTGGCTCCAACCATCGATCGAGAGATTAATGGACTCCAGCAATCCTTTTTCTAGGTCGACTTCGACGCAGATACGAGCACAAGAAAACATTGGGGCTTTTGGCTCAGATTTGTCAATATACTTCCCAAGGGTGTTCCCTATTGCTCGAAAATCCTCATCATTCCAGCAGTGAAGAGGGAGATGAGGAAGCTTGACCCAAACTGGAACCGCCTTTGGGATGTCTTTTTCTGGGTTAAAGGACAAATCCCATTTGTTCAGGTACATACCTCTTGGGCCCATAAAGTAAGGTCCATTCCTGAAGATCAGATCTCGGTCCTCCTTCTTTTCAAAAATGAAGGTGAAATATCCTTTTCCACAGAATATTTGCTGAACTTCCCCCTGGATTAGGGTTCTCCAGTTTTTGTTCAGCCAAACCTCTACTGAGCGTGGGGAAGGCCAAAGGCCGGTGAACAGTCCTATGAGTCCTTTCTCCGATAGGGTGACTGCTTTTCTTTTTGAGGCGGCGGAGCTAAGCTTAACTTCCGGTACATCTGCTCGTTTAACAAAGCGCGAAGAAGGAGCCGTAGAGGCTAGAATCAAGGGCTGGGAGGCCACAATATGCTGAAATCGTTCCTCTAAGGAAGGGTTAGGCGGATCCATTCAGGCCGCCAGCAGGGCGGAGGCCCTCGAGCAGGGAACGACGATCAGAGCAAGGGAAAACAAAGCTTTCAGGCCGCCGGCAGGGCGGAAGCCCTCGAGCAGGAGACGACGATCAGAGCTAGGGTTTTCAGAGCGTTAGCATTGAAAAAACTACTTCGTCCATATTCAATATCCTTCTTAATCCAATATATGAATCTAATATGTTTACAAAATGCAAGCATGTATATCCCAAAGTGTTTTTTAGTGGTTTTCAACACAACTGTAAAAATCAGTAGAACCTGTTGAGAAAGGAATGTCTTTTAACCCAATCATTATAAACAAGAAATATAAGAAAGAAAGGTTATTATAGAGACAAGTATTATTCTCATAGATACTTCATAGACCTTAATACAGATTGAAAATAATTAAACTTAAGTTTCCTAAAGATAAACTACGATTTTCTTATGTTCAAGTGTCAATAATGGAATGTCACTTGACCCTTTTCTTATTTGTGTAGAAATTTCTGAGTTTTACTGTTTGCTGGTTTATGTCACATTTCGTGGTTTTCACTTACAGTCGGTTTTGCATTGGCTGTAGGTTACTTAAGAAAGATTTCTGAACAATTAAACACACAGTAAAAACACTAACAGGCTGAAAAAACACATTTTCCAATCACACCATAAAATGATAGACTCAGAGATTTTTGGCCAATGGCCCTGGAAAAACCCACAAGGGGAAAACCAGTCAGAGAAAGAGAGAGTTTATTATTAGCTTCAGGGAAAAATCAGACATTAATTTTTACAGTAAAAAATCCAACTTATCTCAACCTAGAAATTTGACCAGCAGACTGTCTCGGTTTCCGTGCTTTTGCTGCCTCGATTTCTGTGCAAACCTTCTCGGAAAACATGCCAAAAATATCAGCAAATATCAGCCTCGATTTCTGTGCAGAAGAAGAAAAATCTGCCCTCGATTTTCATGCCCAAAACAGCAGAAAAAAACGTACTGTACGGACAACATTAAATGCTGCCGTACTCCTCGAAAACTGGGCCGAAAAAAACAGAATGCTGCCTCGAAAAATGTGCCTGATATTCACCTCGAAAACTGTGCAGAAAAGCACAGTCCGTACGGACCTCGATTTCTGTGTTGTACGGCCTCGAAATTCGTGCAGGGTACAGATTGTAATAAATGTAGTCCTCCTATTCGTTTTCTGTGCCCTACTTGACCTCGATTTCTATGCCCTTCAAACCGTACTGTACGGCTGCCTGGAAAATCGTGCCCTTCTCCCTTTCTTCTCTCTCAGCTCACTCTCCTTCTCCTGAAAATGAAAAGTGAAAGTGATTTGCCTCCCTCAACCCTTTTTGACTAAACCCTAAGTGGGTATCTAATCCAACGGTGGAAAAAGATCCAATCCAATGGCTAAGATTCAATGAGAGTAAAAATCACATTTATTTAAATCACTTAAATAAATTTACTCACCCACTTAAATTTATCAAAAAGTGACTTTAAGTTTATAAAGTCTCATTAAGTAGCTTTTAATGTGAGGGTCACATTTTTCCCTTTTCTAAGTGACTTAGGCAAAAGGTCACTTAGGGAACATATTCCTAGGTACAAAAACTAACACTCCCTCTTACCGAGGAAGGTGTTCTGCATCACTCCCAACTTATCTCTGAAGAAGACAAACTTCCCCCTCCCCAAATACTTCGTCAGAATGTCTGCTACCTACTCATAAGTGGATATATACTGTAGCTCAACTGCCCCTTTCTGAACATAGTCACGGATGAAATGGTACCTGATCTCAATGTGCTTCAAC
>LPNX010651507.1:0-28136 GCA_001517045.1 Pseudotsuga menziesii | reverse complement strand
GCAGAGGACTATGTTTGGGCATCCAAATCGCGGGAGGAAACCTGGTGCAATTCAAACCCACCAACCAAACTGAGCTGCATTAACTACGCCACCATGCAGCGATAGCCTCCAACGTCCAACGTGGAGCTGACGGGCGAGGATTGACGACATCGATAGCGATAGGATCCTCGAATCTTGGGTGAGGAATGTGTCGAGAGGGCCCATGTGCGACTAGAGGATTTCTCCTAGAATTTCACCATCCGAGCGAAATCGTCGCTCTTGTAGACAACTCCTGACATAAATAATGAATGAAGAATTAGTCACTATGAAAATTTGTTTAAAAAATGAGAACTTGTTAATTATATAGGTTTAATTTTTTTTCATTAAAACATTATGTGTTTGCACCCAAAAAAAACGTGATTAAGTTTATTTTTGGCATCCATCCTCTTTGCCATATTTACATTGCTCCCTATTATGTTAATGAAGGTATGATGGGAACCGCATCAAAATGAAAATTCAAGATACATTTTTGCAAATTTAGTATATTCTTGATCAAAATGAATAATACTCCTATCAAAATAATATATTATGATGTCATTAATGAATCGTCTCAATCAGGTGAAATGGTAAAATGTGACTGAAACCTGAACCGTTTTCCATCGTTTTTCCCACACAAATATGTAATCATTGTTTTAAGAGTTAATGTTCATTTATTTTGATTTTTGGTTTTGGTTAGACAAGGCTTATAAAATATCCAAACCCTAGGATACGTTATTCATTTCAACTTATTTACTTTCAACATTTGAAATATTATCATTTTTATATATTTAGATATATATATATATATGAATAAGTAAATAGATCACATTTCTCAATGTGTATTTTATATTTGCAGTTTTAATAAATTCACTTACGCAATTCAATGATAATTAATGACTTTCTAATAAGATTAATTAATAGGTTACATAGTTAGGATTTTGTATGGTTTTTAAGATAAGGTTGGTGTATTTAACCTTGTTTACATCATTTTATTCTTTGTTCATTATTACACAAGATCAAATTTTATGTTAATATTAATATAATTATAATCTAACTTAATTTATTTTAACATGTTGTTTTTGGTTTTTTGTTTTTGTTCAACAAAGTTTGAAGAACTAGACTTCCAAAAAAAATTAATATTTTGAAATTTAAAGGCAACTTGGTCTTCTTTTATTGGTTTGTAATTTATAAATAATTTGGTCGATAATGTTTAATTTAATAGAACATTTTTATGGCCTACTTTCATCATGTGAAATATTTGGTTTGCTTTTTCATGAACTAAAATTTTAAGGATCCATAATTATTTAAAAGTGTATATACCTTGGAGATTCTTACCAATTCTTAAAATTACAACTATAAAATATTTGGTGTTATTTTTATAAACATATTTCAATCCTAAAGGTTTTATATAGTTTATATAATAATTTGGCAATATTTAGACTGAAAAAATTTTACCCCATCAAAATTGGGTCAAATAAGGTTTTAAAAAATGGAAATGGGTAAATCTTTTTTTGAGAAAAACATGAAAAAATAATTCATGGGTAAATTTTCCTTATTTACTTTATTTTTTTAGTTTTGAATTGTTTTTATACCTTCATATGAGTAACATAGAAATTTATAAAAAAACGCATTACATAAACTTCAATAATTATCTTGAATTAAAATAGAAAAACAAGTCTATGATATAATATATGTGTAAATAGAAAAACAAGTATACCATATAAGTATGTGTAAATAAAAAACAAGTATATGATATAATATGTGTTTGCCATATTTAATTAGATTGCAAATATATGATTTAAATATAATTAGAATCTTATTAACTCTTTAGAGTGGATTTGTAGATTCGAATTTGAATTTGCTTTTATTTTGAATTTGTTAATGTGAATTATTTTTTTTCTAGAGTAGTGTGTGCAATTTACTTTTATTTTTTATATTAGTTTAAATATTTATCATTTAAATTTTAAGTGATTTAGTTTTATTCTTTTTTAATTTTAATTTTAGCTTATGAAATGTTAATAGTCTAGTTGATGGGACTCTAAATGGAAAACTCCCACTATCAATGAATCATCCATGCCCTCACTAGTGTATACTAAATATGGGGTTCAACTAAGTTGGAATGTCACCTACCTCACTTGAGTCAAAGTATTTAAAGCATATGAGTTTGCTTAGATTTGTAAATTTAAACAAGATCCCATACTAAAATTAGTGTAGTTACATCACACCAAATGTGGATCATTAATTAAACATTATTTACTTGACCCACATTCGAAGTGTTATTTTTATTGTTCAAGTGATAGCAGACCCCTCCCTAAGGCTTGTCTACCCCGAGGATACACAACACTCTAGTATACTTAATCCTGGAACACACTCTACGAGGTCATATAAAACCTTCTTAAATGAAATTGAACATTCAATTCATACAATAGGATTTCAATTTGACATCAACCGGGAGAATCTGTAATCATCGATGAAAGAGCAATGGAATATGGAATTAAGTAAAACAAAATGGGGCAGTAAGCCGCTCTCTATCCCCCATAAAGGAGCCAAATGACATGAAATTATCATGTTCAGTTCTGAATTAGAGGCATTGAATAATCAATGTCAACTATAACCCCTAGCCTTCCAAGCTAACAATGCGGGTTCGATTTCCGCTACCCACTAACAGATATCTACCTATTCTATCTATATAGAGATAGAGATAGAATAGGTAGATAGAAAGTGATTAAGTATAGAACATAATTTCACGATGCATTCAAAATTAATTTTCCGTTTCAATGGGAAATAGATTTCATTATTTTCTTTTCCTAACCTCATTGTGAATAAAAAGGTGGATCGGGCAGGATAATGTATGCCAAAGAGAGTGAAAAGAAAAAAAAAATGGAAGAGAGAAAGAGCGTCCATCGTCTAATGGATAGGACAGAGGTCTTCTAAACCTTCGGTATGTTTAGAAACCCACTAGGATTTTCCCTAAACCCAGCTCATTAGTCAAGTTATCTCTTCCATTAGCTTAGGCTATCAACCTTTCCCAAATCCTAACTCACTTGAGCTTCCCCATGCACTCCACACTCAAATTCTTCTTAGCACACTTCACTCAATACATAAGACCTCTTTCCATAACCTTAAGTGTCCAACCTACACGATTTAGGCACTTACCAATTCATTTCAAAACCCCTCTTCATGCATATAACTTAGACATTGGTGACTATTAAAAAAAAGTACTATAATTTACCTCCACCTCGGCTCGTGACCAAGATCATATCGTAGTCGCAACCCACAACACATATGTATGAAATAGCTTGAATGTGATGCCACTTACCACTAGCCATGTGGCATCCATCGCACTCCCAAGGGTTCATCAACCTCCTAGTACTTCTGAGTGTGATATGGTCTATTGCCATCCATCCCCATCCTCGACTTTACAATACGATCACAACCATCTTACTTGTAACTCCTCAACCAGCCAGCCTAGGTCCATCTCTGACTTTCAATCTCACCATTTGACTCACATCAATCTCTCATCCATTCAACTCGTTCAACTGTCTTTATACAGAAAACTCCATATACAAACTCTCGTTCGCATTCTTCTTTGCGCAGGCTACCAAATCGTTGCCAGTAAAATTACCCTTCATAATTATCAGGAGACTACTACCCTTCATTCACTATTAAATCCTTAGTGAATCTGTGTGCCAGGAAATAACACTTTGCATGCCTCTACTCAAAGTTCAGAGCCTGTACTCTGTCTTCATTTTACCCTAAACACAACAGGAAACTCATACAAAGATCCCTCAATCTTTCACACAGACAGACACTTTCTCAATAGTTTGCACTGAGTTACATAAATCCTTAAAAGGACTTCCTACAGAACTTGGAACCCAAGAGATTCTACCCAAGTTCCATCAATGACTGGAATCTCGTATACAGGAATTATGCCCAGCTATTGAAACCCAGGACTGGAATCACAAAATCATAATTCTACCCAATCTCTTCCTTGTTAGGTCTGCATGCACAAGTGTATCCTTACACAGAGCTACCACCATTCACTAACATTATTCAATCACATTATACACACAGAATGTCAAAGAACAATAACACACAGTATGATTAATTAGTTTTCCATTAAGATAATGATTGTACATACACCTCAGAGAACTTTCACACTCTCTCTGAGTTCTCTATCCCCTACTCACTTCTCGAGAGTTACCATTTGATTCTCCCAAATCTGATCTTATCTTCTCCCGCGACTAACTCCTACAAATCAGAGATTTGTTCCTAAACTAATGCAACCATTTATATTTTAAGAAAGCTACATTTATCTCTATCTATGACTCACATAACTAATGACTAAAATCAAGCAACTACATTCTCGAGTCATCCCATCATTTCAGGGATATATTACATGACTCAATATTAATTGACACCTATCTAATTGGAATCTTCTATCCCAAAGCTTACTTGCTAACTAAACACTTTTTACAAGAGATTTACAACATCTTTTACAATGAACCCTCCCTGGGAAAATGTATAGACCTTTAGGTTTGACTAGACACTTTGAACTTGGTCTTGAGAGCCAATGCTCCTGCATCAGACTCCCAAAGTAGAAAGAAGACATGATCACCTGATGATGCACCTTCAATATTCATCTTTCCTGGATCCCAAACTCTAGTTTGTTGTTGTCCATAAGTTGTATTGTATTCATTCCCCTTTGACTGTAACCTTCCAGGATTCCACACTTTGTGTTGTAGAGCTCCATTGTCTTTACCTTCACTATTTTTCACTTCCCAATAAACTTCACAGTGGACTATTTGCTTCATTCTGTTGTAACTCTTCTTAGGTATCTGCATTAGGTTCCATAATTCATCTACGACCTTTTCCAATTCAATATTATGTTGAAAACAAATCTTGTCTTTATTACTTTACCACAGCATTCTGATGTACTTATCCATTCATCTTCAAGCTAATGATTATCCCCTTCATCCTTCTTTACCTTTTCTTGTTCTTTTACTCTTGAATGTGCTCCAAATGTTACCCCAGATATTGCTGCAAACATTGTTCTGGACATTGCTACCACCCAAAATTCGATAATATCCTTAAAGATATCTCCCTCTGCAATATCCCTCTTCTGCTCCATATCTACCAATTTACTTTCAAAAAATAATTCGTCTTCCAATACTCTGATTGCAGGAACATATTCACTCACACTTCTTTGTATACTAACTGCCATAACATAAGACTGTAAACTAGTACCTGTTTCCGTTTCATCCAAAACTCAAGACATCTCCATATCATTGATTGCAATCTCTTTCTAATGCTCAAATGCTCCCAACAAACATTTCAACCATTCCCTTACTACTTGGTCCCTCTCAAGGGCATCATCATTATGTTGCTCATTAATTTCGGCATAACTCTCTTCCTCTTTCTTGAAAACCTTCCACATTTGTCCTTCATCTTTTTGATTGGTCATGATAATCAATTCAGCTTCCTTCATTTCTAGGACTAATTCTTCTTTAGTATGAGGCATATATGCCCCACCTTCATCCTTATTTACGTTCACGTTTAAAAGCATATTTCACAATTCCATTTTCTTCATAGTCCCACAAGACAATCTTCTATTCATCTTCAGCGTACTGCAGCAACATAACCTCGACTTCATTATAAAACATCATATCTTCAATTCTCTCTACTTCAGCTTGATTTCCAAAATCAATCACTTGCTTTAAACTTGCTTCATACTTCCATGTATCTACATACAGGTTTATATCAGGATTATACAAAGCGTCAGCCACAAATACTTCACTATGTTTGCTCAAAATCTCAAGTTTCTCGACTGCTTCCTCTTCAGATTTGTCATTGATGACCACTTCCTCATCTCCACTCAATTTCAATTGTACAGTCTAAATACTCATTCTCTGATTCGCTAGTCTATTCTCCAAAAGACTTAGCTCAAGCCACAAATCTGCCACCTCTCTTGGAATTTCTTCCAAAAACTCTGTACAAGTTTCATTATCTTTTTCCTCTGCATCAATTATCAACCAACCTTCCTTATCTTGGCTTTCTTCAAGATTAACAGTCCACAATGACTGTATATCCTCCACAAAGTCCTCTAAATTATCATTTTGTTGATACTCTTCCTTAGTATCAATCTTCAAACATTGTCCATTACTTGCAAAAATTTTCACAACAACATTCAACAACGACTCTCCCTCTTTCATCATAAGGTTATATGAACCTTCTTTCATCTCTTGAAAAGCCTGAGATTTTCTTTTCTCCTCTTCTGTGACAACATAAGATAGTTATCATGCTTCAGTATTTCCTGCATTCATTCACAAGACATTAGTTTTAAAACCATGAGATTCTAAGATCTCTCTGGATGGTCCCACCATCAATTCTTCTAATTGAATTTCACTGTCAAAATACCCCATCCAACTCTTCTTGAATTTTATATCCACTTCATCAACTTTTCCAAGAAAAAATTATGTTTCATATTCACATGAACAAACTTCTTTCTGCTTCATCAATTCCTGCTGAAACTCAAATTTCTTGAGCTCTCTATCTTTCCTAAAAGCCACTGACTATAGTCTTTGTTTCTACTACTATAACTAAACTTTGTCTTCATCTAAAAACCATTCATCATCATGCATGACCTGCAACTTTCAGCCTCATTCAAGATAGTTCCAAAACATGGTTTGCCTCTTGCAAAACCTACAACCACACATACATTGTCGGTTTTAAAACCACAAGACCTAATGGTCTCATTTGATGATTCAGTCATCAAATCCTCTTGTTGTTCCAAGTCTTCTACATGACTCAAAAAACTTCAATGGTCGTTTTCTCAACTTTCTCAAGCATTGCATTTGAACACTTGATATCTTCCTTTGCTCCTTGTTTTTGGCAATCATTATGAGCCAAACCTCCTCCGCTTTGAGCACTTGCAACATGTTGAAAAGAAATTCCCTTCTTCAACTGTGTATGAGCTTTCATATGAAACCTAACTGTCCCATCTTCTTTCAGATCAGAATTTAAACTCTGACTGCCTTCTTTCTTCTTTGTGACAATATCAGAAAATTGTCCATCCTCATATGTTTCCCCTGCAAGCATACACAAAATATCATATTTCAAATCTTGAGACCTCTTGGCCTCACTTAATGTTTCAGTCATCAAGTCTTCATCCTGATACTCATTTGCCTCGAGTACCTCATCCTCCCATTGAGCATTCATCATTTACTCTTTCTTCTTCTATAGCCTATGCCACTTCATCTTTCTTCTCATAAGAAAACCACATCTCTGGTCTTCCTCATTCCTCTGTAACAACTCCATCAGTACTTCAACACGAACTACTATCTCAACCTTCTCCCTCTCATATTCTTCATCACTCATCTGCCTCCATATGCCATTGGCTTTGGCATCTTCTTTCTTCACTTTGTGGTTGCTTCCTGAACCTCTGCTATGACTTTCAATAGTCATCTTCTTCCCCATATTTATGAGTTTCTCACACTCACTATGAGCTGCTCTAAGCCTCTGCAGTAACAAGATCTCCCTACTACAACTTACCTCACCAAGCCTCCTCTGTACTTTGTCTTTTGGCAAGCATTGGTTCACTATCAGGAACCTCCTTGAGCACTCCTCTCTGCTACTTCTAGGCTCACATCCACAACTCATCTGCACTTTGAGAACACAATTGTCCTCTTGTATTTCAATCACAACTTGAAATAATAGATTCTGGCCACACTCTTCCTTCTCTCAGAAACCCTTGTTGGCTTCCTTCATCACTACTCTTAAGGCTGTGATCTTCTTTTTGCTGAGATGTTTCACTATCTACTCCTACCTTCACCTTTTGCATGCAATCACTCCTCCCAAAGTAATTATCTTTGTCAATAAACTTATTGTTCATGCTACAGGCCTCTTCTACTCTCTTCCACTCCTGCATGCAAAGCTCTTCAACTCATGAATCCTCTTCTCTACAGATGTCCCATCTGTCTTCTTTTCTTCACAAAGCAAACCTTACTCTTGTTTTCTATTTCCTGCTCTTTCTTTCTCATTGTTTCTTTCCTTTACTAGAATAAACTTACTCTCTTCCTTCTCTAATACCAATTGATAGCAGACCCCTCCCTAAGGCCTCTCTACCCCGAGGATACACAACATTCTAGTATGCTTAAGCCTGGAACACACTCTACGAGGTCATATAAAACCCTTCTTAAGCCCTTTTAGAAACCCACTAGGATTTTCCCTAAAATTAGCTCACTAGTCAAGTTATCTCTTCCATTAGCTTAGCCTATCAACCTTTCCACAATCCTAACTCACTTGAGCTTCCCCATGCACTCTACACTCAAAATCTTCTTAGCACACTTCACTCAATACATAAGACCTCTTTCCATAACCTTAAGTGTCCAACCTACATGATTTAGGCACTTACCAATTCATTTCAAAACCCTTCTTCATGCATATAACTTAGAGATTTGTGACTATTAACAAAAGTACTATAACTTACGTCCACCTCGGCCCGTAACCAAGTTCATATCGTAATCGCAACCCACAGCACATATGTATGAACTAGCCTGAATGCGATGCCACTTACCATTAGCCATGTGGCATCCATCGCAAGGGTTCATCAACCTCCGCGTACTTCCGAGTGTGATATGGTCTATTGACCATCCCTTTCCATCCTCGACTTTATGATACAATCACAACCATCCGACTTGTCACTCCTTAACCAGCCATCCTAGGTCCATCTCTGAATTTCCATGTCACCATTTGACTGTCTACGTCAATCTCTCGTCCATTCAACTCGTTCAACTGTCTTTATACAGAAAATTCCATATACAAATTCTCGTTCCGCATTATTCTCTGCGCAGGCTTCCATATCTCTTCCCGTAAACTTACCCTTCATAACTATCATAAGACTACTACCCTTCATTCACTATTAAATCCTTAGTGAATCAGCGAGCCAGGCAATTACACTTTGCCTGCCTCTACTCAAGGTTCAGAGCCTGTACTCTGTCTTCATTTTACCCTAAACACAACAGGAAACTCATACAAAGATCCCTCAATCTTTCACACAGATAGACACTTTCTCAATAGTTTACACTGAGTTACATAAAGCCTTAAAAGGACTTCCTACAGAACTTGGAGCCCAAGAGATTCTACCCAAGTTCCATCAATGACTGGAATCTCGTATACAGTAATTATGCCCAGCTATTGAAACCAGGGACTGGAATCTTAAACTCATAATTCTACCCAATCTCTTCCTCGTCAGGTTTGCATACACAAGTGTAGCCTTACACAGAGCTACCACCATTCACCAACATTATTCAATCACATTATACACACAATGTCAAAGAACAATAACACAGTATGATGAATTAATTTTCCATTAAGATAACGACTGTACATACACCTCATAGAACTTTCACACTCCCTCTGAGTTCTCTATCCCCTACTCTACTTCTCGAGAGTTACCATTTGATTCTCCCAAATCTGAGCTTATCTGCTCCCACAACTAACTCCTACAAATCATAGATCTGTTCCTAAACTAATGCAACCATTTCTATTTTAAGAAAGCTACATTTATCTCTATCTACGACTTACATAACTATTGACCAAAATCAAGCAACTACATTCCAGAGTCATCCCATCATTTCAGGGATATATTACATGACTCAATATTAATTGACACCTATCTAATTGGAATCTTCTATCTCAAAGCTTGGTTGCTAACTAAACACTTTTTACAAGAGATTTACAACATCTTTTACAATGAACCCTCCTTTGTCAAATGTCTAGACCTTTAGGTCCGACTAAACATTTTGAACTTGGTCTTGAGCCAATGCTCCTGCATCATCAAGTTTTAGAACAAGTTAAGAGTGTGTTTCCAATAAACTTCCTACTACCTCAAGGTATTATTTTGTTGAATGCCATAAGAGGCCTTGGTTTCTAATATGGTTTTAGTGGTTGTTGTGCAAAAATGATCGACACCACCTTAATTGGCCCCTCCACTAGGGAGTGTAGCACTTTCAAGCCATTCATTCAATAGTTTCAATTGGAAGAAAATTTAAGTATCCTTTTTCATCATAGCTATTTTAAAGACCTTCATAGGCATAAAACCTTGCCTATTAAATGTTACAAATCCTTCATAAGGGTTTTCAACATGGAGTGGCAGCAATAGTCTAGGTCCATTGTCCCCAATGTTTTGATTCCATCTAGGATCATGAAAAGCACTATATGGAAAATGTAGTCTAAATTAGTATGAACGCCCACTAGTCAAATGTCCAAAAAAGATATGATGATACTTTAAGTTAAATGGGTTAGTCCATGACCCATATCCATGGTTGATTTAGGTTCCTTATGCTAGTCTCCTAAATGTTTTTTCGATATTATTGTAAAATTGAATATTAATCAATCGACGCATGTCTGGGTTCTCCTAACATCTTACCACCATTTACATCTATCGTCACAGTGTCCCTTCTTCCCCATAATCCTCCTCCAATTAGCATGGGCCTCCCTTGACAAAACAACAAACCCTTCAATATAGGAGTAATTTACATGGCATACCACATGAATGTCGAACTAAGTTTTCACGTGTTTCAAGGGAGTGGATATGCGGCAATAGAGAATCGTGTCCAAGTATTTGTCGATACATGTGGCATTACATGGATTATACACATTGATGTTAGAGTTAAATTGCTTGTCTAACCTGAGAAGGGAATGCAAAGTGAACATGTGAAGATGACTTGCATTTTTGCTTGTTTTCTGTAATTAAAATTGCTAAGTTATTGGTTTTTTCAAAGTTACATGAATCACTAGTGCAAACTAGAATTCTAAAAGATTTTGGTGTAGGTGCATTAATCCTCTAATATTAGAAAATAGTTGACACAGTTACTTGATTTTTTTTATAAATATATATTTAATTTATATTTAAAAAGAACATAAGTATGTTTTTTGAAAAACAGAAAAGTTAGGGAATTCATTGTTTCAAACTCATCATTCATGCAATGGTACATTATAGTTCAACTTCATGTGGCATATAGTGTACATCAATGATCATTTTGAAACATTTTTAGTGTTCATATTTCATTGGCCTCTTCGGAATTGATTTGTCATTCATTCATAGATTGTCAGTGTATTGCACCTAGTGTCAGTATCACATACTCTATACATGTGTGGAGTATTACCGCTAGTGCTCAATGCTAATGTAAAAAAGTTTGTAAAATATGGTGTATTTTTGTTCATTTCTAATTATTGGATTGTTGATGTATTGTTGACAGTTACAATGTTTAATCTGAAATCTTTGTTGTTGTATTGCATCTAAATTCCTAACCTCTATGTCGATGTATTGTTGGTGTATCACTTGTGGCACTTGTAGTGGTACATGAATCTTTGCTAGTGTAGATAAGTGACAAATTGTTGGTTAATGAATCAATTATAAAACAAAATCTCGCAAGCAATGTGGCTGCTTACTAGTGAATGATATTAATATAGTTCATATTGTACCTAGAATTTATGCTACATCAACAAATATTGCAAATAATAAATCTCGTTGGTTTGTTACATGCCTTCCATAAAGCCATGCAATTAGTGTATAATCTACCATGAAATAAACCATGCATGCAACGAATTGTGCAAACACAAAGTTCCATTGTGTTGTGTGATCCCCTTCTAGAATCCAAGATTAAATGTTCTCCTATCAAGTGCACCCTTCTACTATGCTTTCAATATGCCTCAAATCATAACCATGCTCATGGCACCCTCACTCGGTTCCTTCACTCTCTCAAATCACACTCTTCATTATTAAAAATGCATGCTTTGGTTTTCATTTTTTTAGGGTTTGGTTGACCTTATCTTGTGGGCTCATCCTTCTCTCTCCCTCCAAAATACACACAAAAACCCACAGTATAACACATTGATGTGTGTTTCTTTTAGGGTTATGCTTCTCTTGACAAGGTTTGATTCCAACAAGCGGAACTAACTCTCAACTTCTAGAATTTGTGTTCATCTTTTGGAAACAATCTAGGGGCGTCAAGGGGTGAATTCTTACTAGGAACGAATCTACATCCTTAGGAAACGAATCCTAAAACAGTGAATGGATATTTTTAAAATTGGAAATTTCGGTGAATTGGATTCATTTCCAAGATATAGCTTTCCACCATTGATTTGGAGATGGAGCATAACAAGTTATAGGTGATTCTAATTTCTTTTGGGGGTTTTCCACTTTGAGTGATCAAACCCTAATATATACTTCAAGAACTTAACTTTATCATAAAAGATTATTTATAGAAAATTGTGAGTCTTTTCCTCATTTTTTTATGACAAAAATAATAATATATAGAAATCCAAGTCAATTTTTTATTTCAAGGATAACGAATGATCTACTCCACCCCTAAATATTTTAATGTTAAATATGGAATTTCAATAATGTCAATTGAGTCTAGCCTGAATGGTTAGGATTGTTATCCTTCCTACCAATGATCAGTTCCCACAGGTGATATGTTGAGCTCTTAATGAGAATATTGTTGTAGTTCCTTGAGCCTTGAAGAATCTGGTTTAACCTTTCCAAGGTTTTAAACAACAATATAAAATTAGTACATATTTTTAGAAAAAAAATTCTAAATGAATTATTACAACAAAATAATATATGTAAAAAAATATATCATTAGAAACTAGATTCAATGTTGAATCTAGTACATTGCAATTGGGTGAAAAATAATGTGTGATTATCCACCAAGAATTCTTTATTATTGAGAACTTTAACAAAGGTTCATCCAAGAGTTTACATCTGTCAAATTTCAATCAAGAGTTTTCACAATTGCTCATCCAAGAGTTTTTGTGTCAAATTTTCTATCAAGAGTTTTAACAAATGCTCATCCAATAGTTTTCATGTGTCAACTTTTCAATCAAGATTTTTAACAAATGCTCATCCAAGTTTTCATGTGTCAAATTTTCAATCAAGTTTGTAAGAAAATGGTAGATAAGTATTCAACAAAACTACTAATAGAGAATTTAAATTGTAGAATTTCTCAAATGAGAGTTGTACCCAAAGCTCCAATAAATTTTGTTCAACTCCCAACCAAAAGTTAACAAAATTCAACCTCATAGGGAGACCTCGTGTGCATTTCATGAATAATTTCTCAACCTAGATATGTATTTATAATTTCAGCGACACAAAAAACGTAAAAGAGAGAAGAAAATTGAAAAAGGGAGCAACAAATGTTTTTTTTTTCTTTTTCGGGCTTTTGATATTTGGTGAACACATTGGAAAATGGGGCCATGGGCAAAGAAATTTCTATTAATTCTTGAAGAAAACATAATTTCGAACTTTTTGATTAAAAACAAGGAATAAGGCCCGTCATAAAATACGAATGCATTCAACAAGATGAACAAAAGCAAATATATATTAGGATACATGGAAAAAAAGACGAGTTAAAGAAAGGGCATTGAAAGGAAGGATGAACATGACCTCGATGAGCATAGTGGCTTGAAAAATGGGGAGGTGAACAATAATGTAAAGGGGCTCGAGAGATATCAATAAAAATGATGGTATACATGATTAACAAGCAATAGTTCATAATATTGGCATGGTAGGGGAGTCACCTCAACAAGTCAATGTTCATATTCAAATCACTTACGAACGTTTTTTTTTTGCAGGTTTTTCAAAGGAATATATGTATATATATCAGAATTTAGATCCATGTCTAAAGTTTTATGTATATAATTTGAATAATCTAGTTGCAGATCGAAGTTCTTGCAAAAACAATCGATTTGAAAAGAAAAAGAAAAAATGCATCAAAATCAAAGTCAAGAAAACAGAGTTGTCACTAATTCAAAATCAACTATTTAAGGGTTCTTTTCGTGACAAATGTCTGAATTGCATATCAAATATATTTCGATCGTGTCCATATTTCAATCAAATCAGTACTTGTAGACGCAAAATGATTGTGGCATTTCATAATTGTTGTCTTAATAGTGAGGGAGTTATGATAATTTCTAATTTGTCACCTCAAAATCCTCGCTAAACAAATAAATTCCATTGAATAGCAAGTTTTTTTAACCTAGTTCTATTTTTTAGGTTATAGCAAAAATAATTTTGTTTGCATAAAAATGTGATGGTTCTAGCATTGAAGAATTCATAAAGATCCAAAAATCATTATGGCAAGAGAAGTGGAAGGTTGGTCTACACTATGGTTTCAAAGAATATGCTACCATATGTTGGCAATCATTGGACTTTGGCAAGATGATGGAACTATCTGACTAGCCATAAGAAAAATATTTTAAAACTAGTTTTCGCAAGCCTAGAATAAAGATAATGGGAACACCAAGGGTTTAATTTCAAACATAAACTTTGTATTACAGGTTTATGGATGTTTTCAACAAGGTCAGTGTCTCTATAAAACCTAGTAGCAAGTATAATTTCATCAATGTTAACTTAAATAAAAGGTTGCAAGTCCCCACAAAGCATACTCAAAACAAAGATAAGGGTGAAAATGCCCAAATTTCTTAAAATTTGAAAATTATGATAAATAAATGTGTTGTGTTCATATTTTCATGTTATAGATGTGAATGATGTAGATATTGTTTAGAGACATCCTTGGATGGACTTGGTACAATTGATATTAATGTGCAAAGAAGTTTTTGAAACTTTGATGCAAGAGAATGAAAATCACATTGCATTATGTTTATGTTGCTAAAGGGCCCAAGGTGGCACACGAAGAATTTTTTGCAACACCTATTGACATATCAAATGAAGGGTTTGAGATTGAATTAGAAGAAGATAAAGATACAAAAGCACATGAAGAAAAGCCCCTAGAAGGGCATCAAAATGGAGAAGAATCTACAGAGCTACATGTTCCAGAGTCAAAGAAAGAAGAACCAATAGATAAGGTCGTGATATACCGTCACCCACATCCCATGAAAAATAACGATGATCAAGGCATGATTGAGAGCATCAACAAATATGGAACAAAAAAGGCAACCAAAATGGAGGCACATGGAGAACTAAAAGAAATGCATAGAAATATTAGAGGCACATAACAACAACATGGCACCAAAGGAGCAACCAAAATCAAGATCGAGATGGCAAGAACACACTTGGACCCCATGTCCACATTTCACTAGGATGGATAGATACTAGTGCTTGGTACCAATTAGCTACATTGCTTAGTAGATCATACATTATCGCTTCCAAGTTCCTCCCATTTTTCAAGAGCGAAACATGTGAAGGGGGATGGAAATTGGAACATAATGTACACTAGGGAGAAAAATATGGGGTACCTAAGGAGGCACCCAATGGGATAATGAATGTAATGTGAATAGGCTCACTTGTTGGAATATAATAACTATGTCCATTGGGTAGTTAAAAGAAATAAAATAATAGCAAGGAATAGTTTACATAAGAATACTCATAAGATAATATAATACAGGAGTATCATTGTAATTGGCAAGTTAGATATCAAATGTAATGCTTGTAGTAAACCTGGCTTGTGAAGTGATTCCTTCCATAAGAAATAGTTAATTGTGTTACCCTACCTTAAAGGTCCTCTCAACATTATTGTGTTGTATCATGTAGATCTCTTTTGTTTTCTATATTCTATGTTCATATTTATTAAAGTACACAATAGAATTGCATTTCTCTGCATAGAATTAGATACAAACCAAGTTTATCCTTGTACATATTTTATATATACCTACCTAAAGGATGTCATTAAATAGTACCATTTTATATATGTGATATTTCGTACTCATAACACATTATATGTTCAATGCCAGGTCACTCTAATATTACATTACATTAGGTCAATTTTATCAAAATAAAATATTACAATTATACAAAACATGGGCTTTTCTCTATAGTACCTAATACCTACCTCAACACCTTTTACTCTACGCAATGACTCTTTCACACACCTCGCCACTTTTAGTCACTTGCAATACACATACTGATACACCTCTTTGATTTGAAGAGAATATATTTTTATTGCAAATGCTGAGGTTTTGTTTCCACCCAGATTGTTCGAGATTAAGCTTTCTTTACCCATGCTTTTGGAGCAACCGTATCAGGTTGGTCGGTTAATAGTCGAATCCGACTGTCATATTGAATGATAAATAAGAATATTATATTAGATGATGAATACAAATGTACAATAAACTCACCTTTTATATGGCTTGAGCCAGCATAGTGAAGAGTTGCGCCCTTTCACTAGTAACCTAATAATTAATTAATTATAATTAGTAATATTTAATTAAATATTCACAACAGCTTTCCAAATGCCACTTTCCCAATCACTATTGATTTGCAACTTGTTATTTTCTCGTTGCCTTCACCAAATGGGTCATCATCTTCTTCCTAGATTATTGTATTCACTTTTATTCCTCCCTCAGCAATGGCACAATCGTGAACATGGGCCACTTTGTTTTCACGCCTGTGATGTTATTTCTCTCACTTCTACGCCACAACTCTTTGCTCTCAAAGTTCCATTACGAATCACCTGCATCCATAACTTGCCTTTGCAGCCCCTGAAACTTGACTTGCTAGTGTTCTAAATTTCGATATTTGTTCAGCTTACGAACTTCCATTCCTCCAAAACTTTTCTATTTGCCATTTCTTCTCGCCGTGTTCCTTCAAAAGTGACAGAAAAGTGTTGCCAAACTACCAGATTGCATACTTCAAATTTTCATTCCTTGCAACGGGTCAGAGTCCCAACTCTATCAACGGAGTTAGTCGACAAGTTCATCGACATATGTTTATCAACACCAATTATCGTCGGTGGTAATTTATTAATATCGATATGTAGTTGCCACGAACACTCCAATAAAAGCTTGTGTATAGATAGATTTCTAGACATTCTAGGAGCTGAGCTGAATTTATTTGGTGGGAGTGGTGTACAAATGCATTATATACAGGTATATCCATTGACTGTGATTAATAAAGTATTTAAAATGGTACACTATTGTACTCTGGTAATTCTATATGTTCTTCTTTCTCTATGTGCTAATTTATAGTTCATGATTGTGGCCTAACAGCACTGTAAAAGATCCCAGCTAATGGATGCATAATTTTGTGTGATGAATCTGTAATTTTGTCGTGGTAAAGTACAAGTAATCCAACAAGTAGTCTCAGACCTTAGAGATATCCTCTAGCTTATACCAATAGAAATTGTACATTCACTGTATCAATAACACTGTACATAATGTCTACACAGCGGATTTGAATTCTATTATGTAAATTGTACATCTGTTGTATCAACATCACTTACAGTTTTTCCTTTATTTTTTGTATATGATACTGTGAAACTTCATTGGACTATGTGAGTGATGGGTCTCCAAGGACACACACAAGGCCTTACTTGTGACTCCACAAATTTGATTGAGCACTGAAGTTTTCTATATCTGGTGTCACCAACACATTCAGAAAACTGGGAAGAAACATAGCCAGAATCCCTCAAGGGAAGATAATTTTAAGGAAAGTAGCATACATCATTTCTGGCAAAAAGGGCGGATGGAAACTTCTAATAGTACACTCAAGGTTACTTCACAATTAATTTCCCAAAATATATATTACAAAAACCAAGTTAATGTCATTGTACAAAGAAAAGACTCATCGAAAAGATGTTATCATTAATATTGCATCAAACGGACAAATATCTTTCTCGGCTCTCAACCTGCCTCTTCCATGTCATGATCAACGTCATTGTCTCCATCATAATATTCATCATCTCGCTGAATCTGTCTGTCTTGAGTATGCTCTGCAAAAGTGAGAACAGAATATAAGAACTTTAAAATGAAATAAGAACAAAATCCAAGAGATGTTATCACCATATTGTCCTTTCCTTTGAGCCTTGGCAAATTCTTTAAAAATGCCAAACCCAAGTCTCATACAGTAGTTCTGTGTAAGCATTTTCTTCAGGTTGTTTTGTCAAGTAGCACACAACTTAGAACTGTTACACAATCATAAATCTCTCTCTTTATATATAGAGAGAGAGAGACACACACACACACACGGACAGAATGAAAGGTAGCAGTGAACTTACGGTCCATGCGTTCATCTGGATTAAGTTCATCTTCATCAATATCAGGAATATAAAAATCAGGAGGCACCTGAATTTCAAAACCAATGACATGCAATGTCAGATGACCTAGTTCACTTTTCGCACCTGATTTATAGAGATTTACTAAAATTGAACATCCTTCAAACATGTATAATCTTGGCTAGCCCTAAAATTTACAAAAAGTCATAAAATCATCCTACGAAAAAAACAGATTCTTACTTCATGCATCTGTACACTTGGTGCATGTTGAATGGCCCTTAGATTCTCCAGAACCTGCACTTTAATTGCACTCAAGTATGTCTTGCTATTCAAATTTTCCTGCAAAATCACATATCTAATCGTCAAAACCCTGTAAGGATTACACAGTAAACCTTCATGTCTTATGTCATCTACAAGTAATTCAGTGCCAAAAACATTACCTCAAATTGAATTACTTGATAGAATAATACAATGAGAAACAACATACCATGTTCCCAGCAGTGTTGATCTTTAAGGAAAAGTCAGGTGCAAAGTATTTGATGTAATCATTATCAGGAATTTCTACAAAAGAAGTAAAGTCATTTAGCCTTGGTGATATCACTCGCCATCTGTAATGAATGATTGTTTTGAAAACAGAACCTCAACTTTGGGAAATTCAAAAATGCATAAACAAGATCCAAGTGAAACACCAAATCATTCTTATAAGAGAAATCACCAACTGGGCATGTACATGAGTTGCTCTTTCAAGTTTATATAAAAAGCATAAACAAAATTTCAAAAAAGACAAACTCCAATCGGCATAAATAATTGCACCGAGGGGAGCGAGGTGCTCTACAGCGCAGTATGAGGGAGATGTTGTCACATAAAGTTTTGTAACGTGACATATTTTAATAATAAAAATAATAAATTAATATTAAAATAAAATGTATATAAAATAATAATAAAATAAAAACATGTCGGATTGAAAAAAATTACATATGTTTTAATGAAAAAAATATGTGTTGCTCGTAAAAATAAAAATAAATAAAACCATCATAGATCCATCTTAAACTCTAAGGGATCAAATTTATCGAGGTGTAAATTTTTTCTAGATGTGTAAAACATTTAAGATAAAAAAACTACATCTCGGGAAATTGGATCCTTCTCGGTGCTTTATAGATCTGAGTTTAAGATGGATCTATGCTAGTCTAATAAACAAAACTTCAAGTGTCTATAGTGTATATAGTTCTCTGAAACTTAATGAACTGTAAACTGCTGTGGATGTTCCACTCGAAGAGTTCATCACAACAGATCTTACAGAAATTCTGACAAATCCTTATTATGCAGTGTATTACTTTAGATTTCAGAGTTAATATTACTAGCTAGCGTAGCACACAAAATGATGAAATAAACTGGAACTGAATGAAACTACAATCAACGCAAAATGTATCCTAGGAAAACCCAATATAGGGAAAACTCAGCTAGAAGGTGAGGCCTATGCTCTGCTCTTTTCTTCTTAGTTATGAAATGCAAATACAAAGAAAGGGGAACTCACTATGGAGATTTTGCGGCCAATATGGATACTACAGGGTCTTCTAATTCCTTTGTTATGCTTCAATATCCCACTCCCAGATGCTCTGCTCCACTGTGGAACAATATACAACGCAATAAGAATGGACCCCCTTCTTTTCTTAGTGGCCCAATATTTAACATAGCTTGATAGTCGTCTAGGGTTAGGTTTGGCATTTTTGCATGCCTTAACCCCCAATTAATGCTAGGGTCTTGGACCCTCTAGAATCGTCTTGAAATTCCACATGTAACTAGCTAATGTCACATCCACTCAGCACCATAATAGTCAACAAGATAGGTCAACCTGCGAAAGGCATAACTTCTGCATATGAACTCCAATTGAGGTGATTTTTGTGCCATTGAAAACCTCTCAATGTGTAGAACAGCATCACGAGGCTGAGAGATAAGCTAAAAAAGTTTTGACCCCAAAATTGTCATTTAAGGCCTCAAATGGGCTCCCAAACCCCAAATCACCAAAGTGGGACCTATCCATAAAATGGGCTCTACAAGCCAATAACTCCAAATCTTCCACCCAGGAAGCACCAAAATAGAAAACAAATAATATAATGATCCATATTAGATCACTTTAGTCTTTTCTAATCTTGATCAATTTTGCTCAAGAATAGTATCGATTGAATCCTATTAGAATTTACTTCAATGACATTAAGTGAGCTTCTATAACATATTAACATTGTGCAATAATATAGAAATCTAAGTATAGAACCTAGATTTCATCATCTGCCAAATAGATGCTTGCAGTATTTTGCAACCTTTAAAAAAAAATTGAAATTTGCCAAATATCAAGTATTAGCAGATTTCGAATTTAATGGCAAACTTAATGACGAATTCAATGACTAGGCAAATGTTTTTATAAAATTCACTAAAAAATCTTTAAAATACTTATCCTTTTTGGTAAACTGTGAAGCACACACACACACATACATATATATAAGGTCAGCCTAGCCAGACACCAAATGGACATAGGAGACTCCCTTTTTTGTGGGATAAGAGACCGCATCTGTGCAGTGATCTCACTGCGTAGTCTACAGCGGTGTACATACCCTACTTCCCTCCATATTCAAAGCGGTGACCAAGGAGGAAACACATGTTCTTCACCATTAGGCCCACTCAATCTGTACACATGCCTTTCAAAAAAATATGTATTCACATGTCTGTGTAGGTGTGTATGATGACATGTTTTTTAAAATATATGATGTTCTAACATGTTTTCACTGTTCAGGTAGTTGTAGCAAAATTTGTTTAGTTCTCTTTCCTGAACTAAATGGCAACTTCTATCATATTTTTTTGCATGGGTGGATTTTTTTTAATTCCATCATTGTCAAATTTGAAAATGGACATGACACGAATGAGGTGACTTATCCTACATTAGATGGTTCCAACCAACTTAATATACCAAAAAAACGCATGCAAAGGTGACTTCAATGAACTGCTCCCGACTTCCTCCCAGGTTCACCCAGCCAGGCCCTCTCAGTGCCCGGCACTCTCTAGATAGCATTATCAGGTTTTCCTTCAGTTCCTTCAAAGTGATAAATGGTAACAGAGGAGCCTATATAGTATACTACCTCCTATACCTGTACCTCTATTTCTATCACTGATGTCGAGTAGTGGTTCATCTTTTCTCAGTGTTTTTCTTCTCTTTCAATTGATCCTTTCTCATGCTCTTCTCTTTTCTCATACTTCCATTTGTACCTGTTCTTATCTGAGCATTTAGAAGTGATCTTGACACTCCCATTGTCCAACGCTGACTGGTTGTATTATCTAGTCCCATTGACCTAATCCTTCGTCATTTCTGGACATTAAATTTGTGGACATCAATAAAATTAATTTATATCTTATCAATATCAAGGATTTGGGTAAAATTATATTTCTAAGACCAGCCCATGGATAATAATACTTCCCATAACACACTAAGGGAACCAAGCATTCAAATGGTTTGTTGCACACATCAAACAGTCCATTTGATTTAGCCACTTCATTGAGTGTGTTCAAATGGAACTTGCTGCAACATCTTCCTTACATTCCAATAAAATCCATGGCAGTACCACTTTACAGTTCCTTAAATAATACCACTTGGAAAAGAGAAAGAGAAGGTTAGTTGTTTAAGGCGAGGTCAAACATCAATAGAACATTCTGCAGATGGTAAATATCTTACCTCATCCAATATCGAATGACATGGCAAACATATATCATCATTTATTTTCCTGCAGAATACTCAACTGTAACCTTGATTTTAAAATTATTGATGAGACAATTGGATATAGCTGGCTAAAGATAGCAAGATTACCTGTTAAACAAGGATTAGATTCTAGAAAAAGGAAAATTAACATGAGAAGAGGTTGAACGGAATGGGTGACCTCTAGGATACAAAAGAAGATGCCTGAGATACAACCATATTCATTACGGCACAGGTACTTGTCCATAGGAAACTAATCAAAAATGCTGAAGCAACCTCTGCAGCATATGATTTAATTTTCTATGGTTTAAATGTTCACCAAATTGGACAGGTTAACCTCAGAGAAGGGCCCTTGGTTATCCACAATAAGTGTTAGTGCCAACATAGCAAAGATAATTAGCTGCTGCAAAATTGTGTGAAAAGTGGATAACATGTCAGTAGGATTGGTCCCCAAGGGAGGAAGTGGATTAAGGAAAACACCCCGTTTCAATATACTAGTGTCAGCCATCTCATTACTGATTATATACAACTGCAAATCCAGCATAACTCTTCTATTGCTTTTCAGGGAATTCTTTCCTTAGGCGAGGCATATACTGATTTTTAATTTCTTATAGCATCACACCAGATGCAGCTGAAAGAATGCAGAGCCTTTGAGCAACTCCCACTATTAAATGCATCATGAAAAGAACGATACCATCGTAATTTCAGTTAATTAAGTCAACATACCATTAGGAAGCTCTGTATCAAGAAGTACCCCAGTTTCCACAGACCAACAACGAGCAACATTCTCTTTTGTGTAGCCTCCTCCCCCAGTAACCTGAAATAACATCCATATTCATGTTCAACCTTTGTGATCATCGCAAAAGATTTACAAACTTGCAATCCACTTTGTACAAATAGTTAAAAGAACTCACCAATAGCGGCAAATTAAATTTCTTCACAAATCTCACACACTGTGCATGACCTGCCATCAATATTACAAACATAAAAGATTCACCTTCCGATTAGGCTCTTTTGTTTGAGTCAAGACTTCTAGGTGTATAAAATAAGCTAGGAACATTAAATATAAACTAAGCATTGAAAATTTCAGATTTGATTTCTAGGAGTCATTGCCAAGACACTATGGTATCTATGCTTTGACAGGTTAAAGAAAGATATTTCAATTACAAGCAGAGTAGCACCATCGATGGATAGGTTAAAGCAACCAAGGCGATCCCCAGCAAGTGAATCAGCTCCACATTGAAGAACAATGGCACCAGGTTGGTATATTTCAACAACCTTGGAAATAATCTGCATTATTACAGTATCCTTGCAAGTGAATCAGACATGCTATCACTACTTGATTATATCACATTTGACTATATTCAAGACTTGATACTAGACATTTAGAATTTAGCGCTTACAGTTTTGAAAAGTCGCGTAAAACTAGCATCATCAATTCCATCTTTGAGAGGGACATTAATAGCATAATATTTTCCTTCTCTTTCTCCCACCTCCTTTAAAAGATAAACAGCATTGGCAATTAGTTAGCAGATAAACTATTTGAATTAATTAATCAGATTTAATTCAACAAAAAAACTCATATGATCCTGATCCATAATTAGTTTGCCAGTGATTTCAGGAAGACGGTTGAAACATGTTCCAAGAAAGACAAATGAGATTCTTGAATACAAAATACAAGCAATAAAAATAATCTTCCAGAAAATCAAAAGACATTGCAGTGATCCAACAGCTGTGTTACTAAGGGGTGTGCCACCAACACTGGGAATCTCCCCATTCTGGGTTCACATCTTCCCATTCCATGGGCACATACCATGTGAAGGGTGCACGGCAGCATCCTTAGTGAAACTAAAGGGGCTTCCCCTCAAAACAATTCAAAATTCCAGATCGTATAATCCAATCCCATGCTCATTATTCTCACTTTTAAGCTCTGATCCACGTCCTCCATGCCCAACAATCTGGTTTAAGGTCTGCTTTGCATTTTCCATGCCTTGCGATCTGTTACATAAAACTGTCCAGTAAGCTATCCTGAGTGTCCGACCTGCATATTTCGCACCCGGCTAGCTGATATAGAGGTTTAATCAGTGAATTGTATGTCCAGTAGCCATACAAAGGTTAGATTTGTGTTTTATAATGCCTGACAACCTCTTACAGAGATACAACATTTGTGTATAGTGCCAAAATACAGACTGTACACCTACAAACTTTCCTCAAGATTCGCACTTCCTGCAACTATGTACCCCTTCCAACAAGTTTTGTGAGTGACATAGATTGCAGAGTTTGTTGTTGAAAGGTATAGAGTTTGGTTATGCAGTGTTGCACAAGAACTGCTCCCGGGCCTTGGGGAACTTGTCCCTCTAGTTCCACCATTTCTAGGACCTCAAGAACAGGAGTGAAAAATTCCTACTGAACGAGAACATTGCCGGGAATGTTTTTAACACTCCAGACCCAACCCACGCTCCAAGAACCACGTGACCTGGACCCATTGGAATGGAGTTGTTGGGCACTCTTGACTTGTCATGGAATGCCCACATGCTCCTTGACAAGTCCTGGGTTCCTTTACACCATCAGTTGGGTATATCAGGGGTCAGGGATTGTGAGTTATAGGTCAGGGTTCATCTGCACCATCTGTTGGGTATAAAAATGAGTTGTATTCCCGTTGCCTCCCACAATCTGCAGACCTATTATTGATCAAGTGATGGCATGAAATAAATCACATTTCACACCTGCTGACTTCCTATGTTCTCCAACCCGTTGAAGCGACTGTAGTTTTCAAGATGGAGTACCATGATTTCTACAGCAATCTATGGAATCCACTTAGCACCATTATGAAATCATCTGCAAGTATATTTATGGAACTCTTGTCTTCACTCAGGTTCCACTCGGACTACGTGAAACATCCCAATATTGATTCTGTTTATGGAGATCTAGCGATATCTGGAACAACTTCATTCCATTTGCTCAAAATTATAGTGCTCTCATTCAGCCACAAAATGTAGTTTGTCAAGTTTAACACAGCCCAATGAATAGCACTGACGCTTGGGCATAGTAAATATTTCAGACATCTATTGTAGAGTTACAGGTATGGAAATAAACCTAATTAAATCCAGCATGCATTTTAACGGCCTGGGGACTGATCTGGAGAGGCAGATATCTGAGGTTTTCCCTCTTTCTTCAGGCCCTTTAGACCAATAAGGGAAGTACTTAGGTTTCAAACTAAAACCAAATGACTACAGGTATGCTGATTGACTGTGGTTATACAACAAAATTGAAGCCAAGGTTTCTTGCTGGTGCCATAGATGGTTGTCTCATGGAGGTAGAATTCTTCTGGTAAAGTCAGTCCTGGGAAGAACTCCAGTCTACTGCTTTTGATATCCCAAATCCCCAAAGTAGTTCTGGATAAGATTAGGAAAAAAATGCCTTACTTTTCTCTGGACAGGGAAGAGGCAATCAGAATGTATTCCTCTTGTTAAATGGTCAAAAATAGCAAGACCAAAACGGCTAGGAGGTTGGGGCCTTAAGAGCATTTATGTATTTAGTTAGGCTTTAGGTGCCAAAAGCATGTGGCAAATTAATGAGAACAAAATACTTCAAAGTCTGTTCTTTAGAAGAATGGATTAGAATAGAGAGAATCTGTCAAGGGAGCCTCAAATGTCTAGAAAAGTTTGATAATAGCTTTCCACTTATTGGAAGATGGGTTGCCTGAAAAATAGGGAGGTGATAAGCTCAGATTAGGAAAAGATCCTTGGGTTTGTAGCAGTGGAAATTACAAACTATCTAGTAACCTGATTGAAGAGCTCCAGGATCAAGATTGTTCAAGATTAGCAGATGTGTCTGGTGTAAGGGTTCCTGAGGATTAGTTTCAAGCCTGGAAGTCAGCTGAGGACTTAAATTTGCAAGGTAATATGGACACAGAATGTTGATGTTTGTAGCTCAGACAGGAACATCCACACAAGTTTAGTGTCAAACGTGCAAGAAGTCGTCCAAGACAAATCTATTTTGTAATTCACTTTATTAATAATGTGAAAGTCTTATATTTATGTGTTGAGTCTAGTAAAGTGTATTATTAATACATTAGTGATTTAGACTATTCTCAACCATACATCTCATTGGGATATTAGGGTTTTGGCTAAAGTATAAAGGCAAGTCAAGGCAGACGGTTAAGACACATTCATTCTTCACTCAAAGACAGTTTGTTCAGAAGATAAAGAAACTCATCCAAGGAGCAAATTCTTCACTCAAAGACAGTTTGTTCAGAAGATGAAGAAACTCATCCAGGGAGCAAAGTTAAAGTGCCTAAAAGGAGCCCGGTTCAGCAACCAAGCAGATTTCAACAAGCAGGCAGCAATAGCAGAAGATCTGTATAGTCATACAGATCCATACAGCAGATCCGTACAGTCGTATGGACAGCCGTATAGCAAGGAAGCTTGCAGCAGTAGATTTCTCAGTTTCTGGTGGGCAGATTTCCTCATTAAGTGTGCAGATTTTGCTAAGTTTGAGTTTACTATACAGTTGTTAGTTTTGGCAGTTGTGGAGGTCTTCTTGTAAGCTCTGATCTATTAATGAAAAGCTTATTTGAAGGAGTATTGTTATCACATATATAGTAGCCGGGCTACCATATTCTATTTTTCAGATTTCAGTACACCTTTTTCAGCCAGTTCCCCTACATATGAGATGCTGAGATGAGCATCTATGATGGATCACTATTTGATGATGGACTATAGTACTTTCCCATGCCATGATTGAGTCTCAGGACACTCAGATTTGAGGACCGATGTAACCATTTAGCCATTTACAGAGCAGTCAGTATTTCCCAGAGTTGCAGCAGCAGTTTCTCAGTAGACAGATGTTGGTTCAGATTGGTTATTTACATGTATATGACTCAGCAGATATTATCTTATGTTATGGTTATTATTGCTTTTATACTCATTCTTGTGACATGTCTTAGCATTTAGTGTCTTGATTTGGCGATCATATAAATATGTGGACCTGGTTGTATTGATATTTTATATGTATGTCTCTACTTAGACCCAGAAGTTCTTGACCCATACCCATTGGTTTTGCCCTCCTTAGGGAGAATAGAGGTGATCATTCCCACCATACTTTGGCTTGCTAGTGTTGGTCTCATTTTTCACTATCTCCACCCATCCATTACCTTCCAATTATGTTTATATCCCGACCTACTACTTGACTTGTGGCATGGAGGACCTTTCCCCACTATAGCCTCTTTGTCGGATAAGCTTCCCTATTTATTTGTGTCTCGGCTCTGAGTTGCCTAGGTTGTGTTGGCTAAACCTGAAACAAATAGCACTGCCATCAATACAATGTATATGGAAATGAAATGAAAATCTTATGAAAAGCCCATTCATGAAAAGAAGTGTTTTTGAACATACATGAATGCAAGGAAAGCCTAATGAAATTGGCTTTGAAGTGTAAATGTGAAATGTAAAACCCATGTAACAAGTATTTTTAAACACGAATGGAGCATGTGTTGATTTTTGTACCTAGGCAGATGTTCCCTAGGTGACTTTAATTTTTGCCTAAAGTCACTTTAAGAGGGAAAAAGGTGACCCTCACATTAAATGTCACTTAATGAGACTTTATGACTATAAAGTCACTTTTTGATAAATTTAAGTGGGTGAGTGATTTTATTTATGAGAAATAAATAAAAGGGATTTTCACTCTCAATCAACCTCGTCCATTGATTTGATTCTTTCTCCACCATTGGATTAAGAAACTCACTTAGGGTAAACAAAAAGCATGAGGGAGGCAAAAGGGCACTTCACTTGTTCATTTTTCAGGAGAAGAGAAAAGCTGAAGGAGAGAGGTCGAGTTTGCTTGAAGAGGGCACGATTTTCCAGGTTTGACTGCTGAAGAGATTTCAGTGAGCAAGGAGGTCGAGACTGCTTTATTATTTTGCTGGCACGGTTCCCAAGAAAGAGTACGGCCTGTGTATTTTTCTGCTGTACGGCTGCTTCATTTATTGGCAAGAAAATCGAGGAGTACGGCCTGTACGGTCTGCTGTACGGTGCATTAAATTTCTGCGCGAATTTCGAGGAGTGTACGGTCTGGTTTTCCTGCTGTACGGTGCATTTATTTCTTGCACAGAATTCGAGGAAGGTACGGCTGAGTTAATGCTGTACGGTCTGCTGATAAATTGCACAGAAATCGAGGGAGTGTACGGCCTGCTGGTGCTGTACGGACTGTGGCTCGATTCCCAAGAAACAGTACGGTCTGATACTGCTGGTTTGGCACAGAAAACTAAAAAGGGTGTTGGCTGTTTTGCTGAGCATTATTTTTCCAAACTTTGTGAAGAAGTTTGCCGGTGGAGATAAGTTGTTTTTTCCACTATTTTTCTGTCC
>LPNX010651503.1:95054-107121 GCA_001517045.1 Pseudotsuga menziesii | reverse complement strand
ATGAACCTGTACATAAGTAGAGAATTACTTGATAGGAAGGATACATAAGCTGATAGGTCACAGGAAGATATTAATTCATGTTTGAAGTTGCATGAAAGAGATGAGGGAGACTAGAATATGGTGGAGAAGAAAGCCAATCAGTTGATGCTCAGTGGCTCAGTATTTTATGTGAATGGATTCAACACATATGGGATCATTACTATTGAAGAGAGTAATCTCAGCCGTATTTAAGTTAGTGAGTTAGGTAACCCACGGTATTTACTCACCTGTGGTATTTGCCCCTCGTAGTGCTTATGTTGCTTCATTCTATTCTTTCACATGGTGTCAGAGCTTACAGCCTGATCCGTCCATTATTGGGGTAAGCCTTTTAACATAGTGGAAAGCACTCTCACGAAGCAAAGCCATTTGGAAGCTACTTGCCTACCAAGCTAGGGCACTATATTTTTTTTATTTTTCAGATCTGAATTTTATTTAAATTCAAAGCATAGTATTTTCCAGATCTGAATTTTATTTTCCAAAGCATAGTATTTTCCAGATCTGGATTTTATTTTGGAAAACACGCTATTTTTATCTATTTTGTTTCCAGATCAGAATTTAGGTTTTTGTTTGCCCTAACTTTAAAAAAAAAGGAGATAATTTCTTCATCTTCTGGAACATAGTGAAAGTATTCATCTTCTGTTTCAACATGATTCTTCTCATTGTCATCTTTACCTGCACACTGAACATTTTTGTTAGAAAAAATATGAATATATTTAATCTTTTCTTGGAGAGCATTCACATCTTAGTGTTTCTCATCAATGAAAGCTACTTCATTATTGATTTCTTCATTTGCTTGATTCCATTGTGCATCCTTCACTGCTTCTTCAAAAGATGTGGGTTGACAGGAGCACAAAGCATAGTGTAGATGCTCATAAGTAACAGGAGCCTGCTCATAGATATCCCTCAAACTTTTGGTTTTCTGGTTTTGGGGTGGACTACATAGTGTTGTTTCTTTTGTGATGCTATCAGCTGGTTGTTGCTCATTCTCAGCAACTATTGCAGCTTATATGCTGCTATCAACTGTCTCTTTCTCAAAGAGACTATCACTCACATCATTGAGTACCGATGTAGTGACAGGTTTGCTTTCACTGTCGTCATCAAACATACCTGGATCAATATCATTTGCTGGGAACCACTTATACTATGAAACGAGAACTTTATACTAAGAACGAGAACTCTCGGGATAAAATTGACGATTTTTGCGAAAAAAAACACCAAAAACACCCCCAAATAGAAAAGTGTTGATACCAGTATACATGCTTTTTTTTTCGGGGTTAAAAATAGAGCCATGGCCTAAACATCCCATACTGTTGTTTACAAACACTTTAAAATCAACCCCTAAATTGGACAAAGTTTTTTTCTCCAAAAGATAAATTACAACTTTTTTGAAACTTGCATATTAAACAAACAAAAATATTTCATAAATAATTTCACCACTCTAACCATAAAAAATCAAAGAAATTATGACGTGTTTCATAATGAAATTATATATTATACCATACAATAACAAATGATTCATATAAATGTTCAAAATTTCCTTCAGAGTTTCAATTACAAATGGCTCCTTTGTCATCGCCTTCAGAGTTTCATATAAATATTCAAAATATTCGTCTCCCTTCCCCTCCAGCTCCCCCTTCCACCTCCTTCGTCGTCGCATTAAGGGGAGCGCTACTTCCTTGGGTGCCAAAGGGTTGCTCCTCACTATCGATGCGATTATCAAAATCACGTTGCCAATGAGGGACGACCCTTTGGCTCCCAAGGGAGCTACCCTCCCCTTAATGCGACGAGAGAGAAGGTGGAGGGGGGAGGCAGAGGGGGAGGAGGGTGGAGGGGAGCAAAGCGAGAGGAGGGGGATGAACGGAGGATGGAGGAGGTGGAGGGAGCATGGGGAGTCTCCTAGGAAAACCCACGATGACTCATTAAATAAAAATAATTTATATTATATTGTTTGTATTTTCCTATATAATATAATAATTTTCCTATCGTATGTGAATTTGGTCATTTTCTACTTAAAATATCATTTTATTGAATTCACCACAATTTTAAAAAAATAATTTAATGACTTCATCTTCATTCATAATACTATAAAGAGTATAATAAATATCTTTAAAAATTCCATGTACTTCATTTAGGCATCATAATTTTTAATTATTTTATAAAAATAAAGTTTTGAAATAATATTAACTTGATCATTTCATTATTGGCTTAAGGAATTTATGGTTTTTTTTTCTTAATACTCCATATTCTTTACTTTTTTATTATGAAAAGTTACCTATTCAGAATGCCATGTGTTTTGCCTTTTTATTACAAAACGATAATAAAAAGGAAAATATGTTGGTTATATGGCAATTTGGTTTTTGGTGATTCTTTTCACAAACCTGCATAGGATTAAGAAATGATTTGTCCCAAAAGTTTGAGGAGAATATGCAGTAGCCGGCACTAATCATGTTACAAATCCATTTAATGGAGATTACCAGATCGCCATACAATTTAAGAAAATGGCTTGTCATTATGAAAGTTCCAAATCATTCATCAAATCACGAACATTACTGGAATTGTTTTATTGACAGTAATTTATAGTTACCAAAGCTTTAATTATCAAAGACCAGAACCCGCTAGGTATTTCATTCAAGCAATATTGCTGCTATGATTAAGCCATGACTTGGATATGGAGATTACAATTAGCAGTAACTGCTACTCCACGTCTCAGTTGATAAGCGAAGAAATCATTTAAAACTAGTCACTACCGAGAATAAATATTCCTCGAGAGGATAATCCTGAGTCGCGTTACCATTTGTACATAGCTATAATTACAACTTTTAAATTGGGTTGTTGAATGACGATACGCACCAAAAAAAGAAGAAGAGATGGAATCGTCGGAATAAAGAGATGAAATAGTTATAAAAACCATAACAAGGTTTAACCACTAACTGCTCAATAAGATTCTGCCTCTACCTCTAAAATCGGGAAGAAAATTTTATCTTTTATTTTATATTGTGGTTAAATTAGTCATTCGAATCTACATAAGAAGATTATGTTATTCTACAAGCGAAAGGGGATTTTTTCATCTTTTCATTGTTAACAAATTACTTTACTGACATTCCACCTTTGTAGATAAATACTTATTGATGTAATTTTGCAGGCATACTAAGCCATGGAGGTCTCAACAACGCTGACAAAACGAACCAGCTCATCGAAATTGAACTGCAATTGGAATTCAAATTATCAAAAGCCATAATTTATCACAACTTAAATAATTCAGAGCAAATAATTTTGAATGTTATTTTAAGTTGGCGTTTTATTATTTGAAGATCACTCAGGGCAATTTTTTGGGTATCTTGATTACAGGTTTAAAGGTTAAAAGCAATGGAGGATAATTCATAAACATTGTTGGTGTCATTCTAATATTTGGCGACGCAATTCTCAGCCGACCCCGGTTCCAGGTTCAGATCCATAGCCCATCGTTCAAAATAAAGAGGTAAATTAGATGATAGCAATTAGACATTAGGTTCGGTGATTAATTGTGTAATTGAAAGGGAAGGGAGAGGAGCTCCGCTCCCTTCTCCCTCCTCCCCTAACAGTTGGTTAAAAGCGATGGAAGATAATTCATAAATGTTGTTGGTGTCATTCTAATATTTGGCGGCGTAATTCTCAGCGGGCCCCGGTTCTAGGTTCAGATTCATAGCCCATCGTTCAAAATATAGAGGTAAATTAGATGATAGAAATTAGACATTGTGTTTGGTGATTAATTGTGTGATTGATAGGGAGTGAGCGGAGCTTCACTCCCTTGGGTTCCAAAGGGCCGCCAGTGAGGGCGGCCCTTTGGCACCCAAGGGAGCGGAGCTACGCTCCCTTCTCCCTCTTCCCTAACGGTTGGTTAAAAGCGATAGAGGATAATTCATAAACGATGTTGGTCTCATTCTAATATTTGGCGACGCAATTCTCATCCGGCCCTGGTTCCAAGTTCAGATCCATAGCCCAGCGTTCAAAATATAGAGATAAATTAGATAATAGTAATTAGACACTGGGTTCAGTGATTAATTGTGTGATTGACAGGAGCTCCGCTCCGCTCCCTCCTCCCCTAACGGTTGGCTTACTTGTACAAATGAACGCCGAACAAAGAATCCGTTACGACCCTCGCTATTATAACGACAAGCCTTCAAACTATTAGGTAGTATGCTACCTTTTGCAATTACGGGTGCTACCCTTGCTACTGCAAGGTAAAATACCTTTGGTCTCTTTGCAATTAGGGTTGCTACCCTTGCTACTGCAAGGTAAAGTGCCTTTGGTCTCGATGCCATGGGATCAAATTCAGTAGCACTATTTTTATTAGTTATTTTCACATTTTTCTTATGTTTATTTTGCACATCCTCGAAAATATTTAAGTTCCATCATAGATAGTTAATAGAGACCTTAAAGCTGAAGGATAACATGAAGGGATGATGCTCCTTACCCGTTAAAATTTTAGTTAATATGTTTATATCACTGACATCTTAAATCGGGGTGTTTTTGGTTGCTCTTTTTATTATCATTATTACATTCTTCAATTGCAGTTTTTCTGGTTGCTCTTATGTAGTTTATAGCTATATATTTATTCAATTTTTTTATTTCTCCATCATGCTAACTTAAATCTACCTACTCTTTAATTTGGTAAGGTTGGTTGATAGTGATTGAAGAGATGTTAAAAGATCTTTATACCTATACTCTTTGTATGCCCATATCTTGTTATGTTTTAATTTTTGCAAGTGCAATTGCCTATATTCTATTGAAAATTTACTTATTTATTTTGGGTGAAGTGTGAATTTAAAAATATGGTAATTTTGATTCTATGATCATGTATTTATTAAATCCATTTTTTTTATTTCTTCATCATGTGAACTTAAACCTAATTAGATAGGGTTGCTTGATATTGATTCAAGAGATGTTAAAAGATCTTTATAACTTTAATCTTTGTATGTGCATACCTTGTTATGTTTTAATTTTTGCAAGTGCAATTTCCTATATTCTATTGAAAATTTACTTATCTATTTTGGGTGAAATGTGAATTTAAAAAAATGGTAATTTTGATTCTATGATCATAAGTATTTGTTAAATTCAATATTGGTTGTTTGATTTACACATTAATGGTAAATGTTTTGAAAATGAGATATTTAAGTGTTGGTACACTTGAAAAATAAAATGCTTTTGATTTTAAAATGGCAAACTATATTCTCCCAATAGTGTGAAAATCTTAAACCACATTATATTGTCTATTGTCACTTTTTGGGAAATACTATGAAATAGTACATTTTTATACAAGCAAAACTATGAAAATCCATTGAAATTTTTTTTAAATGTCTTTATTTTCTGGATTTGTTTACAATTTTGTCAATAAAAATGCCTTATTTTATCCATAAAAATGTCTTATTTTAAAGAAAAAATTGCAAAATGTATATGGTTTTCATTATAACTTACTTCCAAATGTATGTTATTTTGTTAAATTTCTAAAAAACACGCTTGAAAATAGATATTAAAAATATTTTACAACAAAGATGATTCAAAGACCCAAAAAAATGTCTCAAAATGAAAATGTGTGATACTGGTATTAACCCTTTTTGAAACGGAGGTAATAATAGCTACTAAAATTAGGAGAGAGAAAAACGAGAACTGTGTCAAGTTCTCGTTTCATAGTATAAGTGGTTTGGGATTACATGATCACTAGCTACCTCATAGACACAGTCATCTTGACTGTCTTCCACTTCAGTGTGGGATTCTTGGTGCCCTGTCTGACTTACAGAGTCATCTTCCTCTACCATTGGTTCCTCACTGAAGACTTCTTTCAGTGTATCACATGCTCCCTTTGGAGTATCAGCTTCTACAATGTAATGAAATAAGGAATATTCTATACTGTCTTGTGTGAGACATAAGGCAACAACTTGCCTCCTTTCTTTTTCAAATTCTGTCAAAGCATTAAAATTTTCTGGATCAATGGGATCCTCTTCAACTATGAAGTGCCACAAATCTTGTAATTTTAACACATTAATTACTTTGATTGCCCTTTGATTGCCCATACATCATACTTATCTCCATTAAAGCTCTGCCATAAACCTTGTGGTGTTAAGATATTTCTTACCTCTTCAAATTCTTCTGGGACTGCTTCTGGTAGCACCATCTTCAAGAATAGATCTTCTTTTCTAGATCACAACCTTCAATAAGATTAGATGATCAGGCCATCCTATCTCTAGATGCCCTTTTTTCTATTTGACAAAAAATATAGTTCGAGAGTTCACCATGCCAGCTTCCAGCATTTGCAAGAAATTGAGAGAAGGCAGCATATCTGGAATGAAAAAGACTGATTTGGTGGGCGCTTCAACAATGCACTTCACTCTTTTTTTTTAATAAAAAAGAGCACTACTCCTGGTGCAATGGCAATAGGCGGTGAAGGGGCGCGGTGCCAAAAATTTGCTAAGGATAGTGTAGTTCACCACTCTCTCTAAACACAGGTAGAGAGGTGGTACCGCTTCTTGCCTCTTCAATATGAGCGGTGGCACCACTTTCCTCCTATGAGAAAGGGGCGATGCCCAAGAGAGGTACTGCTCTCTCTTTTTAAATAATGACTTTCCATAAAAAAAAATTGTTTTAGGGTTTCGGCAAATCAAAGAAAAACAAATAAGATCTGAGAAAATAAAAAAAATTATATGAACAGACTCCAATTCTTGACAAGCAACTTTAGTTTGCTCTCTTCTCCTGTCAGACCACATCTTTTAAAAAAGTAGTGAAGGATGCACAGTGGAATCAAGAAAATGAAGAAATCAATAATGAAGTAGCTATCATTGATGAGCAACACCAAGATGTGAATGCTTTCCAAGAAAATCTTAAATATGTGAATCCTCTCCAAGAAAATCTTAAATATATTCATATTTTTTCTAACAAAAATGTTCAGTGTGCAGATAAAGATGACAATGAGAAGAATCGTGTTGAAACTAAAGATGAAGACTTTCACTATGTTCCAAAAGATGAAGAAGATCAACTACTTAGCATCAAGATCTAGAAGACAAAGAAAAAGAATTCCAAGTACACTTAAAGGAAGAAAGTCAAGCTGAAGTTTTTTGAATGAAATGTAAGCCTAGCTGAGACATAGACCAGCAGGCATATTTAGGCCTAGAAAGTGCTGATGATGTACTACCACTTGAGATTAAGGGGGTGTGTTGAAGAGAGTAATCTCACCCTTAGTTAAGTTAGTGAGTTAGGTAACCCACAGTATTTACTCACCTGTGGTATTCACCCATAGTATTATTTTTTTCTATTTCCTATTTAATCTACTCTTGATAATGAGAAGGCAATCAACTGTGCGTAGTGCTTCTGTTGCTTCATTCTATTCTTTCACAATTGTTGTTTTCAGTGGATAGTTCCACCAAATCCAAAGTTTCAAAATCGCTACAACAGGAAGCCTCTAGGACAAACATGGGATTTCAATGATGGCGGATGGAAAGCCGTGCATAAATCCCAAAAAAAATTCAAAGTAAAAGCAATAAAGCCATAAATTAATGGGGATGGGCGGTTAAATCTTATCGATATCAAGAATCACCGTTTTATTGACGTTCTGCTGCTGTAATATCTTCAGGATGTGGAGCCTTCGCCGCCTCCCATGATGAAAACACTTTTGAAGTTGCAATCACACATCTTGAGAACCAAGACTTTGCAGACATACAAGGATATTAGGAGATGCAAATTACTTACTTTTGGTGGCAGACTAGCGCCTGATGCAGTAATTTGTGATATATAAACTCGTCCACTTCGGAGGTGTGCAACTTTCATTTTGTAACAAGCACCTATCGGCAAGAGCAAGTAAGCCTTATTGAGTAGCGCTATATCCTAGTAATTGCTCACTCTCGTACCAAGAATGCTGCAAAATGCAATAATATTCATTATTTAGTGAACAAAGAATTTATTTCTATATATATCAACATTCAAGGTCAGGAATCTATGCGATACCAAAACAATACATAGAAATCTTGATGCACAGCATTGTTAAACGCATTCTAATGTGGTCCAATAGATCAAAATGGCCTCAATCTACACCAAAGAAAAGGGAAAAAAATGCTTCACCATTATCAACAATTCATTCAAGAAAAGAGCCATGTAGCCTACAACTGTTCTATTACACTAATAATTAAAGCCAAATAACTTATATATACCAGAAGAGAGGATACGAGTCATTGTGAAAAAAAATCATCTTCAAATACGACCTTCTGAATTCCCTCGGCGCTATCCCAGAGGGCTTCAATGGCTATATCACCCATACAAATTCCCCATATCAGCACAAAAAACAAATTTTATATACAATGATTTCATCTTAACTTAAAAAACAAAACAACACAATGAACTCCATTAAAACAACTTTAGGCTTTTATATGGACCAAATTCCTCAGATCCCAAAGACCTTAAACACCAATCTATACCCAGTATTTTCAACAGATTCATCAAATATAAAAAATAAAATAGCGAAAATGAAAATCCCTCTGATTTTACATGGCCACAAATAGTTTCAACCTTCTTTGCAACACAGACAGATGTTAAGACACAACACGGGACAAATTTAGTAGAAAATATTTAAAAGAACAGAAAAAATTGGGAAAGGGAATGAAAAACTAACCTGCCCATAATGACAGAAACCTACAAACGTTAATCTTGGTAACCTTAATTGTCATCACAGCCTGTGATCTGAACCTTAATAATTGAGTTAATTTTGGATAGCATCTACCTGCAACAATTACAACTTGGTCTTGGTCTTGGCATATGCCAGATTGTGAAGGACACAACAGTCTGCGGCACAAAAGGCATAACTGCTGCTTCATAATAGGCATAATTGCAACTAATCTTCACAACATAAACAAACTCAATGGCTGATTATTCTTTATATAAGTTTTTCTTTATTAGTACATATATTAGATTTTTCCTTTAAATTTCATCAACCATTATACCCTTTATAGATTTACTATACTTATTTTCAATACATAAATCTCATTTTTACAATATATCTAAGTTATTTTCCACATTTCGTTCCCCTTATTTTCAATACATAAATCTCATTTTTACAATATATCTAAGTTCTTTTCCATGTTTCGTTCCCCAGCTTTGGGTTATGATAGTTAGAATTTTCTTAGGGTTATTAAAATATCTAGCAATTTTGATAGCAATGCATAAAGCCTCCCAAAGAGAGAGTGGATTCCATTAGGTTTTCCATCGATGTATGTCGAGCAGAACAACTTGCTTGAACCCTAAATCTAACTGATGTGAGGCCGCCATTACACCAATTGTGTACTCGCTTCTGTATTTTTCCCAAGCCACATAATCTACTTCAGTTTGAGCTCTCTACAATCTCAGAACACAGAACCTTTTGGAAGGTCTTTGATTGCACACTTTGACAATGAAAGGAACTTCTAACACATCACCTTCTATGCAGGTCTAGTGGTGTGTTGAATTGAAATTTCCTAAAATAGAGGTCCATTGTGGAAACCTAGAATATTAATTGTCATCCCCGGTTCCTGTTATTTGAATCATGGATGACAAATTTATAATAAAGAAGGTGTTGTTTACAAGGAGCCAAAAAAAAAAAGTTAGGGATAATTATACAATTGCTAATATCATCCTTGTCGTGGGGTCTTGGGGCACTGGAACCTAGAGCAATGTCATCTCTCCAACCAATAGTAATCTAAAAAAAATAGACAATAAATAATAATAATAATAATAATTAAATGTTTTAAATATTGTCAAACCTTAATCTAAATTCTATTACATCTAATAAAAACTATTACAAACTTTAAAAAATTGAAAAAATTTACTCATAGCTAAATGAATTAATACTCATGACCGATTCAAATATATCACCTGGGATGACATAACAATTTATAAAGTGTAAAGTTTTAACACATAAAAAAATTATACAGTAACAAATTGTTTTAATAAATCATTAATGTTATTCTCTAATATCTAATATCCAAAAGCATAGATGGGTGCGAGGTGAATAGAGAGTTCTATTTGATCGATAGGAAATAAGGATATCAAATATTATTCTTTGATATGGCCGTGTCGACAAATAATCATATTGAGGCGTTTATTAGTCCCTGCCCTTCGAGCTGGCAGGGACTATAGTAAACGGATTGCCGCCATTTTCATTAACAAGGCCCGCACTTTAAGACATTTTACTTTTTATAACCTAAGTTCATTCTTTTTTTATTTCAACTTTTGTCAGATAGTATAAGAGACACCGTTTTATCAGCCAATCAAAATATACAAGAGATTTGACAACCAATCAATTAAATTGTCTTCTTATTTGGCCTCTATTCGAGGCGAGGGCTGCTGTTAATTTTCATAAACATCAAAGTTTTCGTTCAATTTATTTCCAAAGTAGATTAATGCTAAAATCAATTTAGCATTAGTTTCATGGCATTTAATGTTTGATTGCATAACTTAGGTGAAAAATTTTAGGTGAAACATTTTCATGTTTTAGCACTGAACTGTGATGCTTTTGTCAACGTGCATGTTGGTCGTGTGGTGTCCATGTGGTGTCCATTCATTGAAGCATCTTTTATGTGGATGCATGTCAAGCTTAGTTGTAATGGTTGCCAGAAGGAGCAGATTTAATACACCTGCACGATGCTCGCCTATCTAGAATAGCCCAGGCTTTCACGTTGAGAGCCATAAACCCGTTGCAGCATGCAGCCGGGGGGTCAAGATCGCTCCTTGTGTGAAAGACAAGGCAAGGGCGCAGATCAGAAATCACCATGGAGTAGGAGATCGCTGCTTTTGCTCAGCTCATTAGTACAACACTGCCAACGCGAACAGTAGAACTTTCCATAATGTACAGAATCTACCTCTCTCATCTCACATTTCTTAATTAGCTTATATTTCAACTAGTCTTTTTGAATGTCAAACACAGGTTCTAGGCCGAGGATAGGTTTCAAGTTTGTGAATTCTTTGAACAGTGTTTTCATTTCTAGTTTTTTCTGCATATCTAATAATTTTAACTAATACTGTCGCCCGGGAGCTGTGAAGATTATAAATTCTTTCATATGCATGTAGCCTCTACTTGGAGATAAAACGTGTTAGGTTTTAATTGATAAAACAGCTTATCACCTAGACTTTCATAAAATAATTATTCTGACATACAGAAGGGTTCTGATACTAGTTCACTGAGGTCATGGTGGTGGTCTGAACAACTAAAGCATTAAGGCCTAACATTTATATACTTTTTATATTTTTGCTTCGTGAAATGGCATTCAAATTGACAAATACATCGAAAAAAATTGTATCCTGAAAAAATAAAATAGAACATAAGGTTGATTGCACGTATAAACAGATTCATAGTACTAAACCTTGTACAGTAGTTCTGTATAAAAATTTTCCGTAGTTCTGTATAAAAAGTAGAAACTTACTTTAATGATAGTGGGACTCCGGAGATATTGGTATAGCTCAAAAACCAATCGTTGCAGGAGCAACAACAGAATTATACATAACCTCCCTTATCATCCGCCCGTCTGGGCTTCTGTGAGACTCGCATAGGCTGGGCAAGTAGACACCTGCACATATTATATCTAAATAACTCAATCATGAGCTATTTTAAACTATACCTTACAAAGTGTCACGACAGCCTCTACAACAAACCACTTCATGCAAAAACTAAAATTTTGACAGGTAGTTTAAAATAGCTAACCACCAATATCCAGAACAAACCCACTTCATTAAATTTTTGGACAAATATTAGTTTTACATTCTCAATAATTGGAACTCAATTTCTCAGTTTCTAGGGTAGTTTCTTGGTTTTAACTTACGTAATGACCTACCTGCTCTAACAGATAACTCTCTATACATAGCATACCTGAAAAAACTAGGGAAATGTAAAGGCAATAGCGGCTCCGAACAGAGGATGCTCCAAGCACTGCTCTATGGGAACTGCAAAATTGGGCATTTTCTATAATTATAATTACATCTCTTTCTTGCTAATTCCCCTGCCTTGCTATCACTGCTCGTTCTTATTGCTAATCGC
>LPNX010651503.1:74677-86583 GCA_001517045.1 Pseudotsuga menziesii | reverse complement strand
CCCGTCATTAACAATAATTAAAACATGAAATAACTACCAATCTCATTAATTATCCCTAACTACAGCCCTTTTCATTTAAATATTAGTTTCCCAATTCAACTAACTAAAATTATTATTGAACAATAACCCCCTTTAATTAAAGATAGTAAAACTAACATCCTAATCCAAATGATATTCTCTCTAATGGTATCTATATCAAGAATAAGTGTCATTCTCATTGTAATAAAGTTCATTAAATCACTATTTCCATATGCATATTCACAAGGATCCTTGTGAATCCATACCAAAATCCACAAATAAACACCTTATAATTTTGATGAAACTTCTCAAAGTTGCTCTTCCAAGAACATCAATAAACACCTTATAGTTTTGATTAAACTTCCCAATCCAAGTGTCAAAATAAGGTATAGTCCAGCTTCCCATGCTTTTAACAAATATTTCGTCTTGAACGAAGGGTACTTTTTGGTTAAGGTCAAGACAACAAAGTTCAACAATAGACTCTATGAACGTGAAGATACATAGATAGGTTGATGTATCTGATTAAACATGCCAATCACATACTAGATCATGCATGATATTTAATCCAGTGGAACCCTTGCAACCATAAAATCCATAAAGTTCTGCTAAATAGCCTTTGGAGTCCAAAAAACATCACACTACAACAAATAATTACATATCTAACAAAATCGTTGCCTATACTGGTATTTTATTCATCAACAACACATTATGCCACCTATTCTTTAATGTAAAATTCAAGATCAATCCTTAAATTTACATGATAGATTTAGTTTATATGTCAATAGTTATACAGTTTTCAGTTCTTAGATATGTCATTATATCATGTGTTTATATTTCTAATGATATTTTATTTGTATTTATGATTGCAGTGGCTACTATGGATCGTAACAATGCGGAGATACTGAGGTTCATTGGCCATTTGAGAGAGATTGGTTCGACTTGGAGGGGTGGAGATGAGCTCTGTCGCTCCCTGTCAGATTCATTGTTATCTATTGTTGATACGATCGCAAGATCGAATGATGCGTTGTATAGCATCGCATCTTATAGGGAGAGAAAAAGGCAACAATATGCTGACGGGTTGAGTTACAATGAGGTAAAAAAGCTGAAAATAACAAAACAAGCCATCTATTCATTGTTTAGACTGCCTGGGATGGATAACATCTCGGAGATCAGCAGGCCACATATTTCTATTGAGTGGTGCACTTTTCCACCCATCAGAGACAACTGGATGGATAGGTGGTACATGGTTTTTAACATTCCCCCTCACAACAATAGGGAAGTACCGATGTACTTCCTCCGAAAATTGTATGTAGAGTTTGTGATGGGGAAACATGTCAACTATTTTGACATGTTGGGCTTCCAGGGAGTTGGTAGGGGAATTCCCCAACACCGACCCCATGCTAGGAATAGAGATGCCAATCCACAGATACCTGCACCCCATGCCCAGCTACCGAGGGAAGACATCCCTCCTGCACATGACATGGTTTCCCAGACACAGGATGCATTTTTTACTCTAGCTGAGATGGTCTCTCGACACACGGCCACTATTGACCAAAGAGTGCCCTCTTCCTCTGTTGGTGTACAACCACCAACTTCTGGTGGTGGAGGGACATCTGTTGGTGGGGATAGACCGACATCCCATGTGCCTCAGAGCGAGTTGCACATCTACACATCGTGTGGGGGACCCTGTTATGGTCCTGGACCAAGACATGGTACCAGTATGATGACTGGTGGTCAGGTAAGGACTTTGTTTTAAAACTCTGTTATTGAACTCAATTTTTAATTGTTCCATACTATATCTAACATATTAAAATATTCGTAATATATATGCAATACTTACTCTTGCAGGAGATTGATGCCTCTCACGGGGGTGGTACTGCACCCGGTGTGGATGCACCCGAGACCCAGAGAACCACAATTGAGTTAATATTTAAACACTTGTCATTTTGTTATTACATGTATAATTTTGTTAATGCATATGTTAGTGTTGATTAATTTATTAAGATGTCTAATATTTACAATTTTTGAAGTTGCAGGAACCCCACTTAGAACGTGAGGCTAAAGACATTGATATCAATGACATAGTCCAAGGTGGAATTTATGACTACTTGAAGAATGTAAGTACATGGGTTATGATTGAATATTGTTCAAATTATTTAAATTTCTTACTGTACACTCCTTTATAGATCGTTAATGTAAATATAATTTTTAAACTTGCAGATGCTAGAGGCATCTGAAGAGGGGCAAGAAATTGATGGAAGTGGTCACTCCCATGGTGGAGATATGTCCCAGGAAGGGGTAAGTATATTACAACATGTTATTTTTTCAGTACATATTATTCCATCCATTCAAATCCATGTCTAACTATGGTAACACTTTATGAATGCAGACGTCATCGCAGATCCCTCCACCACCTCTTTGGTATGGATCTCCCCGCAGTCCAAACATAGATAAGGGGGTTGTTTACACCAGACGAGGTCCCTCTTCCTTGAACAGAGCGGGTGTGCATGAGGATCAACCTACTCATCCCACGGTAATGTACACACTTCCAATGGCAATTTTTGGTTAGCTATGTATTCACTTCACAAGTGGTTTTTCTTAATGTTATTTTCACATGTTTACAGCATCAGGATGTAGAGTCATCCGTGCCAGACCTTAGTGGGATTTTTGATGCCACTGTCAATGCCGCATCTACAATAGGGATAAGTCACACTGAGGTACATCTACTTGAATATTTGTAATTGTACATTTCATTTGTATTGTTTTTGGACATGCATGATGTCTAACTATTTAATCATTTGGTGAATGTAGCCACATCCTGGTCCATTAGTGCACGCAATTGAGGTTGATGTTCAACCTACGGCTCCTCTTACTACTGGAGCGCACCAGCCTCATCCCCTAGAAATGGTTTTATCGGTGAGATGTTCATGTTTTACATAATTGATTAGTACTTTCTCATTCATGTACATGTTGATAATTCTTGAGATAATTGACATTTATTTTTTATTCGCAGAGAAGCATGGCAATGAGGCTCGCTGCAAGGTCGAGTACAGCAGAGGCACCTACACTCTCGACACCACAGGCACCTATACCCCCGAAGGATGCAGTGAGTCTTTGTTTTATTTACAATTGAGTCATAATTTAAATTTTCAAACTTTGTTATTGATGGACAGTACTAGTTCAATTACCTGATCAAGAAATATTGTCATTGATTTGCAGTCACCAGAGATGCACAATGGTCGTAGACAGAGCCAAAGAGAATCAGGGTCCGGGAAAAACAAGAGAAAGTTAGAATTTTGATGTGTTAGTCCAGGACAAATATGTATTTTTATGTACAGTCCGGAGTTAGAGTATAGGGGCGCAGTCTAGGACAAATGTACTTTTGTTTGTACATGTACATCAAATATGTTTTTGATACATGTACATTGACATGCCATAGATCTAGGCCTTATATTTTTGTATTATAACTTTAATGGTATAAAAAATATTTCATATCAAGGCTCTTGAGATATTCATGGTTCAGTCTTTTAAGTGTGAATATACATGTGTGGCGAAGAATGTTTCTATGTGTAATGTTCCCAATTTTTTATAGATTTTATGATTGTATGGAGATATCAGTTCTAAATTTGAGAACAATGCACAATTACAATAAATTACGTAATGACAAAAATGTACATTTTAATTGTTTTTTACCACGATCCAATTGCATATACAATGTTATATTAACAATGTCAAATTGTATTCAAAAAGATGGAACATAGGTCTAATACACATTTAAGCACCCAGCACAGCTAAGCAACTGATCCAACTTGGTGGAATACAAAAGCATCTTACCCACATAACAACCTAACAAACATTTAAAGGATGCACGAAGTTGACACACTTAAATGATGCAGCAGTGTGGTCTACACAAATAAAATTATTTTTTGGCATGATGTCTTTCATCTAATGAGTACATGGGATACACATCAAACCTAAAAGTATTCGAGTATTATAAGGTTGATTCAAAATAATGGTTATGACTATATCCTGCACATTATGTATGCCCTACACATTATTTTATCATTTTGTTAATGTACATGGCATTTGATGAATGGCCTTGAGTAACAACTTTGAAAGAGATGAAAGTTATGTGTGATTAATGTACATGGCATTTTCGAAGCATTCGTAGCGTGAAGATATATATATTTTGTAATAATGGCGTAATAGAATGGCCACTTGTTTCTAAACATAAGCATGTTCCATTACATGGTTACTGAATTAATGGCATTGTCTCCTCCTACATTTCATTGTACAAATGCTCACATCTCTTATATGAGGGGAAGATCTACAATCGCCTTCAAGCTGACCTTTATGTGCAAAAAATTTTACATTCACTTACTGAGCAAAACCCTAGTTTCCAAAATTGACAAAAAAAAATATCCCTTGTTCATGGACCCAGAGTAGAGGGCCACTCTAGCACTATCGCGATGTATTGAATCCAACGGAGCTGACGGTTCATCGATCCGAGCAACGGTCATCAATCTATGGAACGTTGAATCCCACCTTCCACGGGCTTTTAGGGACACCCCTTGAATCCCTAACCGAGGTATAGTGTGGAAACCGTGCATCAAAAAGGGATTTCAGTGGGTCGTGCAAGTGTGTTTAGGTAGGTTCCATGTGGGAATGCTAGCCACACGTTCACGGTCAAGGAATTTGCAAAGCCGACCCACATGTGCAGAAATTAGACATTCACTTACTGAGCAAAACCCTAGTTTCCAAAATTGACCAAAAAAATGATCTTTTCTCCATGGAAGCAGATTAGAGGGCCACCCTAGCACTATCTCGATGTCTGAAATCCAACGGAGCTGACGGTTTGTCGATCCGAGCAACAATCATGATTCTATGGCACGTTGAATCCCACCTCCTCCAGACTTTCAGGGACACCTATTGAATCCCTACCTGGGGCATAGAATGGAAACCGTGCATCAAAAAGGACTTTCGGTGCTTCGTGCAAGCTTGTTTAGGCATGTATTATGTGGGAACACTAGCCACACCTTCACGGTCGAGTAATGTGCGAATTTGACCCCTATGTGCAAAAATTTCACATTCACTTACTGAGCAAAACCCTAGTTTCCAAAATTGACCAAAATAATGGTCTCTTCTCCATGGAACTGGATTAGAGGACCACCTTAGCACTATCCTGATGTCCTGAATCCAACGAAGCCAATGGTTCGCCGATCCGAGCAATGGTCATGATTTTATGGCATGTTGAATCCCACCTCCTACAGGCTTTCAGGGAGACCTGTCGAATCCCTACCCGGGGCATAGAATGGAAACCGTGTATCGAAAAGGGCTTCCAGTGGGTTGCGCAAGTGTGTTTAGGCATGTGTTATGTGGGAACACTAGCCACACCTTCACGGTCAAGAAATATGCGAATTTGACCCCCATGTGCAAAAATTTCACATTCACATACTGAACAAAACCCTAGTTTCCAAAATTGACCAAAATAATGGTCTCTTCTCCATGGAACTAGATTAGAGGGACACCCTAGCACTATCCCGATGTCTTGAATCCAACGGAGCTTACGGTTCATCGATCCAAGCAACGGTCATGATTCTATGGCACGTTGAATCCCACCTCCTACAGGCTTTCAGGGACACCTGTTGAATCCCTACCCGGGGCATAGAATGGAAACCGTGTATCAAAAAGGGCTTTCGGTGGGTCGTACAAGCATGTTTAGGCATGTGTTATGTGGGAACGCTATCCACACCTTCACGTTCGAGCAATATGCGAATTTGACCCCCATGTGCAAAAATTTCACATTCACTTACTGAGAAAAACCCTAGTTTCCAAAATTGACCAAAATAATGGTCTCTTCTCCATGGAAGCAGATTAGAGGGCCACCCTAGCACTATCCTGATGTCTTGAATCCAACGGTTCATCGATCTGAGTAAAGGTCATGATTCTGTGGCATGTTGAATCCCACCTCCTACAGGCTTTCAGGGACACCTATTGAATCCCTACCCGGGGCATAGAATGGAAACCGTGTATCAAAAAGGGCTTCCGAAGGGTCATGTAAGCGTGTTTAGGCATGTGCTATGTGGGAACGCTAGCCACACCTTCACGATCGAGAAATATACTTTGCACTTGCATCATAACAACGTACTAGGTATCATATACTTGCAAACACAAATGTCGAGTGGGATTTCAAATGTATGGTGTAAAAGTGTTTACTTGATTGAAACACATTAATATTTTCGATATACAAACATGAATAATGACCATAATTAAACTTAGGACTATGCGCAATGCATTTTCATATGAAATATATATAATGTGTATCAATAGTCTAATATTGTTTTTGATGTTAAATCTTTTCATTGTGCAACTACAAGCATTGCAAGATATTTTACATAAACGATACAAGACATCATGGCATTAATGAACCATAGTATTTATGGTATATATATAATTTTGTCCATAGTAAAAATCAAATGCCATCATGATAGAATAGTGCAAAAAGTTTGAATTGATTTTTGGAATAAAAAATGAAATCTAAAGAATGAAGGCCGAGTATTTGAACAAAAACTCTTAACAAGTGAAAACAATGCTTCATCTATAAGTATGATTGCCTAAGCACAAAAATAACATATGAAAAAACTATTATATTTAAAGGTTTCAATGATCTCAGTACATGCACACTAAAGTCAACTTCGTGAATCAACATGATTTGAAGCATAAGTCCACCGGATTTGAAAAAGTTGAGTTCGACATTAGAGTGATTCTGAATTGAGTTGTGACAGTAAGATAAGATTAGGGTTAGGATTAGGGTTTCCTAGGTAGGGTTATCGTTTCGACATCTTGTTTCCATCATCCTAGTTGTATATATTGGCTGAAAACATTGACAATATTGATATATATGGTTTATTGATCATACGTAAAATTTGGCATGTTCATTAACTTGACATACAAGAGAATTTTTGGCCCTATTTATAAACAACATTAACTTGACATACATGGGAAAATTAAAATTATGATACATACCTCATTGTGCTAGATCCCACCTAATTTCATACAACCAAGGCCTCCGGATCATCTCTTATAATGATGGTCTCCATTAGTCTCTTGTGTTATGTATCTGGTAAGAAGTAGCGTACAAGAACACAAAATTGACATATTCATAAGAAGCATACATGGGAAAATTAAAATTATGATGTACATACTTCATCATGCTAGATCCCACCTAATATCATACAACCAAGGCCTCCAGATCATCTCTTATAATGATGGTCTCCATTAGTCTCTCGTGCTATGTATCCGGTAACAAGTAGCGTACAAGAACAGAAAATTGACATATTCATAAGAAATATACATGGGAAAATTACAATAATGATAGATACCTCATCATGCTAGGTCCCACCTATTATCATACAACCAAGCCCTCTGGATCATCTCTTATAATGATGGTCTCCATTAGTCTCTCATGCTCTTTATCCGGTAAGAAGTAGCGTACCTTCGATGAATTTCGACTAGACATTGTTCGTACCTGGAGGTTTGTACCAATGATTAAGTTGGTAAAGGGATACACACTTGCACCTGGTTTGTAATCCCTGTAAACATATCCACCCTTCTTTCTTGCATTGTTGTCATGTGTAAGATATTCACCTTTAACAACCATAGACCCGATGGGGAAGTGGTTGTTTTCATCATCAGTCATGGACATGATGAGGGTTTGATTTCCCTCTATACAACGTGCCAACCAGTAATCACCACCCCATTCACTATCGTTTGAGGCAACCACTGCGTATATGTGTCCTGCATAGTATGATTGTAGGTATATGATCAAATATTTTTCGTGTGATACAAGGCCATTAATGTGAGTTTCAAGACTACGTAAATTTTACAAAAAAATGTTAAGTAAATGCATCATACCAGGTTGTACAAGGTCTGATACATGATCAAAATCTATAGAAATAGATGATTGGTCTTCTTCCAATGGAGTTAACTCAACAATTGCATGTTGATCAAGTGGAAGTGATATGCAATCCCATCCATCAACCCAATCCAATGATTCACACACATCCCAGTCACAATCACAACAAGGTAGGCAAAAACAAGATAGTTTTCTGGTCCAAATTTCAAATACTAGGTTATCAGAGCTTCGAACCGAATGAAAGCCACGAGTCCCAGGAACAGTCTTGCATTCCCATGCATGTGAACGATCTATGTCTACCACCTCCCAAAAAAATATCTCCACATGTCCCTTTCTTGTGGATTCTACTCGCATAGCTAATTCCTCTCCCATTACTGATGTGCACCACCTGACTATAGATTGAGCATTTCGAATAGTAGATCATTTCAATTCCTCTCTTCGTAGGGCTGTTTTGACACATGCTCCGGCTCCATCATGCTCTCCTTTACCATGCCCAGTCTCAAAAGAGTTCCACATATGTGGAACTTTGTAGTTTTTATGCAATGAACACAACCATTGAAATTTGCGTGTATTTTTTAACTGACCAACACATCCATCAGACCAAATCTAGTGTTGATCCATCTGTATGTTCCTACCCTTCAAATGATCATAGAACATGATGAAGAAATGACGTACATAGTGGAAGTCATGGAACCTATCATCACTTATGTAGAAGTGTTATTCCTTTAGAATTTCTCGTTGCTCTTCACTACTGTTTGGGCCATGCCTATATGTGATATGCACCATCAATGAAACCTGCTCAGAGTGATAATAATGACTTTGGATCTCATTTTGAGGTTGTAGAGTGTAGTTCTCGGAAAAATAAACAACTGAAAGTATAGTACCACGAGGAAATGTATCTTTGCATATTCTAAACTTCTCATCCTGCCATCGTGCCAAGTGGACATGCTGAACATATTGACGTGTCTTTTCAATAAATTCCTTGACGAAGACACTAACTTGTACCTGTTGACACAAAATGATCTCAATATCAGGTTTTTTTGTAAGTAAGGAATGAAATGCAACTGTTCAAACATAATTTTATAGATAAATGCATGTACCTGAGATGTCACCAATTGTATTTTTTTGCTTTCTTTCCCTGAGACTATTTCATAACTGATATATTTGAAACTTTTCATGTCTGTAACCATATTCCCAAATTCATTGTCTCCAGTCTCGTGCATACATTGGCTCAATAATGCCATTCCAGCACAGTTGGAGCAAGTTCCATCCAAACAGGATTTTGCATAGTAAGCTTGCCCCTCAGGCCTATTGCACATGATACTATGAATGAATTCTCTTGATGAGGTCGGTGGTATTGTCAAGGAGCAATCATGCACATGGTTAGTATGCAACACACGAGGAATGTACAAAAATGTTTCATAGTAATATTCATATTATACATGGTATCTACAACAACAAGTGTTAAGAAGAGTGTTTATTCTAACATACCAGGGCTTGCATTTCTCAAAATATCTTTGCCCCAAATTCAATTGTCTATGTTCATTCCTAAATTTCTCGTATAGTTATGTCTGTGTTATATCAAGAAGATGCTTAATATGTGGTTCACGGTCCTTTGAACCCCTTCTCAGTTTTAGTACATCCTTTCGGTTTGAAGAAGGCCTTGTGTGATCATGCCAAAAACTTTGCACTTGTCCTTTTACTGCATCAACTAGCTTCATGTCACGACATGGCAACCGACCAATAAAGGCCCAAAAATCTATCTGGGTTGTTGTGTCGAGATGTTCTCTTCTAATAGAATACCTACTGAGGGTTTTTACATTCAAATTAACTAGTTTAGATGTAGGATTGAGAAAACGAAGGACCCTGGTGTTCTTATTTACAATTGCTTGTAACAACACACGACGAGCCGCATTGCGGTCCTTTGACCATGTGTTCTTACCAATTTTACCAAAGGAATCTACTAAGCTTTTAACTATATGAGAACTTGGTCCAGAAGGATTTATCATCTTTATCCCTAACGATTTCCTAACAATATTCATGCCCCTAGATTTTAACAATGATAAAAATAATCTACATTTATCTCCATTACATTTCTCCTCAAAATATTTATTTAGTATCTGTTGATCTTGATAAGCAATACTACGTTTAGATAGCATACCTTCAATGGAATTGAGGAGTCCTTCATCAACTTGTATACGCTTCGGAGTTCTTCGACGTGTGCTTTCTAATGGAGGTAAGGGGGTTGGATTTTCAGTAGCAACTTGTTGTCCTTCACTGTCTTCCTCATAGTTGGATGGTGGAAGTCCAACATCCTCATCGATGGTCCGGTTAATATTTTCTTCTTCAACAGCAGGCTCCATGTCCAACGCCTCTTCAACAGTACGCTCCATGTACACTGCCTCTTCATGAGCTTCGTCTTGAGATGGTAACTTATCACTTTGACTTGATGTGGGATTTGAAACATCCCCTAATGAGCACCTACGTTTTGCTTCTTGAATACTTCCATGGGGTGCTTGTTCAACAACTATTGTGGAAATTGAAGGTCCCTCTTGTGAATGCTTCATTTTTTCTTGTGCTGGATTAATAAGATGAACCGCCATATCCTCTATAATTGGATTTGGATTAGTTTCCAAAGAAAGCCTCTGATTCATCATGTCTATTCTTTTCTTTTCTTTCTCTTCTTCGATGACTTCTTGAGGTCTCTTCTTCCTTGCTGATTTTCTTCCTCGGTTCCGTACATTCCCCATCACCACAATGATCAATGTCAATATAGTTTGTTTTTGTTGCTCCTCAATTACGAGCTTCCAAACCTTTAACTTGCTTTATAACTATTGATCCGTCAAGGTGTTTCAATCTTCCTTCTCAATTGTTCATATTTCACATCAAAACAATAATGAATGGGAAAATTTACCTTTGGTTCTCTTGAATAATAAGCAAATGAAAGTTATATCCACCATCACCATGAAATGACATTGAAGCTTGATATCTTATCCTGTGTGCTCCTCAACCATGAAAGATGTCCTCAATGCTGCACCTGCATAACAAAAAGAATGATGGAGAATGTGTAGATTGTGAGTATTTCCACAAGCAAGCTCGTGCTCTTGAAAAAAATGTGCGCTAATCGGAATTTTCATAAAAACAGATTGAAGTTGCTCTCGGACAGAGACAATTCACTGGTTTAACAGTCCAAAAACGTGCACGCGTTATCTATAGTCAAAACGCGTACGTGATTTGTATAGGAAAAACATGCACACGATATGTTTAAGCACAATTAATGGGGTGGGTGCACGGCTAAGGCTTTCCTAATTTCTTAATTATTAATTTCTTAAATATTTCTTAATTATTAATTTCTTAAATATTTCTTAATTTATTTATTATTAAGTTTAGCCTAAGTTTAGAAATAAACATATGCTTCATTACTTAGACATGATTTAGAATACATTCAATTTAAATATAAATATTTAATAAAAGAAAATCTTTTTTATTAAGATAGTTAGTCTATCCAATAAAATTGTTATCTAACCTCCTAAACAATAACAATATTGTGTTGATGAAGATAGTAGAAGATAGGATGATGATGAGGATGTTCATGATGATGATGAGGATGAGGATGATGATGATGAATGATGATGATGTTCATGATGTTGATGGTGATGATGATGAGGATGATAATGATGATGATGATGAGGATGATGATGATGATGTTCACGATGTTGATGGTGATGATGATGATCATGTTGATGGTGATGATGGTGATGATGATGATGATGATGAAGGTGGTGATGATGATGATCATGTTGATGATGAAGTTGATGATGACGACGATGGCGATGATGATGATGATGATGAGGATGGGGATGAGGATGAGTATGATGAGGAGGAGGAGGAGGAGGAGGATGAAGATGATGATGGGAATGGTGATGATGATGACGATGGTGATGATGATGATGATGAAGATGATGATGATGAT